>JADRCH010000202.1:1263246-1276013 GCA_019843965.1 Rhynchomys soricoides | reverse complement strand
AATAATAATAATAATAATAATAATAATAATAATAATAATAATAATAATAATATTTTACTGCTGGTGAAATGGCCCAGGAGGTAGAAGTGCCTACCATGAAGCCTGATGACCCAAGTTCAATTTCCAGGACTCACATAGTGAAGGAGAGAACTGACTCCCAGAAGATGTCCTCTGTTTTCCAACTTGGCATGCAATGTCCACATGTGCATACAGAAAAATAAAGTTGTCTGGGCAGTGGTGCTGCTACATGTCTTTAATCCCAGCATATGGAGGTAGAGGCAGGTGAATCTCTGTGAGTTCCAGGCCAGACAGGGATATATAGTAAGACACCATCTCAAAGAAAACCGAAACTTGGCTGAAGAGATGACTCAGTGGTTAAGAGTATTGGCTGCTTTTCTAGAGGACCTGGTTTGGTTCCCAGCACCCACATGGAGGCTAAGTGTCATCTGTGACTCCAGTTCCAGAGGATCCAACACCCTCTTCTGGCTTCTTTGGGCATGGCACTACACAGTGCATATGCAGGAAACCATCTATATACATAAAATAAAAATAAATAAAATCTTAAATGAATAAGCCAACAACAACAAAAACTTAACAGGAAGAAAGGGCAGACTAGTTCTCTAGACTAGGGATCAGAAGTTAAAATCTACAAGTAGACACTTCTTGTCTTCCCCTTCTTCCTTGTCTCTTTTGGCAATAAAGTTTTATTAATACTCAGCCAGACCTGTTTATTTTTGTATTGCTTTGGCTGCTCCTAGTTAATTGGGACTTTCTTTTCTCTTACTTTCTGAAGTTTAAACGGTTTGATTTTGGGTACATTTGCTTCATTTTTGCTTCCTAAAACTTTTAATTTTATTTAATAGTTTCAGATGATGGTGAAGAAGTCCACAGATACCTGTTGAAACCTCCTGGTCTCTTGTGGAAGCTTGGGCTTAGTTGCCTCCAGGGAGGCCATGAGCTTCTCCTCTTACAGATGCTTTGAAAGTGCATGGCATATATGTAACCTTTTCTTCTACCATTTCCTTTTGAAAATGTTTCTGACCTGTCTTAGTTCTGTTGCTGTGAAGAGACATATCCAAGGCAACTCTTATAAAAGAAGGTATTTAATTGAGGGCTTGCTTATAGTTTCAGAGGTTGACATGGTGGTGTGGAGCATGGCAGCCCAAATGGCACTGGGGCTGTAGCTGAGAGCCACATACTGATCTTCAGGCCAAGAGAGAGAACCTGGGCCTGGCATGGGCTTTTGAAACCTCAAAGCCCATCCCCATTGACACACCTCCTCTGACAAGGACACACCTCCTAATTCTTATAATCCCTTCAAATATTGCCACTACCTGCTGACTAAGCTTTCAAATATATGAACCTATGGGGGCCATTCTCATTCAGGCCACCACATGAACCGGGCCCTTCGACTGTGTTAGCAGGTTGTTCTTTATTAGTACCTTTTCCAGTGATGAAAATGGCTGCGTGGTATTCTACTGTAAGGGGGCATGCTGTAATATGTAACCAGCTCCTTCTGGTGAATACTGTGAAATCAGGCAAGCTTTAGGTAGCTTTGCAAATGTACGATGTGCCTAGTTGACAATTTTAACTATTATAGTTGATCAGAAAAATGAATTTCTCTACTAGTTTGGAGAACTTTTTTTGTTTTCTTATGGTTAAGAAAGGGAAACATGGTCTAGCGAGATGGCTTAGTGGGTAAAGGTTCTTGCTGCCCTGTAGAAAGCACAACTTAGAGTAGGCATTGGCAAAAACAGGAATGCCAACCATGTGGCCTGTTTTCTTCAACAGAAGGAAATGAGTGATGCCTGGTCACCTGGAATGCCAGAGTGAGAAGTGGTCAGCCAGCCTGGTGATCCTTAGCTGCTCTATCAGGAGTGGGCCTTCAACTGAATCCCCCCACTATCCTGAGCAGTGTTCAGGCCCTAGCCCTGCAGTGTAAGAGGCCCCAGGTACTGTACATCTTCCACCAATAGAATATATCTTTATGCTTATCACAGGTCCTTTCTGTAGGCCCTAGCCCCAAGCTCTGTTTATCAGCCAATAGGATTCATTCTTAACTGTAAAGGTCGCAAGTTCTATGATTAGATGTACAAGAACAGTAAACCATAAGGCCAGTCTGGAAGGCATCGACCTAGGGTCTGCAAACATGACACTGTCCTGAGTTTCATTCTTCACCTCTTCAGATCATCCTCCCCTCTGGCCATGAGACATGTGTGTGTGTGTGTGTGTGTGTCTGTCTGTCTGTCTGCCTTGCCTCTGTGTGTGTACAGAGAACTTTGATCCCTGGAACCCTCACAGTGGAAGAGAGAACCAAAACTTGTCTTCTGACCTGCACTTACTTGCTGTATAGCATGTACACAAAGGTGGGTGTACATGCACACATACACATTAAATAAATGTAACAAAAAATAACAGCACATTTACACAGAAGGTGGGCACAATAGTCACAGTAGCTAAAAGTGAGACAACTCATAATGTCATCAACAGATGTGATAGATCCATATCAAGTAATATTATTGTCAATAAAAAGAAATGAGTTACTGACTCCTGTTATAACATACATGAACTTTGAAAATACTATGCCATGCCAGGGGTGGTGGCGCACGGCTTTAATCCTAGCATTTGGGAGGCAGAGGCAGGTGAGTGTCTGTCTGTGAGGTTGAGGCCAGCCTGGTCTACAGAGTGAGCTCCAGGACAGCCAGAGCTACAAAATGAGACTCTGTTTCAAAGAAGAGGGGGATGGGGGAGGGCGTAGGGAGAGGAGGAGGAGGAGGAGGAGGAGGAGGAGGAGGAGGAGGAGGAGGAGGGAGAGGAGGAGAAGACTATGCCTAGTAAGAGAAGCCATACATGCAAGTGACTGGTTGGTTGGTTGGTTCTTTGCAATAGGTTTTTGCCATATAGTCCAGGCTAACCTCAAACTCAAGATCTTCTGCCTCAGCCTCCTGAGTGCTGGGATTAGAAGGCTACCACACCTGGTTTTGTATGATTACATTAATATGAAATGGCTAATGTAGGCAAATCCATAGAGGAAGCAGGCTAGTGGCTATTAAGGGCTAGGGAATGGCAGAGGCATTGGGCTTTTGCAGTAATGCAAATGTCCTGAAATTGACCAGTGAAGGGTTTTAGATATCTTTGAATATACTAAAATTACACACCTTTAAGTGGGTGGCTTGTGTAGTATGTAAGTTCTATGTCATTGGAGGGATTAAAAACAAGAATGACTAGGATTTTTCAAGGAGATGTTCCACAGTTGGGAATCAAAACAGCTCTGGCCTAGCGTGGGGTTGTGTTGAGGCAGAGTCTCTGAGTCCGGACGTCTTCTCAGTCCGGTCTGGGTGAGAGCCTTGGGCTACACTTTGTTGTGGATCACTTCCTGAGCCTCGGCTCACTTGTAAATTAGATGACTGTCCTGTCTGCTGTTCAGGGTTGTTGTATGGGGAGGCAGAGTATGGGTGAGTCTCACTGGAGGCTGAGGAGCCCACAGAACACTTCTGCCCTCTTGCAGTCTGCCCTTAAGGGAGCGGTGTGCAGCAGTGGCAGAGTAAAGTGTGGGGTACAGCTGCCAGCCAGGTGTGGGCATGACTGACAGCCTCGCTGCCGCTCCAGTCCTCTCTCTTTGTGTGTGTCCATGTCCGTGTGTGTCCTCTCTGCCATTCCCTGGGACTCTAGTGAAGGGCATTTTCCCAGCTGTCAGGATTATGTTCAAACCCACACAAAATAAGTTCCCTCAACCCACAGACCTCTTGCTATTAAGGCTTCAGATTGCATGCTGCCTATGTTACTTGTTAAGGTGGAGTAAATTCTGGGACTCTGCATGTTATTTTCTATTGATTTGCAGTGATGCCAACCCTTTGTTTTATATTTAGTATTTGATTGTGTTCTGAAATCCTTGCTTTTTTAACCAAGAGTGCTAGAAGCAGCTCTGGTCTCTAAAAGCTGGGAGGACAATGCTGTGGATTGCAGAAATTCTCCTGTGGGTTCTTAGTAGGGATCCACATCTACACTAGGTGTCTCCTGAAAAAGTACAGGGCTTCCTGCCCAAGGCCATTTTGGCTAAGGGTAGTCCTTCTCAATTTCTGGGGCACAGTCCTAGTGTCTGGTTCTATGTTGCCAGGCCTGCTTTTACTCCAGTCTTTCTTGACACCTGATGTGCCCAGAGGTGAAAAAGACAGTCCAGGTCTCTGTTGGGCACACAGAATTGAATTGTGCTCACAATCTGTGGGTGGCATGGAACAATAGCCTGCCACACTCATAGGAGGCTTTTATAGCCTAAGGGTTGCAAACTTTAGGCTGGTTTATACAGAATGGTGGCCTTGTTACTAAGGGCAGTTGGTGACTGAGCCTGAGCTGTTTAGCAGGCCCCAGAAGAGCATACCTTAGGTGGAGGAAAGGAGCCAGCAAGTATGAGGTTCGCCGCGCAGCAGCTTCTGTGTGCAGTCGGTGTGAGGAGGAAGGCTGACAGTACAGATGTCCTCTACACCCTGTAGAACTGAGACTGTCTTCTGAAGGGGAGTCCATTCCCACCCTTATCTCCAGCGTGGAGTCAAGGCCCAGATAATCAGAAGCAAGGGTTTGGCAGATTGCCAGCTTACAGCTTTATCTATTCACTTCATTTGTGTGAAATATTAGAACTTAGTGAGGTTACTGTGCGTCCTTGGACAGTGCATCTTAAATGATAAGTTGTGTTCAAAATCCACATTGGTTGCCGACTTTGCACAGCTGACTGGGAAGTGCTGTCAGTGACTCTCAGAGCTCATGTAGTGGCCTTCTGGCCGTTGCCCTGACAGAGGTGACACAGCTGTGCTTCACACTGACCAGGCAGGTTCCTTCTCTCCCTTTCTTTTAAAAGATTGATTTGCTCTCATTTTATGTAGATGAGTGTTTGTACATGTGCCTGCATATATATATGGGCACCATGTGCATGCCTGGTGCCCTTGGAGCCAGAAGAAGGCGTCAGATCCACCAGAATTAGAGAGCTGACACGTGGGTGCTGGAAAGCATTCTTAGGACCTCTGGAAGAGTAGCAGAAGCTCTTAACCACTGAGCTATCTCTCCAGATCCCTAGGTAGGTTCTGAAGGAGAACCAACATTATATATTCACAAGTAGGAATTAGCATCTGCTTGACATAGGAAGAGCTCTGCCTGGCTTAGCTGCTAGGTGGTGGTGGCACAGGCCTTTAATCCCAGTTCAGCCCTCAGGAGTCAGAGGCAATCGGATCTGAGTTGGAGGCCAGAACTAGCCTCCTAGGAGTGAGACCAAATATAGACTTTTCAGGAGGGCCTGGGTGTGTAGAGTTACTCATGTAGGTAACACTGGGGAATTAACCCAGAGGACCCGAGAGATGACAGGTGATATCCATCAGCCTTCACTCAGATGTGAAGCATCGCCCAGGCTATTGCGTTAGGAATGAGTCTGGGGTCTACCAGGAACATAGAAATAGTTTACCTGTGTTGATGGAACAGGCAAGCCATTGACAGAAGCCGGTGAGGATCCACAGTGGCGGGGAGGGGGAGGGGGGGTGCATTATACTTCCCAGTGTGCCATACATGTGTGAGAACACCATTCCTTTCTGCCGCTCACTAGGCCCTGGGACAGAGACAGACTACATATTGTGCATTGACCCATTGATGGACACTGGAATCCATTTGTTTGCTTCTATTCGCTGGTGACTGTGTAAAGAATGCCACTAATTCTTTATACTTGTGGTTGAGTTTTTGTACAAACATATGTTTTCAGTTCTTTTGGTTATATACATAGAAG
This sequence comes from Rhynchomys soricoides, assembly GCA_019843965.1. NCBI lineage: Eukaryota > Metazoa > Chordata > Mammalia > Rodentia > Muridae > Rhynchomys > Rhynchomys soricoides. Next base: position 1,270,249 of record JADRCH010000202.1, on the reverse strand, counting down.
TGGAATTGCTAAATGTTAATTCTTTGTGTATTTTTGAGGAAATACCAAGTCTTAAATTAGTTTCCTCATTTTACATTGCCCTCCAGCAGCATATAAAAGTTTTAATTATTTTTACTGTATTTATTTATATTTAAGGTAGGGCTTAATGTAGCCCAGGCTGCTTCAAACCTGTTGTACAGCTGAGGGTGACCTTGAACTCTAATTCTCCTGATTTTACCCCTCTGCCCTGAACCTCTTCGTTCTCCAGTGCCAAGGATCAGATCCATGGCATGTGTCAGGTGTCTGCTGTACTCCTGAGCTGTCCTCCCTGTCCACTCTTCAGTTGGTCATCTTTTTTACAGAGAATAAAAGTCCCTGCTCAAATACATGATGTACAGCTGCTTTTCACTGTGTGTGCACATATGTGTGTGTATGTGCGTATGTGGTATGTGTGTGTGAGATAATGAAAGATGTGTGTACCTGTGTGTGTGTGTATGGTGTGTGTGTGTGTGCGGGGGAGAGAGAGGGAGGGAGAGAGACAGACAGAGATGAAGAGAGAGAAAAGCTCTAAGTTGATTATGTGTGGTGAATGGTGGCACTCTGGATGCTGAGGCCAGGGGTTTGCTTGAAGCTCAAGACTAGTCAGGATGCATAGTGAGTTCAAGGCCAGTCTGCGATACATGACAAAACTTTGTCAAAAAAACAAAATAACAGAAATTTTACTCCCGTGTTTTCTTCTAAGAATTGTATGGTTTTAGTTCGTGTACTGACTTTTCAGTTTTTTGAGACAGGGTTTCTCTTTGTGGCTATGGCTATCCTGGAACTGGCCTTGTAGATCAGGCTGGCTTTGAATGCAGAGATCTACCTGCCTCTGCCTCCTGAGTACTAGGATCAAAGGTGTGCGCCAACCACCACCAGTCTCTGCAGTGACATTTTTTGATTTAGATGTTGCTTTGTATGTTACATATGCATCTAGGTATTTGATCCATTTGAGGGTTTTGTTTTTTGTTTATTTGTTTTTTGTTTTTGTTATTGTTTATGTATTGAGGGAGGGTTGAAACAAGGTCTTGTGGTCCCAGACTCACTATGTAGCTGAGACCCGCTTTGAACTCCCAGTCCTTCTACCTCTCTTGAGTGCCAGGGAGACACACATGTACCACAATGGCTGGCAGAGTTAATTATTTTTTTTATAGATTGTAAAATCAGGGCCCAACTTTATTCTTTTGTGTGTGGCTATTCATTGTTTCCAGCTTCATTTGTTGGGAAAACTTCCATTTTCCATTGATTTGTCTTGGCATCCTTGTCAAGAATCACCTGACTGTAAATAGAGGTTTTAATTTTCCTGACTGTTGTCCCTTTAATGTTCTGTCTGTCCCCATGCCTGTGCCATGTTTTGACTCCTATAGTGGAGCAGCGGGCTTCCAAATTAGGAGATCTGGGTCTATCAATCACTTCTTCTTTTCCCAGACTGTTTTAGCAATTCTGGGTGTTAGAATTTCCATGGGACCTTCAGGGTCAGCCAGGCCTTTTTTTTTTTTTTTCAAATTACACAAGATTGACTTGGGCAGGAACTGTTGTTGAATATAATCTGGGGTTTATTTTAATAGTGGATAGTCTCTCAGTCCATGAACATAGGATCTCTTCCCGTCATTTAGGTCTCTGATTTATTTCAACAGCGTTTGACAGTTCCCGTTGCACAGTTTTTATATTGTGGTTAACTTTATTCCCAAATACTCCTTTGATAGTATATATGATAGTATATATTATTTTCCTAATTTTATTTTTAGGTTTTCCATTCCAAGTGAACATCTTAAAAGGTTTTTTTTTTTTTTTTGGTTTTTCGAGACAGGGTTTCTCTGTGTACCCCTGGCTGTCCTGGAACTCACTCTGTAGACCAGGCTGGCCTCGAACTCAGAAATCCGCCTGCCTCTGCCTCCCGAGTGCTGGCATTAGAGGCGTGTGCCACCGCTGCCCGGCAAGTTTTTCCTTTTATGTGTGTGTTTGTATGTTTTCATGTATGTGTGAATGCTTGTGTGTCTTGAGGGTGGAGGACAGCTTCAAGTGGCATCCACCTTTTTCTTTTCAGTCTTTTTATTTTGTGGGTATGAGTGTTTTGCCTTCATGTATTGTGTGCATTGCTTGTGTGCCTGATGGGGTGTGAGTCCCCTGGAACAGGAGTTATGCATGGTTCTGAGCCACCATGTGGGTACAGAGAATGGGACTGCACCAGGGTCCTCTGCAAGCACTTATGCTGTTAACTGCTGAGCCGTCCTCCAGCTTCCCTTTTTTTAAAAAAACAACCTCTCTTGACAAATTCCAGTTAGCACTGCGCTTGCAGGTGTGTGCCTCCACACTGGTTTCTTTCACATGGGTTCTGGAAACCAAACTCATGGTTGCAAGGCAAGCGTTTTATCAATTGAACTCTATCCCCAGTCTCCAGGCATTTCTTTTTAATACTAAGTGTTTGAGCAAATGCGCAAAAATTAAAAACATTAAAGGGAAGGCCAGCAAGATGGGCAGTGGCTAAAGGCATTTGCTGCCTGCCATGTCTGAGGACCTGAGTCCATCCTTCCCATGGTGGAAGAACTGTCTCCAACAAGTTTTACCCGGATCTTCACATGCACACAGAGGCTAAAAGTCTTCTCGCCTTATACTGTAGTTGTTCAGGACCCCCTGGTAGCAGCCAGCTGTCTTCAGTCCTCATCATCCCAGTAGGGATATTTTATATTTAATGTTCGTGTACATGAAAACAGATATGTGTTCTTTTTCTCCTGTTTGATTAATAGTTCTAAATGAAAAATAATGTTCGTTTAAGATGTTTTGTATTTAAAATCTTTTGTGCATACATTAATGAAAATCCATTTTGGGGGGCTGGAGGAATGGCTCAGTGGTTAAGAGTACTGTCTGCTCTTGCTGTAGGACCTGGGTTCAATTCCTAGCACCCATATAGTGGCTCACAACCAACTGTAACTCCAGTTTCAGGGGATCCAGTGCTTTCTTCTGGCTTCTGTGGATACTGAACACACAAAGTACACAGAATATGCAAGGTATGCAGGCAAAACACACATACACATAAAATGATAGAAAATGCTTTTTGAAAAAAATGAATAAATATAAATTAGTCTGGTTTCTGACCTTTTATTTTGCAAGTTTTCAGGAATTTAATAATTCAATAACTTTCTTTTCCATTTGAGAGGAAATTTTAAAGGGAATGAGATGGCTGTTATGGACTAGGGGTGATGATGTGTGCCTATAATCCCAACACTGACTTGAGGCCAGTGGGGCTACATAAATCCTATCTCAATAATGTGGGCGGGGTAAATAAATGTGATTTCCCAGGAGCATGGTGCTCTTGGACGGGCTTGAACATTGCTTTGTCAGGAGATGCTGCCAATGTGTGTAGAGTCTAGAAAGATATTTTAAAACAAACATTGCATATTACCATTGTAATCTGGTTCATATATTCCACATGCCGTTCAGGACATACATTAGGTTTCATAACTCTACTCTGAACAGGTTTTGTGGTGAGCGCTCCTGATCTACGGCTGTAAAAGGTTGTGACAGACTCAGGTCCCACAGCTAATTAGACATACTTGTATTCAAGTTTCTAGTGTCGTGAGGCCCAGAGCTTTCCCTTTCTACCACACTCCTCTTTGAGCCACTTGTTCCCTCCCTGGCCCTGGGGTATGAATGCATGATGTGTGTCTAGAAAGCCTCCCGGCTGCTGAGGTGTCACTGTGAGGGCTCCACTCTTGCTCTCACTGTGCCCTCCTGGCAGACACAGTGGAGGAGGCTGGACTTAGGTGTCCTCACTCACAGAGAACATGAATTGGAACAGAACTGGAGCTGAGGAGAGCAGAGCAGCTGGGGAAGAGGAACTCTTCCTGAGAGAGAACACTTTGCAAAGCCCACAGTTACAGCTGTCCTCCGAGTGCAGAGAGCATGAGGTGAGGGGCTCCACCGACTTGCTAATGGTGGGGTAGAGAGTTTTGAAATCCATAGAAGATGTTTCTCTCTCTCTCTCTCTCTCTCTCTCTCTCTCTCTCTCTCTCTCTGTGTGTGTGTGTGTGTGTGTGTGTGTGTAGGCCAGAGGTAAGTTTCATGTCATCCCTCAGATGCCTGATTAGGTTAGGCTGGCCAGCCCATGAATCTGAGATCTGCCTGACTCCGCCTCTTGGTTGGGATTACATGCACAGGGCACCACACCTTTGTTTTGTAATTTTCTTTTTAAGGATGTTTTAGTATGTGTATGGGTGGTTTTTTCTGAGCGCATGACTGGGTTCCACATGCATGCCTGATGCCTGTGAAAGCCAGAGGAGGGTACTGGATCCTCTGAAACAAGTTGCAAAGCTTATGAGCTGTGTGGGTGCTGGGAATCAAACCTGAGCTCTCTGGAAGAGCAGCCAGTGCTCTTAACAGCTGAGCCATCTCTCCAGCTCATTTTTCAAATATGAGTTTTAAGGTTCAAATTCAAGTCTTCATTTTTTGCATGACAAGTACTTTACCAACTAAATTTTCTCCTGAAAAGGGTTAGGGAGGAAGGCGCTGTGCATAGCAATTAAAGGAAAGGAAGGGGTAATCCACCCTGATAACAGGATGGAAGGAATCATCTGGGTGGTAATAGGGAGGGCAGTGGCTGTGCTCTGATCTGTGAGGTACGGTAAATAAGATGGGAACTGCTGTTGGATCGGTGCCAGAGCTGCTGATGATCTGGAAGAGAAGACTGGAGGTACGAAGGAGAGGGGCAAAGCATGTTTGGGGTATGTTTAAGAGAAGACAGGATAGAAGTTATAGGTGGACAGTGAAGATATTTTTTTTTAAAGACCGATTGCTGCAGAGGGGATGATTCCGAGAGGGAAAGAAACGGTAGAGTCGGAGAGAGGAGTGATTGCTGACGCTCCTGTGGGGAGTCAGCCGGTGGCGATTGTGGGCTGGCCACTTAGCCTGAGAGCTCCTGATGAAGAGTCAGAGAGGATCTTCAGACACAGAAAGAAAGAAAGAACTGGCAGTGGTGGCACACGCCTTTAACCCCAGTACTCAGAAGACAGAAGCAGGTGGATCTCTTGAGTGTTAGGCCAGCCTGGTCTACAGAGAGAAACCCTGTCTTTAAACTAAAGTATGAAAGGGGCTGGGAAAGACCCTCAAGCCGCCCAGGCATGACTGATATTGGGGCTTGGAAGGGGACACAGACTGTTCAGTTCTTTTTCCTGTGGTTATATTTAAATGAAGAAACGGAAAGGGGAACTCTGGATGAGCCAAAGATGCTATTTTGGCATGTAAGTATGCTAGGGATCCAAGGCACCATGAGGGAGAAGCCAAGAAGCTGGACACTGGGCTTCATTTGTGTTGTCCAGGCTGGAGGGTCATATTTAGGAGCTGTTGGGGTTTTACTTGCAGAGCTTTGAAGAGGTGAATGTGGGGTAAGAGATGGAGTGTTTGACCAGCCATGGTAGTGCAGGATCAATGGTGGTGGCAACACGCACGCACACGCTTGATTTGTACTGTAATTTATCACACACACACACACCCCCGTCATTGTTTCACTCAATAGCTCTGGCTGACCTAGAACTCACTATGTAGACTAACCTGGTCTCAGAGTCACAGCTCCACCTGCTTTTGCCTCCCCTGATTGCTGGAATTAAAGGCCTGCGCTTTCATGCTCAGCCTTGCAATTTGGATCTTGAATGTCCTACAAGGGCTCTTGTGTAAAGGCTTGATCCTCACAATGGCATTATTGGAAGAGGAGACCTTTAACAAGTGAAAGTAAGTAAGATCCTTATGTATTGGAAGGGGATTGTGGGACTGTGACTCATCTAGTCCTTCTCTTTAGATTTCTGGCTTCTGGTAGGAGCAGTTTGCTTTGACACACATCCTACCATTGCCTTCTGGCATCCCCACTGGAAGCTCGAAGCAATAGTCCATCTTTCTAGAATCATACACAACCCCCGCTGCCCGCTGTGTGTATAGCTCTGGCTGGTCTGGAATATTGCTACATAGGCTAGGCTGGCCTCAAACTCACAGAGATCTATCCCCTCTGCCTTCTGAGAGTTGCTGGGATTAAAGGCATGCACTACCATGCCTGGCTTCCTCTTGTTCTTTAAATCTTTGTGTGTTTGAGTGTGGACACATGCACCACAGCGTGCATGCTGAGGCCAGAAAACCTCTAGTGTTCTTCCATGCTTTCCTCCTTGTTTTCGAGCCAAGGTCTTTTGTTTGCTGATGTATACACCAGGTTAACTAGCCCGTTCAGTGTTGGTGGGTCTCCTGTCTGCTTCCCATCTGGAATCTGGATCACTGGGATTAAAGGTATATGCTACTTCATCCAGCTTTATATGGGTTCTGGGGATCTGAACTCAAGTTCTCATGCCTGTGTGGCTAGCACTTTACCCACTGAATCATCTCCCCAACCTCAGTAATTCTCTGTCCCTGTAAGGTAATGGTAATTGGGTAGTTCTTTATAGTGATAGAACACTAAAACTTACTCCTGTGATACTGAGGTGATGCTGAGAGCCCTGTAACTCCATGGGATGAGGTGTGGTGCATGTGATAGTTCACTGCCATTTCAGGGTTTCTCTGGAGAGTAGAGGAGCCTGTTCCCAAGGTGCTACCGGCATAGGCTTCATTGCAGATGAGCTGCAGGGTCTTGGGCATCGCCCTGAGCATAAACAGTGAAGGGTGTCAGTCTTTCTGTGTCTGGACACAAAAGCAGATTGGTTGGATATGGAACTTGAACTAAGAGCTGCATTTTCTTCTGGAGCTCTGTATGAATCTCCATGTTTCACAAAAGGAGCTGTCATAGAAAGACTGCACAGTGGACCCTTCACATGTGTGGGTGTGCAGGCATGGTGGCACACACCCTTATCCCAGTACTCAGGCAGAGGCAAGTGGGCCTCTGAGTTCAAGGCCAGCCTGGTCCACACAGTGGGTTCCTGGTCAGTGAGTCAGTGAGTGTTATATAATGAGACCCTGCCAGGGAGAGAGAGAGAGAGAGAGAGAGAGAGAGAGAGAGAGAGAGAGAGAGAGA
>JADRCH010000202.1:1202162-1263236 GCA_019843965.1 Rhynchomys soricoides | reverse complement strand
AGAGAGAGAGAGAGAGAGAGAGAGAGAGAGAGAGAGAGAGAGAGAGACTGACTCTCCCCAAATAAGCCTGAGCAGCGATGGGACATTTTGGGGGATTGTTGTTTTACTTTTTTATTTTTGAGACAGGGCCTATTACGTAGCCTTGGTTGTCCTGGAACTCACTATATAGACCAGGCTGGCCTAGAACTCACAGAGATCCACTTGCCTCTGCCTCTGGAGTGCTGGGATTAAAGGCGTTCACACCACCGTGCTCAGCAGGATATTCATATGTCTGTTTAAGGAAAGCTACTGTTAGGAGTCTGCTGCTTTGTGGGATGATTGGCTGTTTCCATTTTCTTTTTCCTTCTGCGTAGATAAAGCTTAAGAGATGTATGAATTATTCAGAAGGATGTGGGCTGAGAAAGGGAAGGCATTGCTGCTTCAAGCGAGCATTGGTAACAAAACTGAGGAAGTCCTGGGAGTGGTCTGTAGAAAGATGAACCAGAGGTAGCTGGGAAAGTATCAGAGGAAGGAAGGGATAAGAGACATCAGTCACTGCGGGCATGTGCAGGTGCAGCATGCCCTGCGCATGTGCACACACTGCTGTTGTGCTTTGTTCTTCCTTTGCCTGTGTTAGATGTGAACAGACAACCTGGACTCTGGCTTGTCCTATGGCTTGGAGGTTGGAGGCCAACCTTTGGCTCAGATGAAGGAGCCATTTGCTGGCTTCCAGGTTGCCTTGTGTGGAATGGTGGGCCCTCCCAGTCCAGTCATCACATGTGGAGTATAGACAGACTGATTTGTTGAGGTGCTGATTCTCCCACCAGTCCTTGTTGATAGTTTAAATCACGCAGCTCTCCTGCTTAAAATGCTTTAGTGGCTTTTTTCATAGGATGAAATTTGCAATCGTGTTTTAAAAAGATTTGTCTTATCTGTGTGGATGTTTTGCTTGCATATATGTCTGTGTACCACATGTGTGCATTGCCCTTGAAGGTCAGAAGAAGGTATCATATCCCCTAGAACTAGAGCTACAGTTAGTCGTCAGCTGCCATGTGGGTTCTGGGAATCAAACCTGGGTCCTCTTACCTGCTGATCCATCTTTCCAGCCCCCAGCTTTATAATCAGAACATTCCCTCCGAGGCTTCTAAGCTCTACAGTAGCACTTGGTACAGCCCTCCTTTCCAGGTTCTGCTCACTCCCCCCTCAGTCTCTAAAGGGCCCTTCCTTCAGAGTCTGACCACCTTCTCAGTCAGGATCTTTCCTGGAGCTGAGGTTGGTCCTGCTGAATTCAGTGCAGCTCTCTCCTGCTATGCTTCTCCAAAGGGCACACTCCTTTTACAGGTGTTAGCAGGATTTGTAATTATCTATTTGCCCCTTATTGTCTCTCTCGTATTTACAAGGCACGGTCATGCTGGCTTTATTCGTCACTCTCTGCTCAGAGCCTGGTATGAGCACAACAAATTTTTATTTAAAATCTATTTATTTTTATTGTATGTGTGTGGGTATTTAGCTTGCACGTAGTCTGTGCACCGTGTGAATGCAGCGTCCCTGGAGGCCAGCAGGGGCACTGGATCCTCTGGAGCTGGAGTCAAAGCTAGTTAGCTATCCGTGAATGCTGGAAACCAAACTCTGGTCCTCTACAAGAACAAGTGTTCTTAACCACTGAGCCATCTCTCCAGCCCCTACAAGAAATATTTTTACATGAATAAATGAGTGCATAAGTAGAAAAAAATGCTGGGGAATTTGATGAGCCACTGAAAATTTAAGAGGTACCACTAGGCACTGCTCTCTATATCCAAAGCCTGTAAATGATGGAAATAGCTCCAGGCCACTCTGGATCACATGAGACAGTGTTCAGAACAAACAGAAGAGAGAGAGAGAGTGCGTGGAAGAGGAGGGGGGAGAGCACAGCTGTGTCTGAGATTTATTTTTCAAGAATGTTCTAAGTGGGCACAGAATTATAGATTGGACATTCTGTTTAGCATTGGAAAGGCCAGTGCTTTACATTCATAGTGCAAAGTTTGCTCCCCTCACTTTTTAAAAATAATTTGTATTAATTACATGTGTGTGTGTGTGTGTGTGTGTGTGTGTGCGCGCGTGTGTGTGTATGCACTTGGATGCTGGTGCCTATGGAGGCCAGAAGAGAGCATCGCATCTCCTGGGGCCGGGGTCCAGTTAGTCATGAGCTGCTGGACAGGAGTGCTGAGAATGGAGCGCTCTCTCACTCTCCAGTCCCATCCCCTGTCCCCATTGTTTGTTTGTTTGTTTAATATTTTTTATTTATTTCATGTATATTAATACACTGGTATGTTCAGACACACCAGAAGAGGGCATCAGATCTTATTACAGATGGTTGTGAGCCACCATGTGGTTGCTGGGATTTGAACTCAGGACCTCTAGAAGAGCCGTCAGTGACCTTAACCTCTGAACTGTCTCTCCAGCCCCCCACCCCCATTGGTTTTTAACAGTGTGATTGATAGCCACGAACTGTCTTCCTGCTTGGCATTCACCAAGGGTCTTTTATCTTTAGCCTTTATCAGACTTGGAAGAACTTTTACCTTTGCTTGCTTAACTACTATAGTCCCCTATCCTTTGTTTAGGAGGGAAATTAACTCAACTCAAGTAGTTTCTTGTGCCCCTGGGCTCTGACTATGGATCTTCTTGGTGTTTTCCTATGTGTTTGTGCAGTTTCTTTTGGAGCCTGCATGCTTACGGCTCTTCCTAAGCATTCTGGTTTCATCTAGTGGCTGAGTCTAGAAGTGCCTCAGAGACTGGGAGCTGGGGCTCTCTTTGTGGCTCTCCTGTTTTAGAGGCTCTAGTCCTGGGCCTGTGAGATGGCTCAGCAGAAAAAGGTACTTTCCACCAAGTCTGATAACTCGTATAGTGGAAAGAGAGAACTGATTTCCTACAAGATTGTCTCTGTCCCCCTGACCCCACAATTAATTTAAAAAGTCCCCTAGTCCTGTGCTGCCTGTATTCAGTGAACTCCTTGGAAGCCAAGTGCTACTGTAGTCATGACAAGCTTTGGCTTCCTACCAACATGAAAATGGCTCTTAGATTTTTAGGTCAACTTCTGCACCAGAGACTTTAATTAGCTATAGAGCCACTGAGAAGGAAGAGGCCAGCTCTGATTTTTTGAGTCTCTCTGGTTGTAGGCATTTTGGTAGGTAGAGGTAAGAATGTGATTCAGAGCAGACAAGTTCTGGGCTTATGGTGAGAGGAGTTAGGTTGGATAGTGCCCTTCAAACGGGCTCCTGCCTTTGATGTAGAAGCTCAGAAGAGCAGTTAAGTCAAGCGTCGGGCCTCGTGTCTGTAGATTCTGAGTTCCTGTTAATGTGTTCATGCTTTCTGGTTTTGTTGTTGCTGTTATACTTTTATATAAAAGTCTTCTATCTTCTGATTTGCTTATTTGTTTATGAGTGTCTTGCCTGCATGTGTGTATGTGCACTGCATTCATGGCTGGCGCTGTAGAGGTCAGGGGAGGGTGTTGCATACTCCAAAACTAACTACAGTTACAGACGGCTGTGAGCTGCTGTGAGCTGCTGTGAGCTCACTGGCAACGGAACCTGGCTCTTCTAGAAGAGCAGTGAGTACCCTCAACACTGAGCTCTTTCTCCTGCTCTTGTTTTATTTTTTGAGACAGTCTTTGTAGCCTAGGCTAGCCTTGAACTTTCATGATCTTCTTGCCTCAGCCTCATGAGTACTGTATTGCAGCTGTAAGCTACTCCACGTGGCTTTGCAATGCCTTTCGCCTTGGTTCCTACTTGGTTTTCATTTTAGCCAGACATGAAAATTGACCACTCTGGGGGAAAGACACAGGAGCTCAACCTCACAGCTGTACTGATGTAGATGCCATCCTCCTGGTGTCCCTGCTGTGGGCAGCTGTCTCGTGGTGGACCATCCATTCATTGCAGGTAGCCACTGAGTGAGATGACAGTTTTAAGGCTGTACGTGTGAAAAACTTAACTTTTTGTGCTTTGCTCTCACATAGCAGCTTACCCTGGCCAGACTGTGGATGCATGTCCTGTTGTGGTTACGGTCTCACCTAGTCTGTTCTCTCCTGATCCTGCCATCCCCTCTGACACGGGGCTCTTGTACCTTGTGCTGCTTTCTCCTCTCTGCTGGTTCCTCGAGGACATCCATTTTCTTGGATTCTGTTTTATGCTTCCTTGGGCTGCAGTTGCCTCCTGTTGGGATAAAGAAAGTTCTGGCTACATCACTGCTCCTTTTATCCCCTTCCCTGGGTGGCCCTTCACAGACCTGGAGAGCTTACGTGGCCTAGGAAGGCGGCCTTCTTGGTGAGTCCTCTTATCAGCAGTGCTGCCCAAAGCTGCCTTCTTTTCCATCAGACTTGCTGCAGATCACCTAGCCTTGCAGAAACAGTGTCCAGGATCAAGAAGTCTGCATGCCCAGGCTCCTACCTCCTTCTCACGTATTTAAATCTTTGTCAGACCCCATTAACTCCAAGCCACGAGTCTGAGTGAAGTGACAAAGGCTAGCTTCTTCTTCCTTTTCTCCCTACTGAGGAACCTTGAGCAGCTAAAGGCCTGCTCTCTGGTCTGGGCAACTTCCTTGATCTTTTAGCATGCAACCTGGCCTTGGATTTCAGGGACCCCCAAAGGGGTACAGTGGTATTTTTCTTGTTTTCATATTTGTGTGTGTATGTGTGTTACGCGCACACGCACACGCATGTCACAACATGCAGTACATGTTGTTGAGGTCAGAGGACAACTCCCAAGAGTTGGTTCTCTCCTTCCATTTGTGTGTCCCAATGATTGACTCAGATTGCTAGGTTTGGCTGGAAGCCCCTTTACTCAACAGTCTTGTTCATTTATTTTTGAGAGAGGGTCTTGTTAGGTAGTTCTGGTTGATCTGGAACTAGCTATGTAGACCAGGCTATGAACTTATGATATTCATCTTGCCTGCCTCCCAAGTGCTGGGGTTATAGGTATGTGCCACCACATCTAGCTCGAGTGTGTGTGTGTGCATGCGTGTGCATGTATGGGAGGTGTGCTCACTTGTGCACGTGTATGTGGAGGGCAGAAATCTGTGTTGGTGGTCTTTTTCTATTCTCTCCACCTTTTAAAAAATGTTTTAAATTGTTATTTTGTGAATATGTGCGCACATGTGTGTGTGTGTACCATGGCACCTGTGTGGAGGTTAGAATACAGCTTGCAAGAGTTGGTGTTCTCCCTCTGCCTTGCAGGCCCTTCCAGACGTGGTGTACGTACCTTTACCCACTAAGCTGTCTCACTGCAACACTTTCCCTGCCCCCACTTTACTCTTTGAGACAGGCTCTCTCAGTGAATCTGGAGCTCATTGATTTGGCTGGACTGGCCAGCGAGTCCTCGGGATCTGCCTGTCTCCATCTACCTGGGCTGAGGTTACAGGCATATGGCAGTGCATCTGGCTTCTATGTGGGTTCTGGGAACCTAAACTCAGGTCATCATGCTCCTTGTTTTGATAATTCTGTCCATGAAGAGACATAAGCAGTATTCATTCTTAACAAACAAAATACTATTCCACCAAAGTTCATCCTAGGGACCATTGAATTTATTGAATTAATTTACTTAGGTCGAGGGCTTCTTACAGGAGTGTGGGGAACAGCACGGTGGCTGCACTGGGAGATCATTCGCTGCTTGGATGATGGCTTCTCCTTACTTGGTCACCCCTTTCGGTTAACTGTCTCCAGCTGGTATACTTTAGCACTTCCTGAGACCTTGTAATCAGGCCAGGACTGCATACAGATGGCTGCTGGTGGCGAGGAATCTCAGGTGGGGTCCAAGGACCCTTATTACTGTCTGTTTTAAGGGAATGTTAACTAGCTTTGCAAGTGTTAACCAGCACCTGACAAAGGTGGAAGACTACATCCTACAACACTTGGGTGGCAGGTGCTCAACCCACTGAGCCATCTCCCATCTTCATGCTCTCCCTGCTGCGTCCTGGCTCCTTAGCTATGCTGGCCTCTGTGGGCAGCTGTTTTGTGTAGTCTAAGGAGCTGGGATTCACTTAGAGTGAACAACTGGAACCTTCAGCCCTTCTTCTGAAAACACATCTGGGTTTGGGAACAATTTTATTTACAGGACAAGTCACATGCTTCTTTCATGTTTGAGGTGCCTGTCTTAGAACTGTTCCATTGCTGTGATAAAACACCATGACCAAGGCAACTTATAAAGAAAGAGTTTAATCTGACACATGGTTTCAGAGGATTAAGAGTCCATAGTAGCAGAGTGAAGGATCAGCTGAGCACTCAAATCTTTTTTTTTTTTTTTTAAAGATTTATTTATTTATTACATGTGAGTACATTGTAGCTGTCTTCAGACACTTTTTCTTCTCGCTCTGGCCCCACTCACTCACTGTAGCTGTCCTCAGACACCCCAGAAGAGGGCATCAGATCCCATTACAGATGGTTGTGAGCCACCATGTGGATGCTGGGATTTGAACTCATGGCCTTCAGAAGAGCAATCAGGCCTCTTAATTGCTGAGCCATCTCTCCAGCCCTCAAATCTCTTTATTATTATTATTAATATTATTCTCTCATACATTAGAACATCCTAATCTTTTTTTTTTTTTTTTTTTTTTTTTTTTGGAGACAGGGTTTCTCTGTGTAGCCCTGGCTGTCTTGGAACTCCCTCCATAGACCAGGCTGGCCTCGAACTCAGAAATCCACCTGCCTCTGCCTCCCAAGTGCTGGGATTAAAGGCGTGTGCCACAGAACATCCTAATCTTGATCCACACTCTTGAGGCAGGGAGTGAGTATTAGAGATTTCAGAAGCCTTTTGAACCCTCAAAGCCTGCCCCTAAAACACGCCTCCTCCAACAAGGCCACGCCTCCTCACCCTTTCCAAACAGTTCCACCAACTAGAGGCCAAGTATTAAAATAGATGAGCCTGATGCTGGGTAGTGGTGATGTGCACCTTTAATCTCAGCACTTCTGAGACAGGCAGGCAGATCCCTGAGTTCGAGAGATACATAATGAGTTCCAGGACAGCCAGGATAGAACAAGCCTGAAAGAGCAGGAAATGCTCTTAGTCACTGAGCCATCTCTCTAACCTTGTCTTTTCACTTTTTGTTTGTTTGTTAATTTGTATTTTGAAACAGGGTTTCTCTGTTCAGGTAGCCTTGGCTGTCCTGAAACTCACACTATAGACCTGGCTGTCCTCAAACTCACAGAGATCTGTCTTCCTGTCTCCCCAGTGCTGGGATTAAAGGCTTGTGCTACTACCTCTGGTATCTTTTTATTTTCTTAATGGTGCATTTTGAAGCATAAAATTTTAAATTTCAATAAATTTTACATTTTTTTTCTCTCATATGCCTTGGGTGTTGCAACGTGAGAAAACTTGGTCCTTCCTAACATTGAGTGCTAGTTTCTGTACTCAGTTTAACAACTTAGTGGTCACTGTTGACTTTGAAAGAGCAGAGCACATGGTCCAGACCGTGAAGCATCAACAGAAGGGGCAAGATTGGGGACCCTATGGTGGCCACAGGGTCATGTTGGCAGAGGGCCGGGGAACCATGCCTCTGTGTTCCTGCTTTTTAAATGGAGAAGTGTTTAAATAGGAATTGAGAAAGGAGAGGAGTGACTTGACAGCCTGTACTTTCTGGGAAGGAGGAAGACATTTGCATAAGAGTTCTTCTGGCTGCTGTAGGAAGTTGCCACAGATTTCAACAGCACAGATTTGCCCTTTTTGTTCTGAAGACTACTGTGGTTCTGCGTGTGTTTTACTTCTGTGAGATTGGGTCTGCAATCACAGAAGTCCTGTGGCTCACAGCAGGACTGAGGAGGCCTGTGGCCAGCATTACATTCCTAAGGCTAAGGTTGTGGGTCAGTGCCCTGAGTGGTGTGTGAATGAGCACAACCTAGGGCAGTCAGTGACGACACGGCTGCGATTAATGTACCAGCCTCTTTATCTTGGGCATGCTTCTAGGCTTCTCAAATTCCTATAAAGCCAGCCCTTCTAAGGAGGCACTAGGTTGGACCCAGAATAACATCTCTTTGCTGGCTTATTTCTTGAGTATAACCCTCAAATTATTTCCTTGGGCTTTGCTTTCAAAGGTCAGGTCTAAGCTGGACAGTAAGAGATGTGGGCACATGGTTGACCAAGGGCCAAATGGCATAAAGCAGTGAGCCTGGGCTAGTATGGCACAGTATACAATATAGACAGTGGTCATGGGGAGCGTGGTGAAGACAGAACAGAGGATGACCATGGGGTTTGAGAGGAGCAGCCTGGGCGGGGTCTGAATGGTGTTTCCACAGATACAGAGGGACAAGTGCTATATAGCTGGGTGTCCCAGTGGGCCTCCTCAGTGAAGACTTGAGTATGTGTTTGGCCATAGGACAAAGATCCAGATAGACATGCTTGTGGGGGTGTGTGGGTGGGTGTGGGTGTGTGTAGTCAGTGTATTTTTATTTTTACTTAATCACATTTCAATTTAAGATGAGTTTATAGGGATGTAAACTCATCATAGGTCAAGGATTAGCTCTTATCCTCAGTTTGATGGAAACAAGAACATAACATCTCGGGATGCTAAAGTTGATGATATGAAAAATTATCTGATCCCAGTAGCATCTTGAGGATGCTTCTCTCTCCCGGTGTGCATAGGAGAGTGGGAAGGATGCCGCTCCTTACTGCAGTGCCGCTTTTTTCCCCAGTTCCCCAGTCCACGTGGCAGTGGTCTTTGTAAATGTGCTCTGAGGATCCTAGCAGCCGCAGATGGAATGACAGCTTGTTGGAGCTTGACAGTAGTTAGCAAAATCCCTGCAACCAGGGAACCTAATGAGACATAGATTCTTTGGTCTGCATTTTGGAAAAAAAGATTTTTACATTTTCTGCATGGCACTTGAAATATATGCTGTAGAGGACAGACGTGAAGGTATTTCTTCTTTGATTTCAGTGATTCATTTTTGGACGTCATTCATTCTTTGTTCTCTTTTTCTTTTGTTCTTCCCCCATCAGTCCATCTCTTTCCTTCCTTCCTTCCATCCTTCCTTCCATCCGTCCACCCTTCCTTCTTTTCTTCCTTCCTTCTTCCTAAGATAGTCTCAATGTATCCTTCAAATTCACTAACTTGAAAGGCTTTGTACCAACAGATTAAATGTCTGTTTATGATTGAGAGTAACTGAGAAAAAACTATCAAGAACACAGCAAAGACAGTAAGATAGGGCATGACGGGTTGAGTGAGGTGTGGAGGGCTGAATGTCAGTCATTCACTCAGGAGCTAGAGGTAGATGCAGGAAAATTGAGTTTGAAGCCAGCTTGGGCTACCTAGCAAGACTCAGTCACAAAAGAAAATGAAACACTTGATTTTTCTCCTAGAAGAAGGAAGTAGGACAGACATAGGAGAGTGGAATATTTAAAAAGCTGTAAGCTGAAGAAAGTTATGGAATTGATAAAAGATTCATTTATATCTGATGAGAATGCAGTTTATGTTTCCTTTATCCTTGGTGACACATATCAAGACCCTTACAGATGCCTAAAACTGTGGATAGTGTCAACCCTGCATACAGTGGCTTTTCACACACACACACACACACACGCACACGCACACATACGCATACATCTAAAGTTTTCCCATCGTAACAGGCACATAGATTGTAGCCATAATTTCTGCAGCTTGAGATGAACAGGAAAACTAGCACAGACTTCTTTTTCTTTCTTTACAATTTCACAAGTAGATGATTAATTTTTACTAAATAGTGTAACAATCTCAGCATTTGGCTTCCTGTTTTGTTGAGTTTTTATCTTTTCATTTAAAGGACGTGTTTTACAATTTCTCTTTGATATATCTGAATTGCTAGTCTTCCTGTTCCTGCTTTGTGGCCTTTATAGGTTTGTTTCTGCTGCACAGTGTCACAGAGCTGAAGGTACAGTCTATGTGAGTGTGCTCATTAGCTGGTTTTTACAGTCTGCCTGAGTCACTGTCCCTTTTACTTATGCTGAAGAATAAAGCTTATGGCCTCCAGAGACATGGCAGCCACAGAAGCTATCGCTGCCTGCAGAGCATTTGCAGGGGAATCAGTTTTTCCTGCACACTGCAGGCGTGTATAGTCATTGCACCTATATACTGTAAATTTTAATTACCTCAGTACCAAGTACTACAAACAGTTGAACTTGCCAGTTATTGCCCGGCCCACGTACCCTCTGAGAACCACGTTCTCATTGGAACTTGTAGCTCCTGCATATTTTCATGCTCCCAGACAAGAAACACCATGGGTATACTTATGTTTCCAGGTTGTGGTGGGGGAACTCTAGAAATGTGTTACCAGTGCTATCAAGAAGGACCAAGCTAAGGTCAAAAAGGACTGTGTGGTTCAATGGTGGCCATAGACACTACAGTCTCTTGTTATTGGTGATAGTTCACACTCACACTCAGAATTCATTGAATTGTGCATTTAAAATGAATAGATTTTAAATTATGCACATTATATGTCAGTAAAATCTTTTTTAAAACAAGCTTGCCAAAATGTGGTTAGCTAGGAGGAGTGTGAGGTGAAGGAGAGGCAGTGTTACTCTTTTGAAGGGAAAGGGTGAAAGCACAAATCACCCACAGGCTTAGGCTCAAAGCATTGGCTTTCCTAAAGTGAATGCTGAAAGACCGTTGGAAGCTTAGATCCTGTTCCTTGTACCTTGTATGAGCTCAAACTCAGGTAAGGGTGGAAGGCTGTGCCTAAACTCTGTCAGCTAGGCCTTTTCCTCTGTAGTGGCACCTCAGGGATCCAGCCAGCACCAGAAGAATCAGAAGTCCTTAATTAGATCATGATGTCACCTTCTGTGTCCTTAGGTAGAAGGAAGAGGTCCCGTGTACTCAACCACTGCCATAGATCGCTCCCTCTTCACACCATCATTGGGTTTTAGGTTCCAGTGTGCTGGTGTTGAGGGGCATACTTCCCAGCCATACTGCATAGGAAATGAAAAGCAAGACTAAACCACTCTGTAACTAGAATTTTGGAAAGAACTAAGAAAGCAAAGGTCACCAGCAGTACACTAGGAATTGAAGTCATGGGGTATGATTGAATGTAGCCACTGGAGACTGGCTGCAGCCAGCCTGAGGGTCTCCTTCACTAGATGCCTTTGTTCTTCTCAGCTGTGGTGATGTCTTGTAGACCAGGAGGGATAGGAGCTGCCTGAGGCCAGGAATGACCTCAGCTCTTGATCTTGCCTATGCCTCTGGAGAGGAAGAAATGATAGCCTATGTGCCACTGCCCCAGTCTAGGAAGTACTAAGGAGTCAAATTCAGGGCTTTTGTTTGTGTTAAGCCAGCACTCTACCCACTAAACCACAAGCTCTGCTTGTGGCCTTTGTGAGGGAGTACCCATTGGCCCAGCCTGGTTCTGCATCCAGTTTGTGGCTACATGTTGAAAGGGGACCACTCAAATGCAGAGAGGGGCACTGGGAAGGAAGGGGTCTCCTACAGGAGAAGGCGAGGCGGAGGGAATGTATCAGAAGGGCTCCAGGGGGCATTGGGGTCCTTAACTGGAGGGCAAGCATACATTGGGCTTTTGGCATAGACCTTAGCCTGTGAGCTTCAATTGCAAGAAAAAGAAAGAACATTTGTGAAGCCCTTGCTGCGTATTATGGAGCGAATCTGGAATGTTCCCTGTAGCTCTGTTTTGATACTTGATCCCTAGCTTACAGAACGGACTTAAAGGCTCTGGGGCACTTAGGAGATGGGGTATGGCTAATGGATGAGGTCACTAAGGCCTTTAAAGATGGCTTTTGACTCTGGCCACGATCTCTTCTTCCTGGTCAGCCATCATGGAAAGAGCCTCTCTGCCATATGCTCATATGCCATGCCTTTCTCATCACCATAGACTGAAACCAGGAGTCAAAATAAATTTTTCCTCTCTTATTTCTGTTAGAGATGAGAAAAGAAGTTAATACCCGGAACATCACATGGCATTAGTAGATGTGTCATAAGTGAAGCAGCTGGGGAAGACTGATTAGTCTCGTGCTCAGCTGAGATTAAGTGAGGGCAGATTCTGTGCCACCTCTCCACTCCATTCATATGAGCTTACTTATTGGGATACATCTTAAGGTTTCTATTGATGTGATAAAGCACCATGACCAAAAGCAACTGCGGGAGGAAAGGGTTTACATATCCCATTGAGGGAGGCCAAGGCTGCAACTCAAAGCAGGCAGGAGCTGATGCAGAAGCCATGGGACGGGTGCTGCTTACTGGCTTGCTTTCATGACTTGCTTTACCCTGCTTTCTTATAGAACCCAGGACCACCACCCCAGGAGTGGCCTTACCCACAGTGGACTGGGACCTCCCTCATCAATCACTAAAAAAAAAAAAACAATCCTACAGGCTTGCCTCTAGCTGGATCTTAGGAAGCGTTTTCTCAATTGAGGTTCCTCCTCTCAGATGACTCTAGCTTGTGTCGAGTCTACATAAAAATTAGACAAGCCAGGATAGTTACTGATTTCCTGCAGTCTTTTGTCCAAGCTCAACAATGTATCATATATAGTATACATTTCCTACAGGGAAGTCTCATCCTGAAGACTGGTGCACCTGACTGTTTGTCCAGCAAGTGGTGTAAGCAGTGGTTTAGCTTGGGGGGGGAGGGGGGAGGTGTCTGTGTGGCTGTAGGTTTGTTTAAAAGTAAGTGGAGGGCATAGTTGGGCACAGTGACTCACGCTTTTAATCCCAGTACTTGGAAGGCAGAGGCAGGGAGATCTCACGTGAATTCATGGCCAGCCTGGTCTACATAGCAAGTTCCAGGATAGCCAGGTCTATATATAGAAAGGTCCTGTCTCAGAAAGAAAAAGATGGGGGTCGGGGGGAGAATATAAGGAAGTAGCTGTTTCCTGGTAACATGAAGTCTGAACTCCCAGGCTGCTGTGTCTGCTTTATACTGCTGTTGCTTTTTGGGTACAATACTTCTTTTTCATTTGACTTGTTTTCCATGCTAGCAGATAACTGATTCAGACCCTGTCTTCTCAGTTTTCTGTCAGCTTCCTCTCTGTGAATTCTTATTTGTAGTCTTCTTTTTGGCCCAGTCGTTCTTTTTGTTTTTGGATCAGGAGGGAGTCTGGTGGGGTAGGCTGACATTGTTGGGAACGTGCTTTACACCCTGGTATGTGCTCAGGTTCAGAAATGTTCCAGAGCTGCTGAAAGAAACAGTGTCCAGCCTCCTAAGAGCACTCTGTGCACGACTACCACACGGATCCCGCAGGCTGGGGCCCAGCCTCCCACCACTGCCCGTGTAAATCCCGTCCCTCTTTAGAAATCTGCCTTTTACTTTGTTCTGTGAGGCCCTGTGCTCGTTCTGGAGTCTCCTGCCTGTGTAAAGGAGGGATTCTGCCAGCACCAATGACCCAGCCAGCTGCTGTCTACTCCCAGCTCTCCGAATTCTCTGTCCTTTTATGAAGTCACATGTTATTTAACAAGATGTATATCGTTAGGCTGCCTTGCCACGCACACATCACAGAGTGAACTTACATGACAATAGCTTCGCATCACCAAGTCCTTCTCACTCACCATACACACTCCACCATGTTGGGGTCTCCTCCACACCTCCTGTTTTCTTTAGTGTGGTTAGTGCAGCACAAGGTCAGGGTAAGCCAGTGTTGGCAGAGGCCGCACAGGTGGTCCCTTCTCTCCCAGCTGGTTTCTTAGTCTTTGGCCCCTTGGGCTTTGAGCATTCATAGCTGCTCACAGGTTTCTGTCTGATAGCCATATTGACCATGCAAATATTCTCTTTAATCCAATTATCTAATCCTAGTTAGCCGCTGGCCTTAAGTCTCAGAGTAAAGCGGGCTCCATAACCGGGGCTGACAGCTCTCCTTGTGGTTTCCCGTGCCTTCTTGTTGGTTGTCAGGGTTACCTGCTGTAGTTCAGCACATGGCTTATCTGAAGATAACACACACACACACACACACACACACACACACACACACACTGACTGTCAGATGAGTTTCCTGAAAGAATTTGCTGTCGGTGGAAAGGACATGTTTATCTGTTTTCCAGATGTTTACTCTGTATCTTGTAGTGACTTCCTCAGAGATGGTAGAAAGCAGTGTGGCCTCCAGGGCACCTGTTGCACAAAGAAGTAGCTGTGGGTGTGTGGATCTCCATCTTCTGTTTGCATCCTTGACTTCTTTTTCTTTCTTACATACTACAAGGTAGATATGTCTTCTTTCTATTATTTTTCTTGAGATTATTTTCATGGCAGCCTTTGCCTCATACGTTAGCTGTAAGTGAGAATTGTCTTCAGTCAATACTGAGATCAACACGCCATGCTATCCCTAGAGTTGTTTTGTCCCTTATGAAATCTAGAAATGAGCCTTTAGTTTGGGGCTGGTCTTACTTGACCAGCACCTTCTTCAGCAGGGACCTGGCGAGGCTTGGAACTCTGTGGTTGGTTATATGCCCAGAGGGGTCTTCCTTTCCCACTTCTGAGAAGCACCCTGGCCAACCTGGTGCTCATTAGTAACTGTTTGACACTGCTTGCCTCTGGTACCTTGTCTAGACTGACTTGTATGGGTTTTTCATCTTCCTGACAATTTAGATACTTTCATTAGGAGGGAGTGGTTTTCTGTGCAAGTGTTAAGAGCTAGTTAGGGATACTTCCAAGGCAGGATATGGCCATTTCTGGCTGCTCTGGGCAAGGTAGAGTTGTGTATGGTCCTAGCAGAAGATAAGGTACTACACAAAGGAGGTAGCACAAGATAACTTTGGTGACAGCCAGCTCAGCATAGAGCAAGGATTGGCCAGTGGAGGCTACTGATGTGAGCAGCTTCTCCTTCAACTGTTGTGCAAAGCAGGCCTTGAGTTTCCTCACCTGTGCTTCTCTGGGGGTGACTCTTGTCACCAGCAGTTCCAAGTACTATTCAGTTTCCCAGAGAGCAGAAAAGATCATGTTGATCACTTTGGCTCTTTCCTTCCTAGCCCACCCCAGGGTACAATGGCTACCTCAGTGAACATTGCCACAGGCTTCCTACTGGTCAGTACCATGGCTCCATTCCTGACCTTACTATCACCATTGGACCCCATGTCCCCTGTGCAGACATGGAGAGGGTGTGAGAGGGTCTCTCAGGGTGGTACTAAATGTGCCCTTAATTAACTGCTCCTTCAATGGCAGGCTCCTCTGTGCAGGGGCCAAGTGCTGGCATACTCACACAGGCACATGAGCATGTCCTCATGGGCAGCCCACCAGTTTTGGAGATAGTGAGGAAGAGCTGGTGTGTGAGGGTATTGCTGGCATTAGGAACAGATTGCTGTTTCCGGGGCTCATTCTCCAAACAGACCCCATCAGGAGCCAGCACAGAGCGTCCTCTGTTCCAGAACTCCGTGTAGGAAGTTGGAATTGAGAACCTTCTCGCCCACTCATGACCGGAACTTTCCCACAGTGAGGGTTGGGAGGAGGAGCAGCCAGTACAGTGGTGGGGGTGGGGGCATTCAGAGGCCCTGATACTGTCATGTGAATGGCATCTGGCCTACTCCCTAGGTATCTCGAGCCTTAGAGTGTGCTGTGGCCAAGTCTCCCCCCTTCACTTGGGAAGTGGACATGCTGGGTTTGCATGAGATCTTCCTAAAACAGGCCCTGGCTCTGTGTGCTGTGTGTCCCTTATCTGCCAGTCCTGACATCAACACATTAACCATGGTTGCTCTCTGCTAGTCCATGAGATGGAGACTAAAAGGGCCTACCTCCATCTGTGCCCTACACAGTAGTGAAAAGTATGATGAATGCCCAGGAAAAGGCAGTGACTATGAGGTGATGCACCCATTCATACCATTGCCTCTGCTGTATACCAGACATCCATAAAAAAGATTGACAGACCAGGCATGGTGGTGCATACCTATAATCCTAGCACTGGAAAGGCTGAAGAATCAGGAGTTAAAGCCAGCCTCCAGTATATACTGAGTTTGAGGCCAGCCTAGACTACATGAGACATTGTCCAAAGAAAGAAAGAAAGAAAGAAAGAAAGAAAAAAGGTAGTAGCAGTTTGAAAGAAGAAAGGTAAAAGACAAAGCTATTTCATTTTTTGTCAGCTTTTACATATTCTGTAGGCCCTAAACACCGAGTACAAAACATGTAGGCACAGGAGCATAGGGACACAGAATA
The DNA here is from genome assembly GCA_019843965.1 of Rhynchomys soricoides. Taxonomy (NCBI): domain Eukaryota; kingdom Metazoa; phylum Chordata; class Mammalia; order Rodentia; family Muridae; genus Rhynchomys; species Rhynchomys soricoides. The sequence goes on along the minus strand of JADRCH010000202.1, from coordinate 1,247,188 downwards.
TACCAAGATGTCCCAGACACAGCAGCATCTATCTCTGGGACCCTTTGAGTAAGAGCCTATCCCTTCTAACAGGAAACAAGATGCTGGGCTTTGTGTACACTGTCCACTCTGACCTGTGTGGGTCATTCTGAGGCCTGAATCTCCTGCTATCTCCTCAGCATAGTCCTGCCTGGCAAGGTCAGCCATCCTCTGATGGGGAAGGGAAATTGGCAGTAGTTGGTCCTTCAACTGTGTCAACAGTAGAAAATGGACTTTCTCAGGTTCATTAAGTAGTCAAACCCTGGCATCCCTGGCACATGTCTCCTTGTATTACACCAATGAATATTTGGATGGGAACTCAGAACAGTTGGTACTTCTGACAGAATGGCAGTACTTTTTCTCCCTCACAGCAGTTGTGAAAAGGGCAAAGGCCATGTCAGTGGCCTGAGGCAGATGCTTGGATACCACAACTCCACATGGAGAAGAACCCAGGTAAAATGAGCCATGGATGAGCTCAGGGCACCACACCCAGGCAAGAAAGTGAGGTAGTCCCAAGAAAACAAATGAGAATGGGATGCACACAGGTCCCATTGGACCACTACTATAAATGAAGACATACCAATATGTTGAAAATAGCACTTAAAAATCAACACAGAAGGCATAACCAGAGTGTAAACTACACAGAAAAGAATAGACAGTCATTTTGTGTGTGAGTACGCATGTGCCACCTTGCACATGTGAAAGTTAAGGGACCACTTATGGGAGTATGCTCTCTCTCAACCATGACAGTTCAAGAGAATGAACTCTGACCTCAAGTTAAAGAGTCAAGTCTGGCAGCAGGTGCCTTTACCCACTGAGCTACCTCACTGGGTCCTTTTTTTTGTTTTTGGAAGCCAGATCTTGCCAGCTAGTCCAAGCTGATCTGGAATTAAAGATCTTCCTGCTTTCACCCCTGAATACTGGGATTGTTGATACCCATCAGCATGCTTGGCTCTTTTCTGTTTCTTGTAGTTTGAATATAATTTTTCTTCCTCTCTGTTTGGGCTAAATGGAGTCTCTGGCAAAGACCCAATCAGGAGTGCAGTGAGGGTTCAGCTACTATCCTCATGGTCCTCAGTGTCTTCAGGGCAACAGTGACCATTCAAGTGTTTGACCAGTTATTACTATAGTCAGAAATCCATATGCATGGCTACAAAGTGACCGCAGCCACCCTTCATGGCTTGGGTGTGGTGTGAGTTCCTCTGTTCCCCTTCTCAGAAAAGTTTTAAGAGCTGATCCTAGAACACAGGAGGGTGTGGCAGAGAGAAGAGAAAAGGTCCTGAAGCTACTTAGAGTAATGTGTACCTGTAGTCCCAGCATAGAAGACTGGGCCTGCAGGATTCCTGTAAGATCAAGGTCAGCCTGGGCTAGATAGTGAGTTCTTGCTAGCCTGGTTTGTAGAGTAAGACCCTTACTCAACAAATAGATACAACAACAACAACAACAAGAAGAAGAAAAGCTAGTCTTAGAGAACAGCTCCAGCAGACTTTGAGAGCGCGCTTGCTAGTTACTGAGCTGCTCTATGCTCTAGTGGGTTGCAGGCATAGGGCTTGGAGAATGAGGCATTGTGTGCCCAGCACACAGTTGTGCTTTCAGAATGTGATCTGTGAACTAGTTCTTTGTGCGGGACTTGGAAGGCTCCTTACAGATGGCCTTGGGAGTGGACCTCAAGGCCTTCTGGACATGCTGGCTAACCAAAGACATATTCATTCTGATTCTTCCTTGAAACTTACTGAAATGAACAAAAAGAATGGAAGACCAAGAACAAGATCTTTTCTACAAAGAATCTGAGAGAAGCCATAGACCAGGGAGGATGTCAGCCAGATGGGGGAGAGGGGCTGTGGGCAGTGTAGTCCCGGCAAGCCAGGCTCTCCTGGAGCAGGAGTGCCTTTAGAGATGCTGTTTGTGAGGGAGTGTTTGCTTGGAAGAATGGGGTCTCTGGTTCATTTGGATTGCTGGTAAAGATACACTGGAGAATCTGGGGAGAAAGTGGGACTGAGGTGGGATGGGAAGGAGAGAGGAAGTGCACTGCTGTGCAGCTGTGCAGCTGTTCTGAGCAGTGTTGCTGTCCTCCCTCCCTCACCAAGCGGACCAAAGCACAGTCACTAGCAGACACACTGGCAGTGTACTCTCAGCTGATGACTGGCTCACCTAGGAGGAGGCTTTCTGTGGCCAATCCCCTTGCCTTAGTTGCTCAGAAATCTTCTGGAGGCCGAGCTGGAGAGATAGCTCAGTGGTTCAGGGTGTTGTTCTTCTAGAGCACCCAGATTTGATTCACAACTGTCCCAGGGGGTTCAACATCCTCTCCTGGCCTCCAAGGGCACCAGGCCATACATATGGAGCACAGACATGCTGGTAGGGAAAGCATCCATACACATCAATAAGAGAAAAAAGCAACCACTCTGGAGGCTTTCTTACCTGAACCACCCAGTTATCATTGAGTTATTGCTGTTTTAGAGACTCAAACTGCCAGTGACACACAGCATGACCCAAGCTGTGACAAAACAGAGCCTCAAGACAAGAGTCTTGGGCGAGAACCTGCGCTCGCTGCTGGCCTGAGCTAGTTTTCTGTCATGAATGATGCCAGAACCTCACTTCTAGATAAAGGCTGTAAGAAGGTTTGGTACAAAATGGTTCTGGAACAACATCCATCTTGGGGCCGCCCTCGGTCAGTCTTGCTCCTTCCTTGTAAACAAGAAACCCCATGGAAGTTGGGGTACACCCCCACAGTGGGAGAGTATTTGTTCACCTGGGTTCTATCTCCGGGACTGCAAATAATAGTGATAAATACAGGAAGTAGTCAGAGCCAAAGGGGCACTCATGTAGACAGGAAGGGAACGAAAGGATAAAGGACACGGCTAAAGAGACACTTGGAGTTAGCTCCAAAGGAATTTTACATGGAACCGTCTCTGTTCACCAAAAAATTTACAAAATTCAAATATATAACAAAAACATGCTTGAACAATGTCAATAGACCAAGTGAGCTGGCAGAGCTGAGGAAACTAGGCAGTAACTTTATATCAGGAGATCCCCTCCATTTCGTAGCAGCAAGAAATAAGACAAATATTAGTCTCCTGGAGAGTAAGCAGATGGGAAAGCATGCTATATGAGGAAAGTAGAGAGTTTGGGAAGAGCTGGGCAGAAGGGCCAGGACAGCGGAGACACTGATTGATAGTCAGTGGTTCCTGTCCAGATGTGGAAATGAAGGGAAAATGAAGCAAGAGGTGGCTGATGAAGGAAGAGGTCTTGTGCTGTGTGCTGCTGTGAAGAGACACCGTGACTAAGGCAGCTTATAAAAAGAACCATTTAATGTTGGGGCTTGCTTACAGTTTCAGAGGGCTAGTCAACCACAACAGAAAGCCCAGAGGCATGCCACCAGAGCAGTAGCTGAGAGCTTTACATACTGATCCAAGGACTTCAGAAAGAGAAAAACCTCAAAGCCCACTCCAGTGACACACCTCCTTCAACAAGGCCAAATCTTATTTTTCCCAGTTTGTCTGCTGGGTACTAAGCATGCAAATGTATGAGCCTGTGATTGCCATTCTCATTCACACCACCGCAGAAGGTGTAAGTTTGCATGTTGAAAAGAGCAGGACCTAGGCTCGGCATGGCAGAGCCCTCTGAATGTGTGTTAGCCCACTCTATGTAGTGACTCCCAGGCTGGTCAGAGCTACACAGTAAAACCCTGTCTTAAGAAAGATTGTTTCTGCATGGTTTTTCCATAGATATAAAATTTAAGGAGCTCTTTTGTTGACAGGAGCCACAGTTTTGAAGAGCAGATAGAAAAGTGTCACCCACATTCACATGGGGCCAAGTTGCTCTGTACAGGATTGTAAAGTATCTGGATATAACAACCTTAGAATGGGCACAGTCAGTGTGGAGAACCTCACTGAAGGCCTCAGCGCCTGAAGACAATGAACCCTGAATTCCTCTTTTACTTATTTGCCTACATTAATTTATTTGTGAGTGTGAAGGTCAAAGATAAATTCTGGGCATAGTAGTAGTGTGCATCTTTAGTCCCAGCACTTGCAGGGCAGAGGCAGGCAGATCTAGTGAGTTCCAGGACAGCCAAGACTATAGAGAGAGGCTCTGTCTCAAAAAACAAACAAAAAAGAAAAGAAAGACAGAAAAAGTCAGAGTAACTGGGAGTGGGTTCTCTCTCTTTTCCCTGTGGGTTCCTGGCTTTGAACTTAGCTCCTTGGATGTGGAGACAAGCGCTTGTTTTTACCTGCTGAGCTTTTTTTTTTTTTTTTTTTTTTTGGTTTTTTGGTTTTTTGGTTTTTTTGAAGCCCTGGCTGTCCTGGAACTCACTCTGTAGACCAGGCTGGCCTCGAACTCAGAAATCCACCTGCCTCTGCCTCCCAAGTCCCACTGAGCTTTCTTACACACAGCCTCAGACCATGATTCTGAGACAGAGAAACTAAAAGTTATGGTTACAGAAGAGACCGTGATGATATGAAATTAATAAATTGGCATTTGAAAGGAATGGAAATATCAGTTCTCTACCATCAGCTCTCAGAGACAGTCAGATAAATATCTGAAGTGAATAAAATGAAGAGAAATGAAAAGGCTAAGCTTTAATCACTTTGATTAAATTGGAGAAAAAACAGCTTAGTATGATCTCACTAACAGTATAATTCTGAACTTGCCTGTTTGCAATTAGATAAGAAATAGCAGTCATGCTTATAACTATGGCTGAATGTGAGTGAGCCCTGGACCTGAATGATAATGAATTTTCCGTGGGAATGTAGGTCATCTGCTATGTGTGCACACTGGGACTGAATAGTCAGGTACAGCAATGGCAGATAGGGGTGGGTGTCTTATAGTTAGCGTAAGAAACATGGGAGACAGCAAAAGGAAGACAGACACTGTATTGATTCGTGTGGCGGCTGAATTGAGTTGGAAAAGGGATCTGTCCTTCAAATGCTGGGATTAAAGGTGTGAGCCACAACCGCTGAGCCATTTTTATCTTTTTAAAGATTTATTTTAGTGAATGTTCGTATCTGTGTCCACAGTGTTCAAAAGAGGGTGCTGGGCCCCCTGGGGCTGAAGTTATAGGCAGTTATTCGTTGTCCAACATAGGTGCTGGGAGCTGATCCCAGGTCCTCTGGAGATGCAACAACCATTCTTAACCACTGAGTAGTCTCTTCAGCTCCGAATGGTTTACCTTACAAAATTTAGCAGTAAAGCACTAAATTTTGCAGGCGGGCCCGAGGAAGTGGAAAGGGAATTTCAGGGTCTGACAGCCCCCAAGAGCGGACAGGCGCTCCACTGTTACCACTATATATCTGCTATATTCTGCTTACTTTGTTGCTATGGTGATTAACTTCATTTTATTTTATTTTTTTCAAGACAGAGTTTCTCTGTGTAGCTTTGGCTGTCTTGGAACTAGCTCTGTTAGACCAGGCTGGCCACCAACTCACAGAGATTCGTCTGCCTCTGCCTCTGCCTCCTTAGTCCTGTGATCAAAGCCATGTGCCACCTGCTGCTATGATGATTAATCTTGAATGTCAGTTTGATGGGATATAGAGTCACCATGGAAACAAATCTCAAGTGTGTCTAAGAGAGGTTGTCTAGACAAGGTTAGTTGAACTGGAAAGACCTGTCTTAAATACAGGTGGTGTCATTCGGTGGAGCGGGCACTAAACTGAATAAAGAGGACTAAGAGAGGAGCTGAGCACCAGCTTGCATCTCTCTGTGCTTCCTCACTGGATCCAGTGTGAGCAGCCATCTCTGCTACCTCCCCTTCCCTGCCATGACATACTGCTCCTGGAGTTGAACTGTGGGCTACTCCTTCCTTAAGCTGCCCTGTCAGACGTGATGTCACAGCACACAGACAGGTCACTAATACAGATGCCGTGACTGCAGCCCTAACAGTAACTGCCTCAAGGTGCCTGGAGGAGGTCGCTGCACAGCAGCATGAACACCGTGCTCTGCGGCCAGACGAGAAGGGCTAGAAGTGACAGACCAAATGAACATATCCTCAGTGCTAGCTGTCTTTTAAAATGTGTATGGCTGTTTTGCCTGCGTGCATGTCTGTGTGCTATCCTGGTGCCTGTGGAAACTACAAGTGAGTGCGGGATACCTGGAAACTAGAGTACAGGTGATTGTGAGCTGCCATGTGGGTGCTGAGAATTGAATTCATGTCTTCTGTAAGAGCATACAATGCATTAACCAATGAGCCACCTCTCCAGCCCCTGGAGTACCAATCTTTATTTTAAAGCTATTTTGTGATGAGAGGAGCCAGCAGTCCTAGCAGAAAGGACTGAAATGACTGGGGCAGAAATGTGTAAGGTGAGCCTAGAGCGTCTCACATAAGCATAAAGTCAGGACAAAACAAAACAAAAGCAGACCCCACAATGACAGTGCATCTAAAGGAACTCAGGAACCCACCAAAGAGTTCCCACTAGGTTGGAGAGATGGCTCAGCAGCTAAGAGTCCTGGCTGCACTTCAAGAGGACTCAGGTTCAATTCCTGGCACCCACATTGTGACTAATAATCTGTAACTTCAGTTCCAGAGGATCTGACACCCTCTTTTGTTCTCTGTGGCCACTGCATACATGTGTTGTACATACGTGTTTGGAAGCAAAACATTAATACATAAAGTAATAATTTTTAAAAAGCATTCCTAGTAACCAAAACTGAAGTAATTTGTGCAAAACCAGCCACATGGGATTGCAGTCTGAAGCATAAATATCTGTAACTGCAAACTTATGTAAATGAATGACTCAGTAAGTATGCAGAGGAGAGAATAAGCAACTACCCTCCACAAGGAAACCACATCAGGAGATGGGTAGTTTCTCCAACCTGGGTACCAAGCAGTAATATACGGAAACAGGGAACTATAACCCGTACCACGGCATCTTAGTCAGGGTCACTGTTGCTGTGGTGAAACACCATCACCAAAGCAAGTGGGGGATATACTTACTTGTACATCATTGTTCATCACAGAAGGAAGTGGGGGCAGGAACTCAAGCAGGGCAGGAACCTGGAGGCAGGAGCTGATGCAGAGGCCATGGAGGAGCGACACTGGCTTGCCCCCAAGCTTGCTCAGCTTACCTTCTTAGAAACGGGGACCACCAGCCCAGAGATGCCAGCACCCATAATGGGCTGTGCCCTTCCCAGTAAGCTACTAATTTAGAAAATTCCCTGCAGGCTTGCATATGGGGTCCTTTAATCAATGGAAGCTCCCACCTTTCAGAAAAATAACTCTAGTAGTAAAGCTGTCATAAGAGTAGCTAGCACACTAAAGTGAAAAATCTAAAGTGTTATAAAACTGACAAATGTTAGCCTTTGTTTAAGAATTATTCTCTTCGTTTGTTTCTCTGCATAGCCCTGGCTGTTCTGGAACTCACTCTGTAGATCAGGCTGGCCTTAAACTTAGAAATCCACCTGCTTCTGTCTCCCAAGAGCTGAGACTACAGGCGTGTGCCACCACTGCCCTGCAACAAATGTGGGTCTTAACAGACAAGGGGAAGTTGTTGTAACTGTGCCCTTAGTTCAGAGAGGTGCAGAAGCTGGATGACAAAAGTTTGGGCACTCCATGTATGGATTGGACATGTGCTGTAAGGTCTAGATTAGCCAGAGGCAAGGCTAATCTTAGCACTTGTGGGCAAAGACGGTACCACACTCCTGAGCTCCAAAGAGAGATCCTGTCTCAGAAATCCAAAGACTCCATAAGTGTATTTAGTGGTCAGTAAGAGCTGACATAAGGATGTCCGATCTTGACAGTAAATGGATGAACAGAGACCAGGTTAGTGTCAGCACCCTGGCCGGCTTCAGCTGGCTTGGAAACCCCACCCAAACATATATTCTGTTCTGGTGCTTGTGAGAGATACTATTCTAGTGAATATATTATATATATAATATATGAATATTCAGTGCACATTTACCAAAATAAGGCTTTTCTATGCTGTAAAATATCTTTTATGGGAGGGGCATGTGGTTTGAAACAATATCTCTCTGTAGCCTTGGCTGGCCTGGAACTCTTTGTGTAGACAAGGCTGGCCTTGAACTCATAAAGATCTGCCTGCCTCTGTCTCCCAAATACTGGGACTAGAGGTGTGTACCACCACTCCCTACCTGGACCATCAAACATCTTAACAAGATTGAATATTCAGAATACAGTAATTTCTCTAACAAGAATGAGACTAAATCAGAAGTCAATAAGCATACTCAGAGGGTCTGAGTGTGGTGGCATATGCCCCCAATCCTAGCCATGGGAAGGCTGTGGCCGGAAGAGCACATGTCCAGACTGGGCTATCTAGTGAGACTTTGTCTCAACAAACAAAACAAAATCTGGAAAACTGGCAGTTATTAGATACCATACTTCTATATAATTTGTGAATCAAAGAGAAGTTCAAGATAAATCAGTAAACTGTTTTCAGACTTTATTTTATGTATATGGGTATTTTGTCTATATAATGTCTGTACAACCTGTGTGTGCCCGATACCTACATGGGCCAGGAAAGTATGGATCTTCTGGAACTGAGTTGCAGTCTGTTGTGAGCTGCCATGTGGGCTCCAGGAACTGAACCCAGGTTGCCTGGAAAAGCAACCTGTGCTCTCAACGGCTGAGCCAACTCTCTAGCCCCCAGAAAGAAGTTGTTGATGTTGTTGCTTTAGACTGGAACGAAGATATAGTATGTCCAAATTGGTAGGGTGTCATGAGTCATGAAAGCTGTTTAGAAGTTTTAAGACTAACCTCCAAATTGGAGTGAATCTGTGTGTTGAGACAGGCCATGTCATGCATACTGGCCTCGTGTTCTCTATAGCCACGGCTATTCTCGGACTCCTGATCTTCCTACTTCTACCTCCCAGTGCTGGGGGAGAGGGGTCACAGGTGCTCACCCAAACTTCCAGATTGGGTTTTTATTCTAAGATTTTGTCTGTTTGTCTGTCTGTCTACCTACCTCCCTACCTCCCTCCCTACCTCCCTCCCTGTCTACCTACCTACTTTACTTTCAAGACAGGTTTTTTGTTTGTTTGCTTGCTTGTTAGGTTTGATTTGGATTTGACTTTGGCTTTTTTTGACTTAACCTTGGCTGTCCTGGAACTTATTCTGTAGACCAGGCTGGCCTCAAACTCAGAGATTTGCCTGCCTCTGCCTCCTGAGTGCTGGGACTAAAGGTATGCATCACCACCACTCAGCTCTTAAGATTTATTTTGATTTTATGTATATGAGTGTTTTTACCTGCACCACATCTGTATTACCTGAAAAGGTCAGAAGAGGGTGTCAGAGCCCCTCAGAACTTGAGTTGTCAATGTTGAGGTGTCAATGAGTCACCGTGTAGGTGATGCAAATTGAACCCAGGTCCTCTGTAAAAGCAGTCAGTGCTCTTAACCACTGACCCGTCTCTCTGGTGCCTGGAATTTTTTTTTTAAGGCACAAATCATTAAGCTATATTTCTATATTAATAAAAGGGGCTGGAGAGATGGCTCAGCTGTTAAGAGCACTGGCTGCTCTTGCAGAGGACCAACCTGGGTTTAGCTCTTAGCATCCATATGTTGGCTCACAACAACTGTAACTCTAATTTCAGGGGACCGTCATGCGGATACCACCTTCTGACAAGTAGTGTACTGGCAAAACATTTATACACACAAACCTTTAAGATCTAAAAACATTTTGTTTATTTAAGAAATTACAAGAATAACAATACCCAAAGATGGTGACCACACCTTTAATCCGAACACTTGGGAAGCAGAGTTTGAGGACAGCCTGGGATACATATACAGACCCTGCCTCAAACCAAAATCACTAAAAACATTAAAGGAAATAAAGTGGTATTAAATCAAGAAAAAAGGTTTAAAAACTGCCATATTACCAGGAAAATTGATCCATATCTAGCCAGATAGATTAGAGAAAACCAGTAAACCTGCGATTCATCACATAAGAGGCCATGCACACCACACACACACACACACACACACACACACACACACACACACCTGTAGCCCCAGCTCGTTAGACAGAGACAAGAGAATAGGGGGGCTTGCTGGCTTCCAGTCTCACAGAGGAAATGTGAGCTCACATTGAGAGGCAGAGCCTGCCTCAGAGGAGCAGGTGGAGAATGGTGGTGGACACCAAGTGGTTTTTCCTGACCTCTACACTCATACACATTGTGTGCCCAAACACATGTGCACACACATACATACAAAATAATCTTTAAAAAGTTGCTGGAGCCAAAAGCATGGTGATGCATGCCTTTAGTCCCAAGTTTATAGGTACGTAACATCTGCACAGTGGACACTGACTTTGCTTTTTGTATGTGTGTGTACATGTGGAGGTCTAAGGACACTTGACGTGTTAGTGCTTGCCTTCCCCCTTGCTTGAGACCTCCTCTTGTCATTCACTGAGTGTGCCAGGCCAAGTGACCCTTGGGCTTGTAAGGATTGTCTGTCTCTATCCCTCATCTCCCTATGGGAGTACTGGGATTTTCATTTAATAACCTGTGGTTTCAGGGAAGGAACAGCATGATTCATGAGGGGTACCTTCATTCAGACTCACTCTTTTGTTTTAAATTAGCTTACAAAGGAGTGGGTCACTAAAAGGTCCTTTCGGGCGTCCGTAGTTTCAGTCCCCTCCTCCACAGCCCTCTCCTGTCCCTTCTCCCCTGGCCGACTCATGCTTAGACCTTTCCACCCCAATATTTCTCTGATCTACTATAATACCGTGTGTGCTCTGCACCGCCCCCAGCATGAGATGCTTCCTGTCTCACGGGGCCTTTCTAGTTTCTTGACGCCCACAGACACTCCAAATTAAACATACAAATCCAGAAAGTCACAGCGAGGATTTGCATATGAGGAAAATGTGTGGTGTGTGTGTTCTGAGCCCAGGCTGCCTCTCAGTGTGTTTTCAGTTCTAGCCTGCCTTCTACAAAGTCATATTTCTTGATTTCACAGTGTACCCCACATTTGCATGATCCACTCACTGGTTACTGGGTGTCCTTGATTGTGACTAGAGTGGCAGTGAACATGCACTTGCTTGCCAGTATGTCTGTAGTAGGAATTAGAGTCCTTCTGGTCTGCGCCCGGGTATGACGTAACCGGGTCACATGGTAGCCCTATTTTTAGATTTTTTGAGAAACTGCCACAGTGATTTCCAAAGTAGCTCTGCCACTTTAGGTTCCCACCGACAGTGGCCATGCCTTTTCTCCCACATCCTTACCAGCATTTCTTGTCACTTGTTCTCTCGCTGACAGTCTTTCTGATCAAGGTCAAAAAAAAAACAAACCTCAAAATGTTACTAATTTGCATTTCCCTGGTGGGCAAGAATGCTGAACACTTGTTAAAAAACAAAACAAAACAAAAAAACTATTTTCTAACAACTTGTATTTCTGGGGCTGGAAAGATGACTTAGAGTGTTTGCTCATTGTTCAGAAAACCTGAGTCTGGTTCCCAGCACCCATGTCAGGTGGCTCACAACCTTCTGTAAGGCCATCTTCAGTAGATTCAACGCCTCTGTCCTCCATGGACACCTGCCCTCACGTGCACATGTCCGTGTATGCACACGCGCGCTCATCCACACCACATACAATTTAAATTAATAAAATAAAAAACTGTAACAGCCTTAGCCTTTCTTCGGTTGTGCCAGCTCTTGTCTGCGCCTGTGTCTTGGGATGCTTTCCCTACTGTTTCTCCAGCAGTTCCAGAGTCTCAGGTCTGATGCTGATGTTGTTAATTCATTTAGAGCTGATTTTTGTTCAGGACGAAAGAAAGATCTTTTCATTCTTCTGCATGCAATGGCTATAGTTACATGGCCTTATATCTGGGTCCCTAATTCTATTCCATTGATCTATGTGTGCGTCTGTTTTCGTGTTAGCACATGCTATCTTCATGACTGTAGCTCTTTCGTACAACTTAAAACCAGGGATGGTCATCCTCCAGCGTGTCCTTTTGTTAAGGATTGCTTTGGCTATCTGAATTCTTTTGTGCTTCCATATGGATTTTAATATTGTTCTCCCTGTGCTGAGATGAGAGGGTATTGGTATTTTAATGGGGATTGCACAGAGTGTGTCAGCTACTTTTGGTAGGATGGTGGTTTTCAGGATATTCCTGCCTGTGAGCATGGGATCGCTTTCCTTGTCTAGTTCCTTTCCTCTTTTCTTCAGTGTATTAAACGTTTCATGTTGACATCTTTCGCTTCCTTGATTAGGTTTATTTCAAAATTTTGTTTCAAGGCTGTTGTGAATGAAATTGTTTCTCTTATTTCTCCATCAATGTATTTGGCATTGGTTAGGAAGGCTGTTGACTCTTTCACTAGCACTGTGCCCTGATACTTGGCCGAAAGTGTTTGTGAATTCTCAAGGTCCTCTGTGTAAAGACTCACATCATCTGCAGATAAGCAGACTGTGGCATCTTTCTGTCCTGTCTGTGTCATTCTCATTTGCTGCTCTTGTCTTGCTGCTTTAAGTACTATTTCCTGTACAATATTGAATATAGGTGAAGAAAAGTATACCCTTCTCTTGTTCTTGATTTTAATGGAAAACTTGGAGTTTTCACTGTATAATAGTGTGTTAGCTATAGGCTGTGTATATAGAGAGCCTTTATTATGTTGAAAAGTCCTTCTCTTTGGAGTTTAAGAACTTTTTTCATGAAAAGATGTTGGAATTTTTGTCAAAAACCTTTCTTCCTCTATCAAGATGATCACATGGAGTTGGAGGTTTAGCTCAGTGGTAAAGTGCTTGCTAGGCCCTGGATTCGGTCCTCAGCTCTGAAAAAAGAAAAAAAAAAAAGATTATATGATTTATGTCTTCAATCACTTATGTAATTTATAACATGTATTGATTTACATCTATTGAATTATCCCAGCCTCTCTGGAATAAAACAACTTTACATAAAGAATGATCTTTTTGATGTGTTCTTTTCCACGGCCTCAGCATCTTAGGTCTTGGAAAACTGACAGGGACTGTGAGAGAATGAAGAAAGGACAGACAGACGTGTAGGAAAGCTGAGGCCAGGTAGGAGGAAGCTGGGTCGCTGGACTTGCTAGTTTTTGCACCGATGATCAGTTGTTCATAAAAACTCAAGGTTGGACTAGAAGGCTTTACCATTCCAAGCCTTACCCAAGGAAGGCACTGGTCCTTGACACAGTTGTGCCGTGTCAACAGTACACGTTCCCTCAGGACTTTACCCATTCCTTACCCCATCAGGGTTTTCTCAGCTCCTCACCGTTCTTGAATTCAGTTTGCAAGTATTTTTGTTGAGACTATTTGCATCTCTGCTCACCAGGAAATTGGTCTATAATTTCTTTTATTGATGGTGTTGCTGGTGTCTTTACTAGCTTTATAAAAAGAGCTTGGTGGTATTCCACCCTTTCCTTTTTCCCATTTTATAGCCAGTGAGGTATTGACAGTGTGGCGGTGAGCGTAGCCGCCTTCCAGCTTATGGACTAATTTGAGAAGCATAGGCATTAGTTTTTCTCTAAAGGTCTAATAAAATTCCCCAGTGAATCTTTCTGGGCCTGAACTTTTTCAGTTAGGAGATTTTCATTTTTTTATTAATTTTTATTATGTGAATAGGGGTTTTGCCTACATGTATGTCTACCATATAAAGTACCCACTGAGGCCAGAGAAAAGCAGTGAACTTGCAGCTAGAGTTGCAAATGGTTACTAGCTGCCATGTGGGTGGGTGCTGGGAATCAAACCTAGGTCCTCTAAAAGAGCAGCCAGTGCTCTAAGCACTGTGACATCGCTCCAGCATTTTTATACATCTGCTTAAATATTTCATCTTAGTTTAAATTTGTTAGGTGATATAACTAGAAATTCATACTTCTTATGTTTCCAGTTTAGTAGAACATATGTTTTTAAGGAATGACCTAATGACTTTCTAAATCTCTTTGTTCTTTGTCATAATGGCTCTTTTTTTTGTCTCCCAAATACTTGGATTACAGGTGTGTGCCACCTTTCCTGGTTTACCTGGTAATTTGGAACTTTTTTGAATTTGTCCTTAAATTAGCAGTTAATGTCTATGGAATATCCATGATTTGAGGGAAGGCATAAGTCTAATGCCATCTGGGAGCTGGTAAAGAGTAAGACAGAACCCCAGTGATACTCTGTTCCCCGTGTCTGTATGTGTGTGGTGGGGTGGGGGTGGGGGCATGTAGACAGAGCTTGCAGTTCTGTGAGCTTCCTGGATCAGCACTGTGTACACAGCAGCACCTCGGCTAGAGACAGCGTGTGGCCCCTGACCGCCTCCTGGCACTACTGAGTCTGATTCTAAGAGCAACAGCTGCTTCTCAACTTTTAAAAAGGAAACCCTAGTGTGTGCATGAGTTCACTCTCTGCTACAGAATGGGAATGCACTTGGTGTCCCTCCCTTGTGTCTGTTGTGACAGCACTGCTGGCATTGTCACAGTGGCCTCTCTGAACCGTTGCTGCCTCCATTCTAAGGATGCTTGGGTCAGGTAGATGCATGTGTTCTTCTTTGGGGAACACTGTCGAGCTGCCACCTGGAGTGGGGAGCCCTTCAGACCTAGCACTAGGATATAAGTGCTCTTTTCCTTGCTCTTGCCAGCACTCAGTAGTTGTCTTTCCTGTTTGCTGGGTGCTTTATGTCATACACCTTTAAGAGCACTTCCCTGAACAATGAAATGGAGCCATTCCAAAACTGCTATCTACAGTGTCTGCTTGCTACTTCTTTATCACTTTATCTGTAGCATTTTTTATATGTTTAGTGTGCTTGTTTTCAGACCACACATGACATAACTGGACGTTCTATGCAGCAAATGTCTCCCATTTTGGATTTGCATTTTTTCTCCTCTTCTTCTTCCTCCTTCCCCCCCCCCCCCCCCTTCCTTCTAGGATTTCACTTTGTAGCCTTGGCTGGCCTGGAGCTCACTCTGGAGACAGGGTGCCCCCTAACCCACAGAGATCTCTGTGTCTCTGCCTCCTGAGTTTTGAGATTAAAGGCATGCGCCACCACACCTGGCCTACCCTTGGTTTCTTGATAAGTAGATATCCTCAATCTTAACTTTATTACAGTCTAATTCACTTTTTTTTTCCTTGGGCGCTGGTTTTGTGAGTGTCTCAGAGATCTGTCCCCGCTGTAAAACCAAGCTGTCTCTGTTTTTTTTCCTAAAAGTTTATTTTGTTTCTTCAGCCTTCACATTTATCACATGGATGGCTTGAGATCTTGGATGAGCACAGGCTCGGGGTCCCTTTCCATGTGTATTCTAATCAGCACAGTCTGTCTGTGTGAGAGCCTGTTCACTGTCACAGGAAGTCTGTGTGTGCTTTGCATGCCCGAGTTCCACTGTGCATGAGGCCATACCCTGTGTACGTTGTGCACAACTTCATCTCCACGGTAACTTCCCATATGCCGCATATCCTGAGCTGGGAGAACAGAGGTCACACACAGGCGAGGCCTGGTGCTCAGTACTTTCTCTAGCTTTGTAGTCCTTGAAGCTTGAGTGCACCTACCCTGGCCCAAGTAGAATCCCAGCAGTGGGCAGTTAGCCAGCAGGCTCTCCCTCTGTACAAGAGAAGCTGGCTGGCCACTAAGAACACCTTGCTGGGAGTGGCTTCCCTGAGGAGTCTTGAGGCGTGGGGATTGCTTTCCATTTGAGCCAGCTATCTGGCAGAAGAGCAAGCTGGACTATAATTCCATGTTTGTGGTGTGGGCTGTCACTTGATATTGGAATTTTCCGTCAGTGCTTAGCCACTTTTTTTTTCTCCCTAGTGTGGCCTCTTCCTGTCTGATGCTGAAGGAGGCAACCTGATGGTCCCCTGACAACTGTTCACCTCAGCACTAAGGAAGCAGATGGCAATGTCACAGACACAGGATTATGAATGCAGAAGCCACCATGTCGATGAGCAGGAGCCTAGGATTCCGGGGTCTAGTACCAGGTAAGGAGGCAGCATCCACTCCCAATGAATTATCCAGGCTCTGGGGAAATGGGAGGAACAACCATTGAGAGAAAAGGTAGTGTGGCTTCAGGGCCATTGGCTCACCCGTGGTTCTCCCACGTGCACTGCCTTCTCTCACCATCCTCCCCAGTGGTCATCCCTGCTCCTGTCTCTGTGGCCCAGTGTTCTCAGCACAGCCGCTCATTGCAGTGATGCCTGCACACATGACAGAACATTGATGTTTGGGCTGCTCATATGAACTTTGCCCATTTTCTCGGGTACTCCGGGCATCTGTCCATACAGATAACAGTAGTCATGCCTCTTCATTTCTATTTTTCTGATGTGCAGCTTATTATCTGGAAATAATTCCACACTAACAGGAAAAACAAAAAAACAAAAAGCAAAAAAGAACAAGACAGTCCCAGAAATGTCCATGTGTCCTCCTCCGAGTCATCAGCCTCGGTCACCCATCCTTGAGTTGTCACCATCAGTCACCCATTCTTTCTGAGTCACTTTGGGCAGGTCACAAGTGTTCCACCTTAGGCCTATAGTGCTTGAGTGTGTCTGTCAGGTAACTCACATTACCAGGACACAATCATGGATCAGATCTGATGTTGACACAGGTTTTGATCTCCTCTGCCTCCCTGGACCATAGAGACCACGTATTCCCTCTTGTGTTTATAGCACTTTCTGTCCCCGTGTAGTACAGAATCCCTCAGCCAGTTCTGCCTGCCTTTGCCTTCTCACCCTCCTTAGCCTTGTCCAATCTAAGTGCTTTCCATGGCCTTTTCATGACTTTTGTACCCTTAACCAATATAAAAGTAATCTGTGTACCTAACACACACAAAACCCCATACTCTACGGTACTGCATAAGATGGGCCTGGTGGTACAGGGAGATAATTCTAGAACTCGGGAAGTAAGGGATTCGAGGATCAGAAGTTTAAGGCTGTCTTCAGTTGCATAAAACATTTGAAGCCAGCTTGGGATGCATGAGATTCTATCTCAAAAAACAAAAAGCAGTGTGGATGGGAGATGCCTTGGCAGTTAAGAGTACTGGCTACTCTTCCAGAGGACCAGAGTCTATGCCTAGCACCCTCATGGCTTCTCACAAGCATCTGTAACTCCAGTTCCAAGGAATGCAAAACTGTCTTCTGGGCTCTGCAGGCCCTGCACACACGTGGTGCACAGGCATATTTAAACAAAATTAATAAAAAATAACAGGGCTTATGGGTATACCCACCATAGTTTGCCAGCCCCTTGCTGGATCCTGTGCTAGGATCCAGAAAAGCACCTGCTGAGGGCTGGGTCTCTGTGCAGCTTAGATTTTAGGTCTTTGATAGCAGAGCAAGATAACACCTGTACAGTCACAATTCATTTTCAGACTCTTTTTAAATCTTTCACTCAGTTTTCCAATACCAGGTTTTGTTGTTGTTTCTTTGTTGCTCTGAGTCAAATGCAGGGCTTCATGGATGCCAAGCAAGTGCTTTACCACTGAGTGGCATCCCCAGTCCCATAGCGTGCCATTCAATTTGAAGTCTATACTGGGTGTGAGGTGCTGACCTGACTTTCGACTCTAAAATGATCCAATTTCTTTTTTCCCTTTCCTTTGTTTGTGGGGGTTTTTTTTGTTGTTGTTGTTGTTTTGGTTTTTTCAAGACAGGGTTTCTCTGTGTAGCCCTGGCTGTCCTGGAACTCACTCTGTAGACCAGGCCGGCCTGGAACTCAGAAATCCGCCTGCCTCTGCCTCCCAAGTGCTGGGATTAAAGGCGTGTGCCACCACTGCCCAGCTTGTTTGTGGTTTGGTTTTGTTTGTTTGAGACAGGTTTTCTCTGTGTAGCCCTGGCTGTCTTGCAATTCACTCTGTAGACCAGGCTGGCCTTGAACCTAGAAATCTGCCTCCCTCTGCCCTCCAGTGCTGGGATTAAAGCACCCACATGGCTGCTCACAGCCATCACCACCACCCAGCATCACCCTGGCTGGCTGTAACCCGATTTCTTGGTACCTTATTTCTAATTGTGTTCCCCTTTCCTGAGACTTCATACCCTCTGTACATGTCCTAAAAGTTCTGAGGCGCTGGGGTACTTTAGCTAGCCCATGTGTTTCCATTGACTTCTTTGGTTGTACACTCTCTGTGTAGCCCTGCCTGGCCTTGAACTCACAGACATTCACCTGCCTATAGCTCCTGAGAGCTAGGCGTGTGTCTCAATCAATCTTAAACGTTATATCTCCAGTCGAGTCAGTAGGAAGCTGCTGAACATTGGTACCTCCTGCTCATAGGGTTGAGTCCTAGCTGAAAAGCACTGAGCAGTTCTCCAAGAGCTAACACACTTTTCCTACCTACTTAGCTCACTATAGCATGACTGTTAGACACGGCTCCAACTCTGTGTGCAAGCTGTGCTTTCCTTGATTCAAGGTCGCCCCCCCCCCCCCCAACTTGCTCGTTAGGCCTACACATGTATGTGGCCACTTGCTGTATCTCTCCCTTTCTTCAGGGTCCACATAGTCCATGGGGCTTCCCAGACTGGGCTCTCCGTTTTCCTGAAGCCTCTCACTGTGGACATCTTTAGATCACACCCACGCCTGGCTTTGGATGTCAGGTCCTGGCTCCCCGCCCTCCTGTGCCTTTTATTCTCTGAGTATTGTGATTGAATGCTGCCCCCCAGGAGATGCCAAGAATGTTCCTAAAGGGTTGGGTGTCTGCCCACACGCACAGGAGTGCACTGCAAGGGAATAACACCCCATTCTTTATGGAGAGAGGATCATTGAATTGCATTGATTTAAAAGGACTTTTTAAGCAAAACTAAGACTTAATTTTTTAAAAAAGAGATTAAGAGATTGTTCTGTGCTTAATAGCTTTTCTTTTGTCACTTAGGAAAATTCTTTGGAGAGTACCTAGCTCTGTTTTGGTAAAATCTAATGTAGGTTAGGGAAGAGAGGGGCTGCTGGAAGAATGAGGTGCCCTGAGCACCACAGCCCCAGGCAACCGCCTGCCTACAGTGTCAGCACTCTGGAAAGACTGCACTGCAGCAACGTGCGCCTGCTGTGTTTGTCGGCAGCCCGTAGTGTGTCCATCAAGTTCTGCCCCTGGATCTAAACACTCTGCTTATTACCGTGTTAAAAGTCTTGCTTCCCCTTCCTTGCCCCTTTCACCTGTCAGCTTCTCTACTCCAGCAGCTTCTCTACTCTAGCAGCTTCTCTACTCTAGCAGCTTCATTCATTTATTAGAAGGTCCCTATTTGACCTTCCCTGAGAACACTTGGTCCAAGACAATTACCTCCACGGCCCTACTTCAGGAGCTCTGTGGAAACCCTGTGCACATCTGTCTTCTTGTCTGTGCTTGGTTTTCCTTCTCAATGTTCAGCAAATCTGTCTTAAAGTGCCATCCAAGTTCTGAGGTGTCTGTTCTGAGGTGGCCAGAATTGTCACTGCAAAGCTGGATCCATGCCAATAAGAGCAGAGGGTCTAATTTCTACGAAGGATGCTCTCTGCCATGACCACGTGCTTATGCCCACCTGGAATACACTTGCATGTCATATGCTTCAAACTGAAGAAGAGAATATGAGCAGCAGCAGGCCTAAGAATTGGATGCCGTGTTCTCTACTGAGAGTTCACACTGATGTCAGTCCGCCAGGAAGGGTTCTAAGATTAAGACAACCCAATTACCAATCCTAGAAGTTTCAGCTTCAGTCAGAGAATAGCCTGGGCAGAAAGTACAGGAGAACAGAGGGAGCCTGCTCATCTGATGCTGGGCGCTCAAGGTACAGCTTATCTACACTCATTGTTGGGGCCACAGTGGCATGAGCGTGTGCTCTGCAGGACTGCTACTCCTGCCTCAGTCTTGGCAGAAGGTAACTGTGTAGCCACTAGTTACCACTGGAATGGCTTCAGAATCTACAGGAAATAGTCTTGTATGCTGGCATTGTTGAGAGCATCTTATCCTCTGGCCCAGTCAGGAAGGCCAGTCAGAGAGGGCTTTGGTAGCCTCAGTTTATAGTGGGGAGCCCAGAGGGGCTCATATTATGTAATGTCAGGACCTTATGAATGGCGACCACATGTAGTGTGAACATGAAGTGAATGCTGACTATCTCCAGGACAAGAGAAGTAAATGGCCTGCAGCTGGGCAGCCTGCAGAAAGTTTTGGCCCTAAGGTAGGTGTCTTAGTCAGGGTTTCTATTCCTGCACAAACATCATGACCAAGAAGCAAGTTGGGGAGGAAAGGGTTTATTCAGCTTACTCTTCCACATTGCTGTTCATTACTAAAGGAAGTCAGGACTGGAACTCAAGCAGGTCAGGAAGCAGGAGCTGATGAAGAGGCCATGGAGGGATGTTACTTACTAGCTTGCTTCCCCTGGCTTGCTCAGCTTGCTTTCTTATAGAACCCAAGACTACCAGCCCAGGGATGGCACCACCCACAACAGACCCTACAGTGTCAACACTCTGGAAAGACTACACTCCTAAATGAGCTAAGTCTTGACTGAGCCCCCAGTATACAGACATCTAGGTGTACTTGCGGCCATCCAGAGAGAAGAAACCTCAACAGGCCTGTTTGTTCTGGATCTCTCTGCCAAAGGCTACAAGAGAAGACAGAGCTTTAAGCCCATGAAGGGTAATTGCCCCAACCCTGCATATGCAACTGTAAGATACCCTTACAGACATCTAATACCCAGCTATTCCCTGGGTCAGGGTTGGCAGGCGATTGGGTCTGGGGTGCTGAGCTTAAATGACACCCATCAGTGTTGGAGGGGCTCTTTTATGGGTTCTTTGCTTATGAGCTTTTAGATTGACCTGACCTGACATTGCAGAAGTAGGGCAGAGGGCTCCATTGTCCTCTACACCAGTATCTCCACAGGTATGTTATCAGCACTTCCTCTCTGTCACTCTATTCACCTGAGTGCCACCTCTACTGATGTCTCTTGTGTTTCAAGAGCTCACATGATGTATTCATTGTGTCTCCTTGGATACACTAAGCAGTAGCAGTTTAGAGAAAGACTAGGCAGGCATTATGTAGAAGGTCCCTTTGTTTTGCTTCAGTACTTTTCTCGAGGTTAGTTGGAGTCACATTTGTGTGAATAGAATGACCTCATCATGCCACGTTTTCAAGCTTTCAACATGGCCTGTCATGCGTATCAGCCTTGATGTCCCCCTTCGGTACTATGGAAAAGAGCACGCATGTTTGCAGGATGGAAGTTGTGTGCCCCCTCCTGGAAGATGATGCGGCAGCCCACGCGTGTTGTCTAGGCTTCTGCAGATGTGTCACTCTCCACTGACATCACAGCTCATGCCACTCAAGCTAACCAAGTCCTGGGTTTAGGCTCTGGTGTTCTCATGCCTTAGACATGACCCTTTTTAAGGGTCTAGGCCCATGTGTGTATGTGTCTGCACATGTGTGTGTGTGTGTGCGCGTGCGCGTGTGCACGCGCGCACGCATGCATGCATTTTGCATTTTGTACACACATGTATGCATGTGAGTATTCTCACAAAGGCACATATGGTAGCCGGAGATGGACATGAGGTTTCCTGCCCTTCCAATCACTCTTTGCCTCATTCTAGTGAATCAGTGTGGTGATTTGACTGAGAACTGTCTCCCTTGGCCCATGTAGTTGGACACTTGGTCTGCCATTGGTAGTGTGGCTTGGGGAAGTTATGAAACCTTCAGAAAATGGAGTCTTCTGGAATTCCTGGATGTCCCTGGGGCCAACTTAAAAGTTCATATCGTTTCTCCACTTCCTGCTTTCTTTCTGCTTCCTGTGTGCTGGTGAAAATGTGGTCAGCCAGCTCCTGCTCCTGCTTCCATGCCCTGTCTTTCCACTATGACGGACTCTCTTCTTTAAGTTGCTTTGGTCATGGTTTCTTATCACAGCATCAGAAAAATAGTTAATGCAGAGAGGATCTCTCACTGAACCCGCCAACAATCCCAGTGATCCCCTGTCTCTCCACCTCCACCGCACTGGGATTACAGTACAGTGTGGCCATGCCTGTCTTTTTAAATGGGCATTGGAGCTTTAAACTCAGGTCCCTCTGCTTTTGCAGGAAAACTCTTCTACCCACTGAGCCCTGAGCCCCCACTTTGTGACACCAGTGGTTCCTCAGTATTCCCTGAGGAGCCCAGCTCCTGCATGGATGATAGGTACATGCAGACCCTCCATAGTCCTGGTCTCTTAGTCAAGGCCTTTCTACCTAGAAAAGTCCCGCTAGGTTAGCTCATTGCTGTATTGTTGTGTACCATGTGCCATGACTGGAGTCATACACTTTAGGCTTGTAACTTGCACATGTGTATCAGAGAGCATGTCATAGAAACTACCCTGTGAATGTGACAGGTAAGCAGGGTGAGGCTTCTGGATGATGACATTCAAACTGGGTCTTAGGTGGCTCTGCTTCCACCCTTCAATAAGCATTTCTGGCCTCTCGCTAGGTTGTTTCTCTGGAGAATAGAATCAGACTTGTCATTTCTGGCCAACCCAGGGGTTAACATTAACAGATCCCTATGACCCCTTCATCTGGCTGTAGGCAGGTTTCATCTGGTACGTTGCCAGACATTCTTCCTCCTCCCACTCCCCATGCCCAGCCTGGCAGCAGCTCATGAGTTCCTTTAGGCTCCTGATCCTGGGAGTGAGGCCCAGTCTCCTGGTCTAGTTAGTTAGTATGTATATCTTGCAAGGAATGTGCAGCTTAGGCATGCCCCACCACCAGGGTTTCTGGCCTCACTCACATCCAGCCCTTTTTTATGGCTGTTGTGAAGACTTCTGCTTTTTCCCAGGGCCCTGCCACCATGTGCTATGTGCCCTGACTGAGGTCATAACTTCTCTTTAATGTCAGTTCAGGAACCGGTAATGGTTCCTGTGTCTTTTTGTCACAGCTATGATCTCCTGCAGCAGGACAATGGCACCAAGACTTTATCACACCGAGTTTCCAGGACCATCTGATGGTGGCTACCCCATAGCGTGTGTGACACCTTTCATGATTTTGGGTTTACATTTTCCTGCATTCCATGGTTCCCTGACCATGACAGGTACCTTTACCTGGTGACTTCCGTGCTTGAAGTTTATGGTGCTTTTTAATATTCTAGAAAGTTCAACCCATGTTTTAAATATATTTATATCTTTTCGTTCCCTCCTCTTCTAGATGCAGTGACTGGTATATTAGTCCCTGACCACCCATCACCCCTCTCCCTGCTGTGTTTCCTCTGACCGTTTGCTCTGAGTCTGTTCTCTCTTCTTTATGAATCTGTGCTTTGCTCCAGTTCTTTTACAGAGAAAAATACCCTGACAGCAGCTTAGGCACAGAATGGTAGCCTATGCCTTTAATTGCAGCACTCAGAAGGTAGAGGCAGGTCTTTGTGGTAAAGTCCAGGCAGGAACTGGAAAGAGCTAGTCATATTGTATCCACAGTCCAGGCAGGAAGAAATGGTTGAGTGCATGCTCACTTGCTTTGCTTGTGCTTACTCTGCCTAGGAAATGGTGCTTTCACCCACTGAGCTAAGTTTTCCTCCATCAGTTAATTAATACAATCTCTCACCCCAGACATGCCCACAAGCCAGTCTCGGGAACACCGTCTCAGAGCCCACTCCAACTCCCCTCCAAAGAACAACGCGTTCTTCTCCATACAGCGCGTTCATCCTCATGATAGACCGACCTATCATGGCATCATATTACCCTACTGGCCCTGAACTTTGGACTAAGCACTCCTATGCCTCCACAGCTCCTATGCCTCCACGGCTCCTATGCCTCCACTTCTCCTATGCCTCCACGGCTCCTATGCCTCCACGGCTGAGCCACTGTGTTCAGCTGTTTCAGCTGATCTTCTCTCCGTCTCCTGTAGATATCTGTATCTTACCATGCTTCTCACAGTCTGCATGTGCTAGCTGTGCTGCAGGCACCTGCAGGAGAGGCCTGTGCTGTGGTTCCTTTCCTTTTCTCCTAGTTTTTGTCAGCTCTTAGCACTCACGTGCTTTCTCACGGTTTTGCTGGATACCCACCCGTGTGGAGGTGAGTAGAAGCTGGCTGCGGCTGCACTCACAGCACCCCCATTAGCGAGACTGTCCTGTCCTTGGAGTGGCCTGCTTACCTTGTTCCTGCCTCAGCAGTTACTGTGTGAGCCATGGTGGGTCCAGCATTGTGCTGCTCCAGCCTGTGCATCAGGAATTGCCAGGCATCTGAAACAAACTCAGTGTAAGACTTAAAGATGGGCTGTGGTGGTGCACTCTGGAGGCAGACGCAGGCAGATCTTTTGAGTTTGAGGCTCGAGGCTAGCCTGGTCTACAGAGCAAATTTCAGGAAACCTTATCTCAAAAAACAAAACCAAACAAACAAAAACGAGAGAGAGAGGCAGAGAGGCAGAGAGGCAGAGAGGAAAGAGTTTGACATTCATATTAGCTATAGTTTTTATATTTATATTAGCTATGCTTCCTGGCCTGAAAAGTCCCCCATCCCACTTCTCCATCAGGAGGTGGCTCCAGTTCAGTTACCAAGCAAGGGGACTGGAACCACTACATAAGCCCTGAGCCTCTGACACTAGTGTCATCTCCACCCTGATAGAAGAAGGGCAAGCTAGACAGGCCAGAAGACATATTTAGAGGGTCTTAGAAGCACTCTTGAGGTAAAAAAAAGGCACCCTTGCTTACGTGGAGTATGGTTCTGGGTGGAGGGTAGGAGCAGTGTGAGATTTAAATGGCGTAGGAAGCATTATGCAGAAGGTTGGGATGAAGGCCCATATTACCACCGGGGCCTCACAGAGTAAATATGTCCTAGGGTCCAATGCTAGGTACAACAATCCAGCTGGTCTGTGTTGGTGCAGGGACACTCAACAGAGTCCTCGAAGCCTTCTGCCCCTCTGTGCAGTGTTGAGCTGAAGAGAGGAGAAGGTGGTCACAAAGTGTAAATCAAAATCCTAAGCCTCAATCACAGCATGTGCATGCACACACAGGCACACACGAGCACACTTTGAGTTGATAACTAAGGAGAAAGGTCTACAGGAAGTGTTGCCTGGAACAGATGTAGACTAGTTACTTGTCTGTTGCTATGATAAAATGCCACCACCAAGTCAACATATAGAGGGATTTATTGGGGTTTATAGAGGCATGGCAGCTGGAGCAGGAACACAAACAAGGCTCATATCTTCAAACTATAAGCATGAAGCAAATTGATGTGAGAGGGTGAACTCAGGGCATGGCCCAAGTCTTTAAACTCCAAGCCTACCTCCAGTAATAAACTTCCTCCAGTGAGCCAAACCTCCTAAGCCTCCTCAGCCAGTGCCCCCAACTGGGAACCGAGTGTTCAAATGGTGAACATAGCTCTCTCAACCCCCCACAAGGTAGGTGTAAGCCCCAACTGAGAGCAGCACATGTACCCAGTGGCTCTGGGATCCTTCCAGTTTGTTATGTGGCCTATTGCAGAACACAGAAATGTGACCAAATGTGGGGGTGCATTGAGGGTCCTAATCAGGTAGCATGTGTTTAGCTCTAAATGCGTAGTGTCGAGGAAATCCCTGGCTGACACCCTCAGTGTTCTCTATGGCATAGTTCATTAGGATACTCACAGAGAGAAATAAAGACCCCAAGGGTCAATTGCTGTGACAAATCACCATGATCAATGTGTTTATAAAAAGATAAAGAGAAAGGGGATGTTTTGGTGGGGGTGTAGTCAGGTGTGGGGGAAGGGGGTGCCTCCTCTGGCCCATGCTGAGGCATCCCTTCCTCCTGAGGGACCAGCCACACAATGGTATAGTATAGAATAGAGCTTATTCAGGGCATGGGGAGGGGAGCTAAGAGGTTAGGAGAGACAGAGAAAGGCAGAGAGAGAGAAAAGAAGAATAGAGGAGTAGAAAAGTAGAAGCCAGCCATGAGCACGTGGGGAGAGAGGGGAGGGGAATGAGGAGAGAAGGGGTAAGGAGTGAGAGGAGAAAGTGGGAGCAAGAAGACAAGAGGAAGAGAGAGAGGAGGGGCAAGCAGCTCCTTTTATAGTGAGTCAGGCATACCTGGCTGTTGCCAGGCAACTGTGGGGCACAGCATAGACAAAATGCTAACAATCAAAGCAGCTATAGAAGAAAGGTTTATTGGGGGCTTACAATACAAAGGGTAAGTTCATGACCATCAAGGAGAAGAATATGAAAGCAGGCATGGCTCTGGAGTAGTAACTGTGGGCTTATATCTTGGTCCACAAGAATAAGACAGAAACAGAGAGAGAAGGAGAACTGGGAATGGCCTGGGCTTTTGAAATCTTGAAGTTCATTCTCAGTGACACTGTTCCTTCTACAAGGTCACACCTCCTAATCCTTTACAGTTCCATCAGCTTGGACCCAAGCACTCAGAGACATGAGCCTAGGGAGCCATTCTCATTCTCTAGGGTCTTTTCCTGCAAACTGCATTTAGTTCAACTTTAAAAGTCCCTAGTCTTTCAGTCTCAACACTGTAAAAGTAATTTTTATTCACCAGATATAATTGTCATTTCCAAGGCTGTTAACCTAGGCCTAGTCCTGGCTTCTAGCCTCTGTACAACTTTATCTAGGCCTAGAATGTTTTCAGTCTCTGAGACTTACTGCTGAATTGGCTCACCTTTTCTAGCTCTTTCTGAACTCTGGCTAGCGGGTCAACTCAGGGGTTCTGGCTCAAACGCCTTTCCAAGCTGACTGATTCAATCTGGCTTCTCTCAGCTTCTGACTGAATTGCTCTGCTTGGCCTCATACTTACTCTGGCAATCTGTTCTAATCTTCTGGCTCCTCCTCATTTTCTGGCTTCTTCCATCTTCACCTGTGTCTAGCTTGTTCTCTCCCTCTGCCCTGCTCTCTTTTAGGTAGCCCCTCTTTTCTCTCTGTTTTTCTGAGAGTGGTGCATATCCTATTCTGTGAAATCTTTCTCTGATTCATCACTTTGTCTGCCACCCAATTAGACATCACTTTCAAACATAGTTGCTTCCTTCTACAAACTAACTTTACCTTCATTAATTGGGATTAAAGATTTCTGCTGAGGGTGTGTCTGGATTCCAGCCAGAGGGATTAAGGTGTGAGCCAAACCACAACTAGAAACAGGTTTTTCCAGCAAATTACACAATAACGGGGTTCACAGTTTGATCAAATATCCTGCAACACAACACACTTTAAGAGTCCAAAGTCTCTTCTAAGGACCAAGGCAAAGTCCTAACTATAGCCCCATGTAAAATCAAAAACAAAGAGCAGATCATACACTTCTAACATACAATGGAGGAAGGAAATTACCATTACCATTCCAAAAGGGAAGGAAGGGGTCACAGTGAGGAAATACTGGACCAAAGCTAGACTGAAACCCAGCAGGGTAAACTCCCAATTCCTGTCATTTCGTGTGTGGTGTCAAAGGGCTTGATGGCTCCGCCCTTCCGGCTTTGTTGACTGCAGTTCACTTCTCTTTGTTAGGACTCGCTGTCCTAACATCTTGATGTCTCTCCAGCTCAAGCCAGCCTTCGCTTTCACAGCTTCACACAATGGCCTCTCAGGGCTTCCATGCAGGAACTCCTTACTGCATGACTGGCCTCAGTGCCTTTCCTTAACCTTGGAGAAAGAGTCTACAACTGTTGTGTTCATGACTCTAAAAAAGAAACACTGCCCAAGTTCTGCTGATCTCCTTGCATTACATCTCCATAAGCTTTGATATGTTGTTGCTTTTGAGGAGCCGAAAATTCTGCAGGCTTCCCTGCCAATTGCAGGGGTTTGAGGGCACCACCCCTTACTCCATTTCATATCTCCTTATCTCTTTCAGCAGCACAGGCCTTGGCTCCAATATTACATTACCTGGTGCTAATTATCTCCTTCAACTGCACATTTTGTTTTGTCTTTGTCTGTCTGTTTTTTGTCCTAGTTGCTCATTTTCATTGTAGACCTGCATAAGAGTGATCACTAATAACCATGTGATAGGATTGATTTTAAGCTATCTTGAACTCTCCTTAATCAAGGGAATTTGTGCTTTACTTTTCAATTTAACTTAAGGCAATTTTTTAGAACAAATACAGAAGGCCACATTCTTTGCCAAATATCACAAAAATAGTCTCTTCCCCAGTTGCTGATATTTTTCCCCTCTGAAATTCTTGAATGGGGTTTCAGTAGTCCATAGTGCTCTCAGCTCCACTCTCTCCTACCAGATGGCCTTGAACCCCACTTAGAGCATCCAACCAGTTTCCTAGTCCAAAGGCTTCCACAGTCCTCCAAACAGCAGCATGGTCAGGCCTGTCCCAACAAAGCCCGTTGCTATCTCAGTTACTCTTTAATTGCTGTGAAGAGAGATCGTGACCAAGGCAACTATACACGAAAGGGTTTATTGGGAGTTTGCAGTTACAGAGGGTTAGGGTCAGTCCATGACCATCATGGAGAGGATCATGGTGGCAGATGGGCAGGCGTGGTGCTGAAGCAGTAGCTGAGAGCTTACTCATACCCTGATCCATAAAAATGAACATGGAGGGAGGGAGGGAGGGAGAGAGAGCAAGAGAGAGAGAGAGCACTACCTGGGAATTTTGTGGGCTTTTGAAATCTCAAAGTCCACCCACCATGCAAAGTCCACACTCTGAATCTCTCCCAAATTGATCCACTAACCAGGGACCAATTATTCAAACATGAGCCTATGGGGACCATTCTCATTCAGACCATCACAGTGTATGGCTCTTGGCTAAGAACATGAGAGCTCTGCATTATATCTGAAGTGTAGAGCCTTCTGTAGGAAAAGAGGGGGAGGCAGGCCAGTGTGGTGACCCATTACAGAAAGAAAGAGGCTTCACCAGTGAACTGCAGAAACAGAGACACCAGCATTGGAATGCTAGGTGTAAGTTTGAAGGGTATTGGAGCTGCAGGATAAGGACCTCAGAGAGTACCGGCAGAGCTGAACAGGCATCAGCAGTTGGACATAGCCAAAGAAGAGTGTGCTGAAAGCCTGCGGCACACAGGCCTTAGGCCTGTATTGATACCACTTGGATAGATGTCAGTGCCACAGAGATGTCTTTGTTCTCCACTAGTCAATCGGTAGTATTAATTCAGATTTTGCAAAGATAAGAACAGAGTTTGTATAGAAGTTGGCAGGCCATGAATTCTAAAATTCATGAGGAATTCAAAATAGGTTAAGAATAGCCAAGAGCTAGGGTTAGCAAGTAAAGGTGCTTGCTGCCAAGCCTGGCGACCTGAGTTTGATCTCAGGCACCCACATAGTGGAAGGATGGAATGAACTCCTGTAAGTTGTCTTCTCACATCCAAACACACAGACACACAGATACACAATAAATAGGAATGCAGTTTTAAGAGAACAGCTAAGAGCTAGGCGCAGTGGCGTGCAGCCATAATACCAGGTGTTTGGGAGGTTAAAGCAATGGGATCATGAACTTAAGGCTAGCTCAGACTGCATAGTAAATCTCTTTTTGAAAGGGAGTGGTAAAAACTGAGGGATAGCTAGCTCCGGGGCAGAACAAATACATGCTTACTACATGCAAAGCCGGGATTCTTCTCACACTGAAAAGGGGTTTTTTGGTTTATTTTTTGTTTTGTTTTGTTTTTTTAAAAAGACAAGGAAGGATCGTACCCAAGCAGGACTGAAGGGAAGAATGGCGGGGAGCTTGAAAACGGGTTTTTACAAGATTGTTCATTTTCCTAAGTTCCCTAACAAAAGCACATGCTGAGGCAAAAGTGAGATCAGAAGGGTCTCACGCAGGAAAGCTCACTTGTAAAGCTGCCTTTATCTGTCATGGAAACAATGATACTGTTTAGCAAGATGAATGACACAAGCAACCAAAATCAGTCCAGGCAGATCCAAGAGGTCAGTGTAAATGGCAGCATTATAAAACTTTGGAAAGTCACCTTATAAGAGAATATGCTTGGCCTACAAGTAGAGCAGAAACCAGAAGGAAATAGAAAAAAACATGAGGGAAGGGGTGATAAATCCAACTCACAACGATAAAACTTGTTTTCTTTAAAAAATGAAAGAGAATAAACAGATAAGTCACAAAGGCAATCAATCCTGGTGAGACCTCGTTGACTAT
Organism: Rhynchomys soricoides; assembly: GCA_019843965.1. NCBI lineage: Eukaryota > Metazoa > Chordata > Mammalia > Rodentia > Muridae > Rhynchomys > Rhynchomys soricoides. Next base: position 1,217,342 of record JADRCH010000202.1, on the reverse strand, counting down.
GAGAACAAGTGTCTGAAACAGATCTCATGTGGGTCAGTAAGGGGACAACACTGTGCATCTTGTGGGTTTTTCAGGAATTTGAGAAAAGTGTTTGACATTAGTAATCACAAAAAATTGAAACCACAGATGTATAAATAATTGTTCCAATATAGTATATTTTCATGTTTGAAATTTTTCATTATAAAGTCTGAAAACAAAAGATCAGATCATTTTAGAAGTAAAAGGGAGGCAGAAGGAAAGGGCTCGGCCTAGCTCTGATGGAAATGAAGGCCTGAGCTCATACCCTCTCCACCCATGTGCCAGCCTTGCAGACGGGGAGACAAGTGGATTCCCCATGCCTCACTGGACAGTGTAGCTTAAACAGTGTTCCAGGTTGAGTGAGATGCCCTGTCTCAGATAAGCTGGAGATGTGACTGAGGACGGCCTCCCAGTGTGAACCTACATCTTCACATGTGTGCACAGACACACGCTGAGAGACAGCTGGAGAGGGCGGAGGGAAAGCTGCACCAGTCCCACTATTCCTGTACAACCTCTTTTCTTTTTTATTTATTTTTTTATTTGTTTATGTGTATGTGTGTTTTGCCTGCGTGTGTGTATGAACACCATAGAGGTCAGAAGAGGGTATAAGATCCCCTGGAACTGGAGTTACAGACAGTCGTGAGCTGCCATGTGGGTGCTAGGGACCAAAGCTGGGTCCTCTGCATGAGCAACAAATGTTCTTAACCACTACTGAGCCATCTCTCCATCACCTCTTTCCTCTTGCTTTCCAGTCTGACGATTTCCTACAAAACTGTATAGATACAAACAGATGTGTGTCATTTCAAACAAGGCTATACAGTTTTATTATGAACTGCGGCAGGCCTTCCCTGACACTCACTTTGTATTTATATTAAACATTTACAGAGTCAGGTGCCGTGGTTCATTCCTGTAATCTTACCACTTGAGAAGCTTGAGCAGGAGGATCACTACAAGTTTTTAGGCCATCCTGGGCTATAGAATCAGATCTATATTAAAGAGAGTAGGGGGTTTGCCCAGAACACTACCGTTTCCTAATTTTGGGGCAGAAGAGATGGTTCCGTGGTTCAGAATGAGTGATGCTCATTTAGAACTTGTTAAACAACAGACTGTAATTGGGGCTCTAGAAGAGACTTCTGGCATAAACAAAAAATAAACCATAAATTATCAAAAACTTGAAAGCAGTCTTTAAACATTTGCATCCTAACAGCAAACATACTTGTATTTGAGAGCATGGCCTTGTATAGAGTGCTTTACCTCTTTCTAAATAAAAAGGATTACAGGGCTGCAGGCTGAGGTTTCCTTGGAAGTAACACCAGACGCAGGAGCACTCAGCAGCTGTGGAAGCCCCTGTACAGTGAGGTGAGAACCAAGGTCTTATCTGATGCTTTCGTTCTCCCCAGGTTGGAGTGGGTGGAGATCATCGAACCACGCACGCGCGAACGTATGTATGCCAACCTGGTCACCGGGGAGTGCGTGTGGGACCCACCAGCCGGCGTGCGCATCAAGCGCACCAGCGAGGACCAGTGGTGGGAGCTCTTTGACCCCAATACATCACGCTTCTACTACTACAGTGCTGCTTCGCAGCGCACCGTGTGGCATCGTCCACAGAACTGCGACATCATTCCTCTGGCCAAACTGCAGACGCTGAAACAGAACACTGAGTCTCCGCGTGCCTCCGCGGACAGCAGCCCAGGGAGGGGCAGCCGTGATGGTAGCACCGGCTCCTCGCTGGAGCCAGAGCCCGAAGAAAGGGCACAGGAGCTGCCAGTTCGCAGCGGGCGAGCGACAACCTTGGTCACTTCGAAGGAGGAGACTAGCAGGTGAGGAGACAGGTGGGTTTGGGGAGGGGTTACTTACTTAAAAGAGGGTGTGGGTGAGGTGGCAGAGAGAACTGCATGCAGCTTTCAAGACTTAGTTGTCCCATTGATAGGGTTTTAAAGTCCTTGCTGGGCCGGCAGGCCTGCCACCTCCTGTTTATTGATAGTGCCATTAGTCACTTGCAGAATTGAACAAAGCCTTGGAGGAAGGGAAGGTGAAGAAAGGCCAGGTGCGGTGTGGCACATCTGTTAGCACTTGGGAGGTGGAGGCAGAGGGGGGCCGGGAGTTTGAGGCCAGCCTATGTTTAAGTGAGACCCTGACTCAAAATACAAGAGAGAGGGAGAGGAGAGAAGGGTGCTAAGGAGAAAAGCTAGACATCCGGGGCCCTGCTGTCCTTTTCCAGAGGGCTGCTGGTGCACCTTCGGTGGTGAAGTGTCTGCTCAGAGTTGTGTCTTTGGATAACTTGTAGAGAATGAGGGATGGCCAGCCTCTGATTCCTGCAGCATGAGGGATAGAGGGATTGTTCTCAGGGGCTGGGCTCATTTAAATTTAAGAAGAGGCACTGACAGTGACAGGCTGAGAACAGACAGTGCTGCTTTAGACCAGCAGTGTCCCTTGAGGCCCCGAGCCTCAGCTAGGCAGGGCGGACACTGTGACAGTGGTATCGTAGGGCATAGTGTGGCATGGCAGGCAGTGAGGAAGGTAGAGACCGATCGGACCAGACTGACCTCGAGGACTATATTCTACCTTCTTCCAGCAAGTATTTCTTTGCTGAGTATGTAGCTGGGGTTCTCATAAGGATCACTGTGTCAGGGCTTTCCTGTCATTCCTGTTCTCCGGGGGCCTTGGTGGCCGACCTCCTCTGAAGTGATGTTTCTTCCTTCAATCTATTAATGTGGTATATTTCACTGACTTCATCTTCTTACATTGAAACATCATTGAGTTTGTGTTTTAATCATCCAGTAGTATCCATGTGTGTCTGACATATGAAGAAGCTCCATATGGGCTAGGCAAGTGGGTTTGTGAAAGAACCCAACCAAACCAACAGTCTTCGGCAGTGAGAAGTCCTTGTCTCCAGCAGAAGTTTCCAGAAGAGATGATACTAAAGAGACCCAGACTTCAGACCCCCTAGAAGTTAGGAGCCAGGGGTATCTATGCCATAAAAGATGAAGGCTTGGCTGTGATGGCACAAGACTAGCCCCAGCGCCTGGGAGGCTGAAGCAAGCAGGCCCCCTCCAGTTTAGGAGCTGGAGGGCAGCCTCATAAGACCCTCTCCTCAACAAACAAAATCACACTCACAAACGGGACCCAACTAGTAAAAACCGGGTACAAAGAAATGAAATCTCAGTGCTAGAAAGAGATTAAGCGCACTTGCTCTTGCAGAGGACCCAGGTTCAATTCCCAGTACCAGTGTAGTGGCTAACAACCCTCAGTAATTCTAGTTCCCAGGGATCCAACGTCCTCTTCTGACCCCTGAGCATGACACACACATGCTACTCGAATACCTACAGGCAAAACACTCATGAAATGAATTTCACATGCACATGAATTTTTTTTTTTTTTTTTAATATTTTGGTTTTTTGAGACAGGGTTTGCCTGTGTATCCCTGGCTGTCCTGTAACTCACTCTGTAGACCAGGCTGGGCTCAAACTCAAGAGATCTGCCTGCCTCTGCCTCCCAGTGCTGGGATTAAAGGTGTGTGCAGACACCACCTGGCCACTTGCGTTGTCTTAAATACCCAAAGATTGAAATTATTGGTACAACACAAAAATAGACTTTAAAGGGGACAAACAAAATTCAGCCTTAATTATGCCTTCCCATTAAACCCTGTATATGAGCCGGGATTACAAGTGTGTGTCCCAATGCCCAGCCAGCAAGTGCTCCCAACTGCTGAGCCAACTCTTCAGCACCACTTCTGCTGTGTTTGTTTGTTTTGTATTGTTTTGAGACAGCGTCTCAATAACTCAAACTTGCCTTGAATCTTCTGATCCTCCTGCCTCCATCTCTGGGATACTGGGATTGTAGATACGGTCAACACATCCAGTTTTTGTGGTGCTAGGAATTGAAATGAACTCAGAGCCTTCCTTGCACACACTAGGCAAACAATCTGCCAACTGAGTTACTCCAGACCTTTATGTATTATGTTTTTACTGTGGTTAACTTTTTTCTATTGCGGATTTCAAATGGCTGACCTAAGATTTTCTGTTATACCATTTGCTTTGTGCTTTGGGATTTGTGTAAATTTTTGGGCTTGCGACTGTAGAGTTTTCAGCAAATCTGGAAAATTTTGAGGCAGTTTTTCTTCAAGATTTTATTTATTCTTTCTCCCGAAGACCCCAGCCGCAGGTATTCTAACCTGTTGTTGTTGTCCTCAGCTCACTGATGTTGTGGGTAATATTAAAAAGAACAGCGAGTTCCCACGGCAAGTTCCGAGGTACACCCAGCTAATCTCTGCCTGGCGGTCTTACTGCCTCTAGCCAGTCGGCAGTCTTCCCTTTTCCGGTTTGTCTGCCTCACTGCTGCCCGTACCTTCTCAGCCATAAACCCCCTGTGGTCAGCGGTCCCACATTCCAGTAACCCAGTAAATCAAAACTCTTGAAGCTTATAATTAAAGTCAGATTTATATATCAATAAATTCTCAATTCACAAGATGCCCACACAATAATCTCAGAGCCAACTGATAATGGTACAGGCTGCCCACCTAGGTTAGACGAGTTCCCCCATTATTCTATCGTCTTCTGACTTTCATATCCACCTGTGGCTATTTAAATCTGAATTGTCTTCCTCTCCTTCCAACTTCCTTTCTTCCCCTCCTCTGTCCTCCCTGTCTCTTCAACTCTTAGCTCTGCCTCCCTTTTCCCTGTCCAATCACAGGCTTCTTGTTGTATTAATATTTAAATGAATTGGACAGGAAAAATTCTGCTATACACTGATCCTCACGAATTTCTGTCTTCTTCTCTTTTTTTTATGTGTATGAGTGTCTGGTATGTATGTCTGCACCATGTGTGTGTTTGTGCCCACAGAGACCAGAAGAGGGTGTCAAATTTTCTAAAACTGGAATTATAGATGGTTGTGAGCTACCATGTGGGTGCTTGGAATAGAACCTGGGTTCCTCAAAAACAACAAGCACTCATAACCACTGAGCCCTCTCCAGCTCCGGTTTTTATTATTTTTAATTAGTATCTGTGTTTGGGAGCATCAGGTATTGGATGCCCTTGGAGTCAGAGTTACACTTGGTAGTGAGCCACCCAGGGTGGGGGCTGAGAACTGAACTCAAGTCCTCTATAAATGCAGTGCGTACTTGCTTTTAAAAGCAGGGTCTAACTCTGTAGACCAGGCTAGTCTTGAACTCAGAGATCTGCCTGCCTCTGCTGCTTGAGTGCTGGGATCAAAGGTGTGAGCCACCTCCTCCTTTGAACTGCACCACTGTTCACCACTGAGCCATCTCGTCAACACCCTCCCACCCCAGTCTTATTCTTCCTTCCAGTGTATCTATAAATGCAAGTGTTGACCTCCATAACTATTTTTAAAAATACTTTTACTTCTTAAAAAAGATTTACTATATGTTTTGCCTGCAGTTTGTGTACTGTGTCTGTGTCTCGTATTCTCAGAGACCAGAAGAGGATATCAGGTTCGCTAGAACTGGAGCTAAAGACTGGTGCAAGCTGCTAAGAGGAAGCTGGTAACTTATCCCAGGCCCTCTACAGTATCAGCAAGCTCCCTGTACTGACGAACCATCATTCCACCCCAACTTTTTAAGTTTAATTTTTTGGGACAGGGTCTCATGTAATCCCGGCTGGCCTTGGATTTACTATATAGCCAAAAGATGACCTTGGACTTTTGGACTTCCTATCTCTGCTTCCCAAGTAAAACTCTAGGCATGTGCAATCACACTTGGTTTTTCATGGTGCTGGAGCTTCATACAAACTAGGCAAGCACTCTACCAAACGGCTAGCTCAGAGACCTAGCTCCTCATCTCTAGAACTTTAGCTTGGATCATTTTGGTTTTGTATATTTTATGCCTCTGTTTATGTTGTTTAGCCTTTTTTTTTTCTTTTTTAGACATTATTACTGGTGTAAGTGTAGTGTGTCTATGGGAGTAGTGTACATATGCAATGTGCATGTGGATGTCAGACGGCAAGTTTGTAGAATTGATTCTCTCCTTCTATCTTACTTGAGTCTGGGAATTAAACTCAGGACATCAGGCAAGTGTCTTTGCTTGCTGAGTCATCTCCCTTAATCTCTCTGCTTTCCCTTTGGTTTTTCTTCCCCTTCTAACTTTGAGCATATGGAATACACTTTGAATTACTCTCGTGCCCTCCTCTGCTGACTTTACCATCTGCGTTCATTCTGGGCCAGGTCCAGCTGACTGGCTGTCCTCTTCATAAGCCAGATACTGCCCTGGTGAGGACAGGCATGCTACACATGATGGAGGGCATCTGTTCAACCGAGCACTGAGGCCATGTTCTGAGAGGGAGCCAAAGGCATCTTGTGAGCAGCAGGTTGCCAATGTGGCTGCTCTAAAGAGCAGGAGAAGTGACAGTCCCTGACATCAAAACCAATGGTAGGGCTAAGTCGATGGCTCAGTTGGGAAACTGCTTGCCATGGAAGTATAAGATCTGCATTTGGATACCAACACCTATTTTTTTTAAAAAAAAAAAAAAAAAAAAAAAAGCCAGCCATAGGAGCCAGGCTTGGTGGGACACTTTTAATCTCAGTGAGGCAAAAACAGGCAGATTTCTATGAGTTCAGGGCCAGCCTGGTCTATGTAGTGGGTTCCAGGCCAGCCAAGACCTTGCCTCAAAAAACAAAACTTGGGCATGGTTGTACACACCTTTAATCCCAGCACCCTGGAGTCAGAGTCGAGAGGAACTGTGAGTTTGAGGCCAGCCTGGTCTACAGAGTGAGTTCCAGGACAGCCAGGGCTACACAGAGAAACCCTGTCTCAAAAACAACAAGCATCAAATGACAGCCCTAGTCTCCACACACATGCACACAGAGACACACAAATAGTGGCAAAAGAAAACCAACGGCAACCGTTCATATGTTGTGAAGTGTGACAGGATCTTTGCCTCTTCACACAGATGGGTGTTGCCAAGGAGAGTGTAGTTTGAGCTGAGCATAGTCATCACTTAGCAATTTCAAGCTCTTAGAGTCTTCTCTTGACATTAATTTTTAATTTGTTTTTGTTTATTTGAGCCTGGGCCTCATACTGTAGCTCAGGCTAACATGGAGCTCATTTTGTCCCAAAATGGCCTCAGACTAATGGCAGTCTTTCTGCCTCACCTTCCCTACCGCCTCAGTTGTAAGTCTGAGCCACCATGCCCAGCTGATACTCGTCTTTATGCCCTGCAGGTTAATGGCACCTGATGGTTATAGAGGATCTTTTTAGTTACACAGCTAGATGGATTTTAAAACAAATTTCTTTTGCATTTTGTCTGAAAATGTTGCAGTTATATCTGCTACAGACATGTTGGGATGGTATCATGCCTTCTCTTTTAATTTTGATAGCTTGGGAAATAAAACGGCTGGTTATTGTCTGAGATTGAGCCATCAGTCAGCCCATTTATCTTGGGATTGTAGGCATCATTCACTATGAAACATGAGCAATATGGGTGTGGTGGGGCACCTCTTACAGCAGTGTTTCAAAGCCTGACACACACACACACACACACACACACACACATTAGTGGAATTACTTAAAGTGGGTCCATGAGCATGGGTGAAGCCTGTTGATACAGTTCCATAGTTCGTGGTAGATTCTGCGGAGCCCTCCTACTGAAAAGTATAACCATGGGCTTATAGTTCTACATAAGCTTACATTTCCCCAAAGATTTCTTTCTAGTGTACTCAATGTTTTCCTAAGCCGTTAACACACACACATTCTTAGCATGGCTGGTTGCAACACGTTTGGGCAACTTTTACTTGAGGTTGTGCTTCATCCATAGTTTATCACCGCTACTTTTCTCCTGAGAGACTCATGTGTTGAAGGCTTTGTCTCCACCTAGTGGTGGTGTTGACAGGTTATCAACCTTTTCATGAAATCACAAGTTAACTAACTAGGAGCTGTGAAGCAGCTAGGTCCTGTGTTTCCCTGAAGCTCTCATCTGTTCCTAGTCTGTGCACATGTACCCTCTCAGTCCCTCCCTGTCCCTCTACTGCCATAAGTGGGACAACTCTCCATTTCCTCCTTCAGATACCGTTGTGTCTCAACAGGTCAGCGCAGGCAGGCTCAGCACAGACAGGGTCACTGCAGTTGTGTTGACATGTGTTATGGGTTACTTTCTAACTTTTGCTGTGTCTTAACTCTGTATTTGAAGATATTGACCAGTGGTTTCTGTTAATACTTGCCACTCATTCATTCAGTCCCTTGAAAGACGGTACAGATGCAAAAAATAAAATTGTCTCTGTAGTGCCACCTACTGTGGGTTTTTAGACATATGTTCTTGCAGTTTTCAAATATTGTATAACATTCTGACAGATGTGGTGGCATACACCAGGAAGATGTGCTGAGGAGGAATCGTGACTCCAGGTCACAGGAACAATGCACTCTACACATGTAGAACATGACTTCTACACATGGGATTTCTTTTTAGTATACGTAATGTTTTCCTAATTTTCTACTGGCTGTGTACTAAATTCTTATATATTGTCTCAGACCATTTTCTGCTCCCATAGTTAAATATTTTAGCTGGGTGGTTCATAGAGGAAACCGGCTTGTTTTGGCTCATTGTGAACCACAGGCAGTGGAGTGGGGGGACCGAGGGGCTGACCTACCCTGCTGTGCCCTGCTCTCAGCAGCTCTCATCTCGTAAGAGCTCTCTACTCCCAGAGACTCATCGCTCCTCAGATCTTACTGCCTTTCCACATCAATAGGTTGAGAACAAATTTCAGTGTAATCAGACTTTCCGGTGCTACAATGTCTTGAGCAGGCGGCTTTATGCAGGCGTGTTCATGCAGTGTGCCATTGAGTTCTTCTTCTGTACTTTTGACATCTTCCTGTAGCTATTTTTACTTTTTGTTTTCAGTATTTTTATTTTGTTTGTGAGTCTAGGCAGATGTGCTTGCCTATCTATGTGTGTGCTTGTGGGGGTCAGAGGTCAACTTCAGAGGTCTTTGTCTGTCACTTTCCAGCATATTTTTTGAACCAATGTCTCATTTCCTACTACCCTGAAATTTGCCATTTTGTGAGCCCATCAGCTCCTAGGATCCCCCTGTCTCCCAGCCTAGAGTTGTGGGTGCATGATGTCACACTAGCATTTTACACAGATGCTAGAGTCTGAGTTTAGACCCTCATGATTGTGTAGTCAGCTCTTCACCAACTCAGCCAACTTACTGCTCTGATCCAACACTGTCCTTGTATTTATTTGTAAAGAGAGTCTTAATGCTTATCCCAGGCTGGACTTGAGCATAAACCACTAAGCCCAGTTAAATGTGAGGCTTTCGTGAGAATGATGCTTGAGATTGGACCCAGGGCCTTGTGTATGTGAGGCAGGTTTCCACTATAGAGCTGCACTGTTAATTTATGCCCTAGACTTGTGCTTCACTTCTGTTGCTGCTGTTGCCAAGTGTGAATATACTTGGTTTCTAAATAGTCAGTTAAAAAGCAGAAAAGTCACAGAAAAAGTGGTTATGTGCTTTAAAAAGGAAAGCCTAGCTGTATAAACCGGCTCTGTAGAACGTGTTTGGTAGCCCAGGCAGAGAGGTCTGGTCTCAGCAGCTTCAATACTTGAACCAGGAGGATGTTGTGAAGGACATAATGGTGGTGGGCTTTCCTGGGTGACGAGAACCTTTTCCATAGATCTGTACTGAGCTCATGAGGAGAGTTTAAGGCTCATGTTCGGATATAAAACAGTGGAAGGGAAGGGTGCTCTTTTTCTGGAGGGTAGTTCATCTTAAAGGAGTTTACAGTTTGGAGGGAGACCAGGCCCATCACACAACTGCAACCCTACCCTGGTGGTCTAGATCTTGCATCTTATAGCCCATCCCAAGGTATTGATACTTCCTACTGTCCAGGAGGAATGCAAGTTATTCTGATGATGATTTATCTCTGTCGTCAGATGCTCACATATAGATCTTAGGATCAAATGAGGTGAGTTAAAAGTGGAGGAGCTTGCTCCATTTGGCAGGATTGACACTATACACCATGACAATTCTCCAGCATTCAGGGACTTTCAGCAGTACCACATTTGCTGGTTCAGAAATCTGCTGTCCTGCCTAGAGCCAAGGAATCGGACAAAGAAAATTAAGCCATGTCTCATTCACATCTAGGCTAAAGTGTGATCTAAGGAAAGAATGAGGTGTGTGCAAATGGGATGCAGATCTTAAAAGCCATTAGGAGATTTCTATAATTTAACTAATCAAGATCATATATAATATGATTTTTTTTTTTTTTTTTTTTTTTTTGACAGGGTTTCTCTGTGTAGTCCTGACTGTCCTGGAACTCACTCTGAAGATCAGACTGGCCTCCAATTCAGACATGCTTGCCTCTTCCTCTGGAGTACTGGGATTAAAGGCGTGCAGCACCACCTTCAGGCTAGACTACAAGTCTCCATTAAGACTACCAGTAACCTTTTGTTTTAGCTTTTCAAGACTGACTGGGTATAATGGTGCACACCTTGAATCCCAACACTTGGGAGGCAGAGGCCAAAGGAGCTCAGTGAGTCTGAGGTCAGCTGGTCCACATGGTGAGGCCATGTCTCAAAATAAAGACTGACACTTAATGATGACTTTTTCTTCCAGACACTTAAATCAACCAGTGCCCCTCTACCTGTATATTAACAGCTGTTCCATAATTGTACTCTGGCAGCAAAAGCATACATTAGCATCTTGGCTCTTCACCTTTTGTTATTGAGTGTTGTAAAAGCCCAGGGCTTAGTAGAGATAATCCTGATCAGATTAAATCTCTTCTTCTAGACTACCAAAGCTTCTTCTCAATCACAAGTAGGTGTTAGTTTGATCACCTGCCTTTTGGATAGCTGACGGGGTAATCACTTAATTTAGACATCCACTTCTGATATCTCTCAGATGTCTTTTTGTCTGCCCTCAGAACATTACAGTCCCCAGAAGAATCTTTGTAGCATGTCTTCTCTAGTTTACTGCCATTTCTGGTTAAAGCTCTCAGTAGCCCCATCTCTGGTCCCTTAGAACAATGGCCACCATTCTAGGACAGGGCTGGTGTCCTGGCCTGCTCCATGGCCTCTAGGCCACTCTGGCTGTTCTTACAGTAGATGATAGAAAAGACAGAAGAATTCTTGCTTAGACCGTAAAAAAGAACACAGGGGCATGGTGGTACATACTTGTTATCTCAGCACTCAGAAGGCAGAGACAAAGGCAGAGGCAGATGGATCTCTGTGAATGTTGGGCCAGCCAGAGCTGCATAGTGAGATCCTCTCTATCTATAAACTAAGAAAGGAAAAGAAGGAACAAAGGGACATAAGAAGTGCAGCCCAGGTCACCCCAGGGGAGTGAGGGGCAATCCTGTGTGCTGCACCTAGACTCATGTATTGTTCATTCTGCTGTGTTTCAGTTGTTCATCACCAGGTGTGCTCCTGGAGAAAGACTACGAGGTTTACCGGGATTACAGTGCTGACGGCCAGCTCCTTCACTACAGGTAGAACTGCCTGATGTTGGACACACCTGTCTAGTGATCTGAATATTTCTGGGTGGGCTAGAGCAGAGTTTGGTTGAGCAAGAAGCAACAGGAGCACCAGAAGAGGTTGTAAAGATTACCAGCACCTTGGATGTAATCACAAGACACTTAGCATTGCCCTAGCTTCACTAGGAATTCCATTTTGGAAGAATTATGTGGCTCCTCTCAGCTTCTGGAGGAAGGATGAGGTCTAAGGGGTCCTTGATGTGGGTTCTACCCCTGGGCGATAGATACTGGCCCCATATTTTAGAGCACTTATCAGGCCCAGTCAAGAGATGCAGGCAATCATAGGAAAGGAAGCAGGTTCCCTAACAAAATGATAGCAGTCACCTATAATCTTCTTTCTTGGTGACTGGTTTGCTGTGGCAGATGTAGGGCATAGGGCAGAATATTATGCTTGAGGATGGCCAGGGTCCTAAACACAGACCACACAGGAACAGCATTGATACTGGGGAAGAAACTGAAAGACATGAGAGGCCTTGAGAGGTTGCTCAGCCAATTGGATTTGTTTCCTAAATGGAGGCCAGTATGGAAGGAAATCAGATTCTGCCCTGGTCCTAAGTAACTATGTAACTACAGGTGTATTCCTGGCCTCCCTGGCATTCATTTTCCCATCAGCAATATGGGTCTGGTAGAGACTTACCTGCATGGTGACAAATCAGACCTCAACTCTGGCCACAGGCTTGAGATTTCCTATGACCCTTAAAACACTGTCATAGGCTGAAGAGGTGCACTCTGGATGGCAGATGTCCCCATCTAGCCTTGGCTGGCAAGCACTGTTACAACTCTGCCAGCCCTGAGGGGCTATCACCCCTTACAATCAGGGGCCTGGCTCGTTTGTAACATGCCCATCACCATCTGCATATAGATGCCTGTAGTGCTTTCAGGGAAGCAGGGACCCTTACAAGTCCCCCTGGGCTAAAGAGACTTTCTAGGCTTTTCTGGATATCGTCAGTATGGGTGACAGATGGGAGAATTGAGCCCACTCAGGTCCTTCCGCCCTTTAGTCCCCATGTTAGCAGCTCAGCTACTCTCAGCCCTGTGGAACACACCTGACACACTAGCTGACTTACAGCAGCCTTTAGAGACTTAAAGACCCTCCTTGAAGTCCCCTAGGCCTCTAGTCTTGTAGAACTTTCCTGTGGCTGCCATCTTTCACCCCTCTATTAGTCACTCCTTTTTACCTGCTAGCAATGGTGCCATTGGGCATCCCTTTTAGACTCTCATGTGGCCTCCAATGGACCTGGCTAGCATAGAGCAAGCAGCTGAATTTCTAAACCAGGAGGACCCTCTGGGCTCTACTGCATTCCAATGGCCTCCCCAGGGCACTGCTTACCTGACACAACCTAGAAAGTGTCCTGGTCCTCCACAGGGGCAAAGGTCTGATCTCAGCTGGCTGCCTGATGGAGGCTGCTCCAGGCAAGGCACCCCAGCATTCCCTCCTGCCCCCTTGTCCTGCTTTCCATTGTACAGACCAAAGGAATGATTCTGCCTGTATTAGTCAGGGTTCTCTAGAGTCACAGAACTTATGGGTGTCTCTATATGGTAAGGGAACTTGTTGATGACTTACAGTCTGTAGTCCAACTCCCCAACAATGGTCAGCAGCAGCTGTGAATGAAAGTCCCACAAGGCACACAGGTGAAGAGCAAATCTTCCTTCTTCCAATGTCCTTATGTAGGTCTCCAGCAGAAAGTGTGGCCCAGATTAAAGATGTGTGCCACCACACCTGGATCTGGGACTTGCTTTGTCTCAGGCTGACCTTGAACTCAGATACCTCCTTGCCTCAGTCTCCTGGGATTAAGGGTATGTACTACCTTGCCTGAGCCTAAGCTTTTCGTGGCCACTATGCCTCAAGATCTCCATGCCAAGATCCAGGTCAGAAACTTATGCCTTCCAAACTCAAGATCTGGATCACAGGTGAGCCTTCTAGTTCTGGATTGTAGTTCACTCCAGATATAGTCAAGTAGACAATCAGGAATAGCCACTACACCACCCAAATCTACCTTAGTGAACTTGTGAGTTTACTGCTCTTACTTATGGAATCTAAGGCACTCAGAACATCTGCCATCACTGCAGAGTGCTAGCACATATGAAGCATGACCTCAGAGAAGCTGCACCATTGAGCTCCCCCACCCCAACATACACATCCTATATATTCTAACATCTCCCAAGATCCCTTGGGTGGGGATCTTGCACTAGGAGGGGCAAACAAAAGAGAGCAATGAGACAGATGGGCTGGAATTCCAGGTCAGAGTCCTGTGATCCTCCTCTTACGTTCTACTGGTGGTATTAACAGTCACCAACAAAAGGAGTCCCATTTCCATGTCAGCAAGGAAAAGACACGCTACAGTACCATTGTGTCAGTTGCCCCTGTCACTGGGACCAGTGACATTTGGAGAAGAGGTGGGTCACCAGATGATACTGGTGCTTACAAGAGTTAGAGCCAGAGGCTTGCTTCAATTGAGTTTCTGTGTCCTTGGGCGAACACTTCTTAAGAAGGCTGGAAAAGGAGTCAGACCGCATCCAGAGATGCTCCCTGCTGAGATGTTGCAGCCCGAGTGCTTGCAGAGCAGCTGTCTTCCTCAGCTGATCATCGCAAGCTGTCTCCACATCTCCATAGCACATTAGCTGGAATGGCAAGAAATCACAAAGTACTTGTGAAACAAATTATAAAGATCAGAGCTGACCAACCCCCAAGGCAGTGAGGCTGCCCACACACAGCTCAAGAGAAACCAAGTACTCTATTTTCTCATCCCCGGGTAACGGAAGCTTGCTTGTGTCCCAGGAGTGGCAGTAGCAGTTACTAGTGTCCTGTGAGCACCACTGTCCTGATGCATAGCACCTCAGTCTTGTGATGCTTGTCTTTCTGATCCTCATCCTGGGACCAGCTTTGGGTTTCTTATGAAGAGGGAGGTCACAGAGAGATTGGAACATGGAGAGAGGGAGGAACAGATCTGAAAAAGATGTAGAAGGGATGTTTAGCAGAATGTGGGCAGTGTGAAGGAGTGGCATCCGGCAGGCCAGTACCCGTGAACACCCAAGTACAGACTCTGGAAAGGGAGCTCAGGAGGTTCAGCAGTTGGATAGGAAAACTATATTTGCAGGACTGGTGTAGAGCAGCAGAAACACTGGGGTCTGCAAAGGAGCCTACCATGACCAGGCTTATCCTCCTGCAGGCTGGAGGCAGAGCTCAGCCCAGCAGGAAAGCACAGATGCTTCCAGAGGCCTGAATCAAGACATCAGTGGGCCCCCTGGTGGCCAGCCCACTCTGGGAAAAAGAAGACCTAGACAGTGGTATTGCTTTTAGACCTGTGTTTTCTTCATAACTATAAACTTTGGCGCCAGGTTTTGCCCCCAAATCACAGCATGAGGTCTAGGAGGCCACTGACTGCTGTGCTTGTAGCTGCTCCCTACCCATCCAGGCCACACACTGCCATGTCCACTCGGGTGATCCTAAAGAAGCGCTTCCCTCCTAAGGTTTTTTGTTTTTAGTTTTTTGGGTTTTTGTTTGTATTTGTTTTTTTGTATGAGACTTGTAATTCTTCTTCTGAAATTGATCCTGGAGGAAATAACCTGTAAGGCCCTGAGGAGAATGAAGCATTTTAGTCTGACCTGCTCTGCTCACCTGCCTTCTGGTACCTTCAGAGGCCACAGTCCTAACAGGGCTTCCCACTTTCACATCAACCCCCTGG
>JADRCH010000202.1:1053663-1202152 GCA_019843965.1 Rhynchomys soricoides | reverse complement strand
CACTCAACAGTTAGTGCTGAAGCTAGGGGGAAGCAAGGCCACAGTCCATCTGGGCCACAGAGGCGGAGACCATGAATGCTGCATGAGAAGAAAGCCTGGGCAGGGGCTATGCCCAGCAGAGGTATTGAGGACAGTGAAAATATATACATTATCATACAAACAAGCCTTCTGCTCACAGCAGCCATCAACACGCATGGAGGCCCACGCCCTGCTGTGTCTGTTCCAAGGGCAGGAACGGTGTCATTCCATCCCTTACATGTCCAAGCTGGACTCAGCATCTCAGCGTGTAGGAGATGGAAATAGGATGGTCAGGCTCTCAGTGTCATCTCAGCTACATAGTGAGTTTGAGGCCAGCCTGGGCTATCTGAGATCCTGTCTGGGTGGATTGTGTCAGAAAAGAAAACAGTAAGAGAAGACCCAACATATCACCTCATGTGTAAGTTTCCTTACCCACAGTTGGACCATCAGTACAATGTTCATACAATACACTTCAGCACTGAAGGGTGAACATTTACCATGAATCTAATCCTCACTACTAAATTGCCACAGGAAGAAGTTAACTTATGCTGGATATCAAGAAACAAAACATCCCAAGATGTGCTTAAGAAATTAAGAAAAGCTGAGCATGGAGGCACACAGCTTTAATCCCAGCTAAACAAATGCATAAGCAGCAGAGATTTAAGCCAGTCAGAAACATTAAGGGCTAAAGAAATAACTCCCTGGTTAAGAACACTTGCTCTTTTTCCAGAGAACCTGGTTGGTTCAATTCCCTGCACCAACATGGAGGCTCACAACAGTCTGAAACTCCAGTTCCAGGGATTCCAATTCTCACTTTTGGCTTCCTCAGGCTTAGATGTACAAGTACACAAGCATACATTCAGGCAAAACACTCACAAACATGGGGAAAGAAGTTAAAAAGTTTCAGGCAGAGAAATGTGTGTCTGATGTTACAGATCGAATTTGCTGTCTTTGTTGCCGCTGGGAATCATGCGTAGAGATATATGCATGCCATGTAAGTGCTCTCCACTGGTGACATCAGGCCTACTGCATTTTTCTTTATTTCTAATGACAGACTCACTAAGTAGACCTGGCCTGGAACTCCCTGTGTAGAACAGTCAGGCTTCCAAGTGCCACGATTAAAGGTGTGTGCCCCCACATCTGGCCTAATTATCTGGCTTTAATCCATCCTTCAGCATTCTGGTAGAGTGGCTGAATGAATAAAACCAGTCTTATGGTTTGTCTCTATACGAGTGCTTTGCCTGTGTGTGGTTTGCACCATGTGTATGGTTGGTGCCTGTAGCGGCCAGAAGAGGGCAGTGCATCACCTGGAACTGGAGTTACAATTGTGAATTGCCACGTGGGTGTTAGGAATTGAACCCAGGTCCTTTGGTAGTAGTGAGGCTAGTGCTTTTACCCACTGAGCCATCTTTCCAGCTCCAAAATGGTGGTTTTTAAGTAGAATAATCTTGAGACTAGAGAAGTGTATCAGCAGTTAGGAGCACTGGCTGCTCTTCCAGAGGATCTAGGTTCAAATCTCAGTACCTATACCATGACTAACAAGGGTCTGTAACTCCAGTTCTAGGGGATCTGCTCCCCTCTTCTGACCCCCACAGGTACTGCATGTACATGATGTCCAGATAAATATGCAAACAAAACACTCATACACATTAAAAAGATTAAGGCAAGTGTAGCAGCATACACCTCTGGTCTCAGCATGTGAGGCAGAGGTAGGAATATCTCAAATTTAAAGCCAGACATAGCCACACAGTCTTTCTAAAATAAACAAGCAAACAACATGTTGAGTAGAGAACTAACAAACAGAAGACGGATGAGATGAAAGTCTGAAGGACGGAGAGCTGAGAAACAATGCATGGTGCACGAGTCGTGATTGGATTCCCAAAGGAGAAGTAAACACATGTAAATCCTCAGTAGCTAGCTTTCTTAAAACCATGGAAGATTAACCAGCCAAATACAAAGGTGCTGGAAGTCCTACTTCAGTCGTCTAGGGGAAGGACTGAGTGGGTGAGACCATCTTTCATGAGACACTGCTCTAGGTTCAGCTTCTTCCTACTTTAAATATAGCCAAAAGATGCAGGGCATGTCTGACTTCAGGCCTGTAGAACAGGACACCTGTGAGCATTGTGCCTGGTGTCCCAAGGGCCAGTGCCACCCACTGTGTCGGTAAGCAAAAGACAAGTCAGAAGATAGCGGATATGCAATATGACCTTGCTGAGGAGGGACTGAGACTGAGGCAGAATGACATTTGTGAGTGTCCTTGACCTGACAAGGGTAGAAGTAGGGAGCTGAGGGAGCCTTCTGCTGCAGCTGGGCCCTGAGGTGCTCCTATGGTGTGGTGCTGGGCTCCTGTGAGCTCTGCCTGCTGCTAGAGTGAGTGAGAAACGATTAGAGATGGAAGAGCACAAGATCATTCAGAAAGGTCCTAGCCATGAGGAAGATGCTGGATGGTGGGGCTGGGCTTAACTCTGCCAATGACTGAGTGTCCACTCTCCACATAGGACCTCGTCACTTCGGTGGAACTCTGGTAACAAAGAACGCATGCTCATCAAGGTTGCTGACCGTGAACCCAGCTTCCTCACTCCCCAGGGCAATGGCTATCCTGCAGACAACCAACCAGGGGGGCATCACCGCAGACCAGCTGGCAGCCAGCACTCACCTAACCTGCAGACCTTTGTCCCTGACACTGATGGCACTGTCTTCTTTCCAGAGAGGCGAGCCTCACCCTTCCTAAGGAGGGCTGAGCTCTCTGGGAACTGTTCACCACTGCTGATACAGCCCCGAAAGCCCTCCAGTGACTCACAGCCCTCCTCCCCACGCTATGGCTATGAACCCCCACTCTATGAGGAGCCTCCAGTGGAGTACCAGGCCCCCATCTATGATGAGCCTCCCATGGATGTGCAGTTTGAGGCCAACAGCCCCTACCAGACAGGCTCACCACAGAGGTCACCAGGCCGAAAGCCCCATCCATTCCTGCAAACTACCAAACAGACCCCAACATCACCTTGCCAGCAGCTGATGCGCACCAAGCAAACATGCCCTGAGCGTTTTCTGAGTCTGGAGTATAGTCCTGTGGGCAAGGAGTATGTGCGTCAGCTGGTGTACGTGGAGCAAGCAGGCTCCAGCCCCAAGCTTAGAGCGGGGCCCAGGCATAAGTATGCACCCAACCCAGGTGGTGGCACCTACTCCCTGCAGCCCAGCCCCTGTCTGCTGAGAGACCAGCGCCTGGGGATCAGGTCAGGAGACTACAGCACCATGGAAGGGCCTGAGTCACACCCAAGCCAACCACCCACACCCCTGCCCCAAGCCCAGGAGGATGCCATGTCCTGGTCCAGTCAGCAAGACACCATGTCTTCCACGGGCTACTCCCCAGGCACTCGTAAGAGAAAAAACAGAAAGCCCTCTCTGTGCCAAGTTCCTAGCACCTCGTCCACTGATGGTGCTGGGGACCTGCTAGGAGAGCAGCCTCTGACTGAAGAGCGTTCTCCATGCAGGTCCAGCCTTACCCCAGTAAAGGCTGAGGCTGACCTGGTACGAGGCACACCTGAGCCCTTCTTGGCACAGGCCCGGCTGGCCTGGGAGGCGCAACAAGCCCACTTCCACATGAAGCAGAGGGGCAGCTGGGACTCCCAGCAAGATGGCTCAGGATATGAGAGTGATGGCGCTGTCCCACTACCCATGCCTGGGCCTGTGGTCCGAGCATTCAGTGAGGATGAGGCGCTGGCACAGCAGGACAGCAAGCACTGGAAGCGGAGTACCTTTGAAAAGCTTGGTTTTCCTCAGATCCTGCTGGAGAAAAGTATCTCTGTGCAGACCAACCTGGCCTCACCGGAGCCTTACCTCCATCCCTCACAGGTGAGGGCACAGGGCAGGGCAGATGGGATCAGCATGGGGCAGAATGGGGCCTTGTTATAGCGGGCATCCATGGCATGAGTGTGACACTTGGGGTTTTTAGGGCCTGAGTCTCCAACTCCACATAGTTGTCAGCAAGGGTTCAGCTGTAGGATGCCACACCAAGGCCTAAGTACATTTCCATAAGTCTGCCCTCCTGGGGACCTGGAGGTCCCAAGATCCTGGGTCTATCATCCATGCTGGTTGGCTGTACCTGCCCAGCAGCACCAGAGTTAGAGCACAGGTCTCCTGGAGGTAATGCAGCAGTCTGCCTCTACCCTGCTGGGAAAGGCTTCTGTGAATTCTGGGCAGCAGCTGTGTTGGGTCTCCACATGGTTTCAGAGATCCATAGGCTGTGGGAAACAGAATAATCAGGGACAAAGCTGTCCTTAAGGAAAGAGGGAACTCTTGTTATATAGTCAGAGGGAGAGACCTGCAGGGTCAAGCCCCAGACAGGTGATAAAAAGCCAGGTCCTCCAGCCCTGACCAGCACTAAGGTCACAGGGTCATGCAGAGGTGGGAATGGGGTTGGTAGCTATGCCTACGGGAGGTAGGATGCTAGCCTTCCTTATTGGTGGCAAGGTGAGTTGGAATCCCTATGTAAGATGTCCTGGACCTCCTCACCCCCAGTCAGGTTTCCTGAGCGCAAAGACCAAGACTGTTTGCTATTCTGTCCTTAGCTTCTTGGTCATGTCTGCTGGGCAAGCTGAGTCTCACCTCACTGGCTCACTACTCTTAGGGCTATAGTCCAGCCTGCTCAGCCCACCCTCTGATGGCCCAGTCCCATTTGTCCTTCCCAGTCTGAGGACCTTGGTGCCTGTGCCCAGTTTGAGAGCAGCCGGCAGAACCGCAGTGCAGTGCCCAGCTCCAGCTGTGTCTTCCCCACATTCACGCTGCGTAAGCCCTCCTCGGAGACGGACATCGAGAACTGGGCCTCCAAGCACTTCAACAAGCACACCCAGGGTCTCTTCCGGCGAAAGGTGTCCATAGCCAACATGTTGGCCTGGAGCAGCGAGTCCATCAAGAAGCCCATGATTGTGACTAGTGACCGGCATGTGAAGAAGGAGGCCTGTGAGATCTTCAAGCTAATCCAAATGTACATGGGTGACAGGCGGGCCAAGGCAGACCCACTGCACGTAGCCCTTGAGATAGCCACCAAAGGCTGGAGTGCTCAGGGCCTACGGGATGAGCTATATATCCAGCTATGCCGGCAAACCACAGAGAACTTCCGCCTAGAGAGCCTGGCCCGTGGCTGGGAGCTCATGGCCATCTGCCTGGCTTTCTTCCCACCAACCCCCAAGTTCCACTCCTACCTAGAGGGCTATATCTACCGGCATATGGACCCCGTTAACGACACCAAAGGTAAGGCCCAGCATGTGGGGCCCTCAGCCCCAGCTTTGCTGCTGCTGAGGTAAGAGCTATGGATAAGACTCCTAGCCATGCTGGGTAACACTGGCCAGTTCCAAGAAAATATACAATCCCCTGGAAAATCCCAAACCCTAGTTTCCTCTGGCTTGTGGGCCTCAGAGAATCCTTCTTGAACTCTAAGAAGCACCCAGGCAGGCCTGTCAGAAATAAGACATCACCTTGTGTATCCATTCCACTCCAAACCTACCATGGGGCGGCACTGTCAAGCTCCTGCACGCTTGCTACACTCGCTTTTGTTATCCTGTGGTAAGCGAAGATGACCAAAGAGGCTCAGGCTGTCTTCTATGTAGGGTCTGAGCCAGTGGTCTAAGCAAGGAAAAACATGGCGACCTGAGTATATTACTAAGCTCCAATCCACAGGCCCATCACATATATAAAAGTCTCATAAGTTCAGCCAGCTAGTGGGCGTTTTAAGCTAAGCTGCCCTGTAAGATTGGAAGGTAGGACTGTCATAGATAACCCACTTCCCTATAGCTCCCTAGAACCAAGAACAAGACCCCTAGAGATACGTCATAATTCTACTAGCCGGGCAGCTGGTCTGAGCCCAGGGCTAGCTGGAGTGGGCTCAGACAGGACATGGGTAGCTGTGTTCCATTTTCCACATCAACAGTTCTAAGTACCTGTGGAATGCAGGCACAAAGCTTATGTTTTGATGTGCACACACATGCTCAAACACACGCATGCTTGTGAACTAGATCTCACAATACTGTGCATTGTTCCTTGGGAGGAGAAAAGTCTCTCTTGGGCTATTTCTCTAGAAACTGATCAGGGCCTCTAGGCCTTGTCCCAAACAGGTATGGGGAAAGCAGTTTTCATAATGTTGGGTCATTGTGCACACATGGGGACATGGCAGAAGCTGCATGGCTTGAACAGGCTTCTGGAGAATGTGTACCAAGCATAGGGAACGTGTAGTATCCCAGCCACCTGTGAGTAAAAATCTCAGAATCCACGTGATTTCTATCCCAGGCATGTGTTTTTCCGCATGGGTACTGGCAGATGCAGAACCTGGCACGTGTCTGTGCTCTCATACCTGCACTGAGACCCACAGTCGGATTCCAAGCAGCTTGGGATTCCTATAGGCTTGAGGGGAGAAGTCAAGAACCCGCCCTTGGTCCCCTTATGCCTTTCTACAGGTAGGGGTCCTGAGAGGTGTGCTTCGTTGCCCTCGTGACCGTTTCTTTGCCCTCTTCTAAAGAGCCTTCAAGTGCGCTTGAGCTGTAGGGTATGAAAATGGGTCTCCTCTGCCCAGCACAGCATGAGGCCATGGACTATCTCAGGAGTGTCCCCGAGTGAGTTAGTAAGCAAATGAAGACTTGGGGGTGATTAGAGGCCTAAGGGTCATCTAGCCAGGAAGGCTGTAACTGGGCTGTTTCTGTAGGACCTCCTGTGATGCTGCCCTTCGCACAGTGTCTGTGTGGGCTTTTTCCCCAGTGTATTGTACCCATAGTGTTCTGGCTTACACAAAAGAAGGAAAAGAATTTAGCTTCAGGGCAGTGGCCTGACAGCATCCCAAAAGTCTTACCTCTGGACTCTGAATGGTAAGCAGCCAACTGGTGGCTTGCATCCAGGCTGTGGGGCCTGGCTGCTCTTTAGTTTTGGTTACTGTCAAAACCATCTCCATCCTTAGGTTACCTCAAGTTTGCCTGTGTGCAGCTTTGCTTGGCCTTGAGCCCCAAAGAGACCTGTACATACAAGCTGGTCATCCTTCCTCAACGGCATAAACAGCATTGTTCAGAAACACGGGTCATAGCTAGGCATGGCAGTACTCATCTATAATGCCAGCACTCAGGGCAAGAGATAAGACCACAGCACTTTCGTCTGTTGGCTTATTTATTGTTTTTTGGTTTTTTGTTTGTTTTGTTTGTTTTTGGTTTTTTTGGTTTTGTTGTTGTTTTTGTTTTGTTTTGTTTTTTTGAGACAGGGTTTCTCTGTGTAGCCCTGGTTGTCCTGGAACTCACTCTGTAGAACAGGCTGGCCTCGAACTCAGAGATCTGCCAGCCTCTGCCTCCTGAGTGCTGGGATTAAAGGCGTGCGCCACCACCATCCAGTTCAGCATTTTTTAAAATGACTCATCATAATTTTCTATGTTAAAATGTACGGGGTTTTTTGTTGTTTGTTTGTTTTAAAGTAACTGTTTGGCCCTTACTGTCACCCTGTATGGCACTGTCACCCTGTATGGCATTGTCACCCTGTATGGCACAAAAGCTGCAGAAAAGGGTTATAAACGAGACCGCAGCATTTTTGAGGCTGCCTGGTCTGTGCAGAGCTTCAGACCTACTCAGAGCCGGTCTGTCTTCCTCAGAGGTGGAGGGTCTTTCAAACACAAAAGAGATTAACCTCCATTTTTCACTGTATGAAAAATTAACTCAAAATGGGTTACAAGCCAGCCAGGTGTGGTGGTACACCTCTCTATCACAGTACTCGGGGGCAGAGAAAGATGGGTCTCTAGGCCAGCCTGGTCTACAGAGGGAATCCTAAGGTAGCCAAGACTACATACACAGACACTGTTTCAAGAATTTTTTTAAAAAAAATCATAAATCAAAACATAAAACCCCAAACTATAAAATTTATAGGAGAAAATCTTTGTCTTCTTGGATTAGGCAGTAACTTTTATATAATACCAAAACCACTGTCTGTTGGAAAGTTAAACTATCAAAATTAAATATCCAACAAAGTACTGCTCAGAGGATCAAGAGCTTAAACGTAGCTCAGTGGTAGAGCATGTAAATCCCTGGGCTTAGTCCACAGCATTTTGCCCCTAAAAGAGAAATGGAAAGCCAGTTATTCTAGTCGCAGACAAAGTCCACAGGCATGTGGACGGATATTCGTGGTGATGTGTTAACGTGCAGTCATTGATGTGAACTCATGTTACATTTTTTTCTGAGACAGGGTTTCTCTGTGTAGCCATGGCTGACCTGGAACTTGCTCTGTAGACCAGGCTGGCCTTGAACTCATATGTACTTTAATAGAGACACAAACCATGCCTACAGAAGTATTTATACATATGCATGTATATACACAGATTAGTGGGCATATATTTGCTTGTTCTGTCTGCTGAGAGGCCCTCCCTCAGACACAAGGTTGCTTGAATGAGGAGAAGCACACCTGACACATACCTTTTTTTTTTCTTTCTTTCTTTTTTTTTTTTGGTTTTTAACTATAATTTTCTGTTATAAGAACCCATAATCCTTTCAAGAAATAGCTGATTTCATCCTAGTGTGGGGGATATATTGACAAGATGTGTCAGAATGGCTAGGTTGCTGACTTGTCCTCAGCACAGAGAAGGCTAGAGGCCTGGTGTTCACAAGGCTGTGCGTCCAGTCCTCAGGACCCAAAATAAGCAAAGGAAGTATAGCCATGCCTGTTTCTGTAGTATTATATCACTTACCCAGGATGCTAAAGCAAGAGGAAAAAAGGCAAGGCCAGCCCTGGGTACAAATTGAGTTCAAGGCTAGCTGTACTAGTTTAAATAAGATCCTGTCTCAAAAAGTTAAAAAGGGCTGGACCTGTCATTCAGTGTTAGACTACCTGTCTAGCATGCACTGAAGCTCTGTGCTCAGTCACAAATCTTGACATAGAGGCATAGGGAGGGAGAGGTAATGGGAGCTGTTGAATGGTAGCCAACTGAAAACTTCCTAGTGGTAAGGCTTAAACCAAAGTATAGAATAAATACCTTTAACACATGTCTTCCTCATGACTTCCACAGTGTGGAAATCTGACAGGCATGACCTCAGCCAGGTGACACGTCACTGGCAGCTCTAAGTTACTTTGTCACAGGTGGCAGTCCATGCCAGACTGAAGCCTCGGGTCACCATCATTCACCTGTTTCTGTTGGCTTTGTAGCACGTGGGTCTGTGGATCAAACACCAGCTCAGGAGCCCAGACCCAGAGATGTGTGAACCAGCTGCACTGTATCTCCCTCGGACCACAATCCCTTTGCCTTCCCACCCACTTCAGGCCTCTGGTCATATAGCATCAGAAAGGTCCCAGCATCTCACACTGACCTGTGTGTGCACATAGCCACATGTCTCCAGAGACATATGGCCATCAGCTTGATGGGGACAGACCCCCAGCAGGCCCAGGGGCCTTCTTGCCACCAAGTGTACGAACCACATGGGCAATGGTTTCTGGCTTATGTCCTGTGGTCCTCACGGTTCTGTTTGCTCCCCAGTGACACAGCACATAAAAGAGCTTCTGGAAAGAAACAGTAAGAAGAAGTCCAAACTGAGAAAGAAACCCAAGCCTTATGTTGAAGAGCCAGATGGTAGGGCCTCTGCAGCCTGGGCGCTGCCTCTGCACCGCTCTGCTCTTCAGCCATGGCCGCCTGGCCCTTCTCTAACCGCTTCTGGGCTGGGGGAGGGACACTAACCTCAGGCTTGGGGCCTCCCAAGCAAGCAAAAACTGGAGGTCTGGGGTGCCAAAATGACCTAGAGAAATGGTGCGTGGTGTGCACCTCTTCTGGTGGTACCCAGGACAACCCACAGCTTGCTTCTTGGTGGACAGGGGGAACAAGGACTAACCTGTGAAGGCCTGGAGTCACCCCCAGGTGAGTGAATGGCCTGACCATGGGGTGAGGCTCTCAGGTGGAGGAGCTGATTGCTCTGTGGAAAGTGCTTCCTAGCCTTGTCCTCTAGCCTAGTACCTCTGGGGGCAGGGGAACCAACCCTGCTATCAGCAGAGAATCTTCCCTTTCTCATGGTGGCCCCAGCAAAGCCTTCTGAAACCCAGAGTTTCTCTGCCTTCTTCCACCAACATCCTTCTTGCTCTTCCCCTGAGCCCTATCAGGACCACTCTGCTCAGCTGAACACCAGGGAAGGCTGTGACCTCCCTATCTGGAGCTCTCTGACAGCTCAGTGCTGCCACTCCCTCATAAGACCTCAAGGCAGCCCTGACCTGCCTGCACCAACTTAGTACAGAGCTGCTTCCACCAGGTCACCACCTGCAGTATTGGAACCCCTGCCTCCTGCTCCTTGTTTGATTCTTCCTAAAGCTCTTGCCATTGTGTGCTACCCACAGGAACCCAGGGACAAGGCCAGGGAGCTTTCTGTAGATGAGATGTGTGTAGAACAGAACAGACTGGGCCAGCAGGAAGCCGCAGCATGGAGAGCCTTACAAGAAGGCCAGGTTGGCTTCTGTAGGGCTTGAAGTTTGCCCTTGCCTGGGACCTCCCAGGCTACCCTAGCAAGCCCATGTTGAGACTGCCCATGGGGACAGCAGTAGAGTTACAAGATGCTGCCTGCCCAACCACCAGGGCATGGGAGCTGGATAGATCTAACTACCCGTGAGTTTTGGGAAACAAGGTAGGAAACAAGCTTCTGTGGAACTTGGAGCAGAACTGGGCAGAGCTCTGGAGCCAAGACTGTCAGGTAGGAACTGAGGAGCATTCCTTCTCTGGACCATGCAGGGTGAGCACCAGCCAACACAATAAGCCTTGGTGCACCTGCGGCAATAGTAAGACCCCGCCATGCTGCTCCTCCAAGTCTAGTAGTGTAAGCCTCTCCTGGACAGAAAACTGTTTACCTGCAGCCTGGTAGAGGTTCTGGCCAAGGTTCAGCAAGGCTAGACTGGGGGCCCAGAGCAGACCTCATATAAGTAAAGGTCTCTGTGGGATGGCAATGACCACTGCTTAATCCACTTTGGACACTCAGCACCGAGCAGAGATCACTGCAGCTACCTAGACTCTGGGTTACACATGTAGCCCCAGCTTCAGTCCTGGCCTACCTGCTACCGCCAGAGGCTGTCTGCTTAACACTTAGCTGGCTCCCAGACAACCATTCTCAGGCATCTGTAAGATGTGTGTTATTTCAGTCCCTGTCCTACTGAAAAACTGAAGCCCAGAGAGGTTTTTCTCATACCCACCAGCAGCTGAGAACTGGTGGAAATGGGAAATGTTGTGGTCCTGAGCAGGTATTGGATGAGGTGACCCTGAGTGGGCAGAACAGGAGGCACCAGGCCTAAGTCCCTCCCATCGTTCTCAGATCTCATCCCTGAGCTGAGCTAGGGCAGGGGAAGAGCTTAGACACTATCCATTCTCAAACAAGGGAGCCTCACAGCTTTCCTGAAGGGTAAGGTGCCCTGAGTAGAAAGAAGGCTGCAGCTTTCCATCTCTCACTGGCTGAGGACAAAGCCCAGATCTTCTGCAGGGTCTGTGGATCACTTGAGACCTGGGGCAGATTGTCCAAGACTTAAACATCTGAAAACTCCATAATTACTTTGATTAGAAAGGAACTCCTTGAGCCTGGTAGTGGTGGTACACGCCTTTAATCCCAGCACTTGGGAGGCAGAGGCAGGCGGATCTCTGAGTTCCAGGCCAGCCTGGTCTACAGAGTGAGTTCCAGGACAGCCAGGGCTACACAGAGAAACCCTGTCTCGAAAAACCAAAAAAGAAAGGAAGGAAGGAAGCCCTTTTACAGATATGAATGAACTATTTTATGGTAAGGTGTTCTAATAGGACAAAGTAAGCTTATGGGATGTGGACACACACACGTCTAAGGACCTTCCCAGGTCCTCTGATGTCCACAAGAAACTTAGAGGTCTCATTGGCCCCAGTAGATAGAAAGCTAGGAGTCACAGAAGGACCTTCCAGAGGAGGGGTGTCCGTTTTTTAGAAGGTGGCGGTCTGTCTATGACATTTCTTGGCATGTTCTGCCATCTGCCTCCCCCCCTATTTGCCAGGACCAAGTGGGTGACACTGGCATCTTCTCCATTCATACCAACCCTAAGTCTATCTGTCACTGAAGTGCACCAACACCCCAGTTCCACCAGCTCTGCTGCAGGGGCTGAGTCCCAGAAAGCCCCCTCCCTTGAGAGGAAGACAGGCCTTCCAGCCCTGCCATTCTCTTAGCCTCTGCTTCAAGTGCTGGCACACATACTGACATCTTCTAGATGCTGTCTTCCTCTGAGAGCCGAGCCTTGTTCACCCTCTTGCCCCCAACTTCACCCCTCCCTAAGGAAGCCAGGGCTGCTGGAGAACTATGTCTGCCTCAGTGCTGGCCAAAGGCACTAGATACTTCATCCAGAAGCCTCTTCCCCTGGGACCAGGGAAGACCAAAGGTCTTGCTAGGGTCACCTAAGGAGGAAAGGAAGTAGAACTGAAGGCCTGGGTGTGTCCTTTCTTGCCTATGACTCCTTACAGGGAATTGCTTTGTTCCCAGCCTGTTGTCCTAGCTCCTAGAGGTGTGGGGAGTTCCCTTGACTCTCCTCTTGGGTCTTTGCACTATAGGTCTGTGCCTGGGAGAGAGTATGGGCTACTGTCTAGCCTGATCAGGGGTGGGTGAAAAGCTGGCCACATCCCAGAACCCCTGCAATCCCTGTTCTTAGCCCCTGTATTCCACATGTCCACACCAGGCTGACAGTCACCCTTTCTTTTCTAGGGGTGGCAATAAGCACCTATGCGAAGTACTGTTACCACAAACTGCAGAAGGCAGCCCTGACTGGGGCCAAGAAGGTACAAATACTTCTGGGAGAAGCAGGGTAGGGCAAATGACTCCTCCAGTCCAAACAGAAGCCTGATGGTGAGGCAGTGAGACTCAGCAGAGTACCTGCTGACAAAGGTGCCCAGCCTGTGAGTGTCTAACTAGGAAGGCTTAGGAGACCCTGTGCTTCTCCCACAGTCTTTCCCTTCAAAGGGCCTGTGACCATGCCTGAGCCTCCACTTGAGGAGCAATGCAAATGGGTACTAGAGAGGATATAAGGTAGCCTACCCAAGGAAGGTAGTCCATCTACCTGGCTATACCCTGACTCCCAGAGACCAGGAATAGCATCCTGGCTGCACTGGCCCCCTAAGAACTCCAAATGGCATGGTGAGATGCAGCAGACCGGTACTGCCATATGAAAGCCTGTGGCAGGGACCCTCACCTCTCCACCATTCTGTATATCCATGCTTTAGGGTGTTGCAGATGGCCTGATGGGAAACCCCCTTAGTGACTTGGATCAGGGTCTGGGTGGTCCCTGGTTCTGACTGAAACCAGAATTAGGGAAAAGAGATGAAAGAAGGAGGCTGGACTACAATAGGACCTGAGTACTGGGCTATTTTCACAGGGTCTGAAGAAGCCTAACGTGGAGGAGATCCGACATGCCAAGAACGCAGTGTTCAGCCCATCTATGTTTGGCAGTGCACTGCAGGAGGTGATGAGCATGCAGAAAGAGCGCTATCCTGACAGGCAGCTGCCCTGGGTACAGACACGGCTCTCCGAGGAGGTCCTGGCACTCAATGGTGACCAGACAGAGGGTATCTTCAGGTGCCTTGCCAACCCCAGATTGTGGGTGGGGAAAGGGAGCACAGTTATGTATTTATATCTCTATCTAATATTAGGGACATTAAGCCTAGGAGTCATGCAGCCAAAAGAGACAAGGCAATGCCCCATCCATAGGAGGCAAGTTGGCTGTGTCACCACCCCACCCTACCCTTCAAATAGTTCATGGCCAATAAAGACAGCCAATGGGTCCAGAATGTACCTGGAAACCAGCAAGGACATCACCTCTGACAAGAGCTTCAGAGATGGCATACAGCTGGCCAGGCAATTCAGCAGCCCCAGGTCATCATCCTGTGTGAAGAGGGTTGTGACATACCCAGCCCTTGGGATGGCACTTGCCTTTCCAGTGTCAACCATTGTAATGACTTGCCTGTCGGGACAAGGGAGGTCCAATCCCCCAAGACAAGAAGACAAGCAAATTTGAGCTTTAGTGGCCTGCAGAGGGAAACAACCCAAGAGAGCCCCTCACCACTGACCCAAGGGCCCAAAAGTGCAACAAAGCTCTGAGTCACCCCACCCTGCCTGAGACAGGTTGGTGGGTCCTTGAGGCCTTCTGCTATTCCCAAGTCTAGTACTAGGACAAGATGAGCTGTAGTCTGAGATGTGCCCTGTGTTCTCTAGGGTCCCTGGTGACATTGACGAGGTGAATGCCCTGAAGTTGCAAGTGGATCAGTGGAAGGTGCCTACAGGCCTGGAGGACCCCCATGTCCCTGGTGAGCCCCACACGTACTCAATAGTTTTGAGGAGTTGGCTTGCATGCATACCCCAGAAAGCAGATAACCATGCAGGCTGGGGTTCCTGTTCAGGATCACCCTGTGGCCTTGTCCCTCTGTCCTTCTGTGGCTGCATCTCGCCATCCTTTACCCTTGGCACCTACCTCCAGAAGAATTCTAGACACCCTCCTACACTGGACATGTCAGTGTTCTTGGCATGCCCCGGGTTCTGCCCCTCGAGCGGCCTGACCCAGAGCTCTGGGGCATTCTCAGCCACCTCCTTCAGCAGTTGCACAAGCCTTGTGAGAAATTTTATTTTGTAGTCATTGTGAGCACATATATACCTGTACTGCCAAGAATGATCCCAGGTCCTCCAGCAGCTAGTGTCTCTGGGACCTGGGCTCAGTCTGTACAGCTTTAGCCAGAGGGACCCTTTCCAGCCTGTTCCATATCCTCCCATACACCCTGTTTCTCTGGATGTGGCCTCTGGTGGATGCTTGGCATAGGGGCCCCCAAGCCAAGACCATCTAAGTCATTCCCACCCTCAGCATCGCTGCTGAAGCTGTGGTATCGGGAGCTGGAAGAGCCCTTGATTCCTCATGAATTCTACGAACAATGCATTGCGCACTATGAGAGCCCGGAGGCTGCTGTGGCCGTGGTGCACGCGCTACCGCGCATCAACCGAATGGTGCTGTGCTACCTCATTCGCTTCCTCCAGGTATGCATGCTCTGCATCCAGTGCCACACCGCACCCACCTTACATCCTACCCAACCAACCTTCCACTTTGCCCAGCTCATCCCATAATAGCTACTAGCCTCCATTCTGCTCTCCTCCCCCTTCACCCGGACCCCCTCACACAGGTGTTCGTGCAGCCAGCCAATGTAGCCATCACCAAAATGGACGTCAGCAACCTGGCTATGGTGATGGCACCCAACTGCCTGCGCTGCCAGTCGGATGATCCTCGCGTCATCTTCGAGAATACACGAAAGGAGATGTCCTTCCTTCGAGTTCTCATTCAGCATTTAGATACCAGCTTCATGGAGGGCGTGCTATAGCACACGGGCTGTGGACGCCTGCTAGGGTGACACCCCGGGGAAGTGGGAGGGAAGGCCCCAGCGCGAGGCAGCATGCCAGGCCCCGCCAGCCAGACATCAATCCCGCCCCAGGTCCTCCCGGGCAAAGCAAAGCAGCCGCGCCATATCTCGTGGCCAGTTCCTGCGTGTACCGGCTCACCCTGCCGGTCGCAAGCCAGCCCCGAGAAGTGCCTTCTCTTTCCCGGAGCCGAGCGACACTGCCCTCCTGGTTGGCCGAAGCACATGCCGCGTTGCTCAGGGCAACACGACCTTGTCCCCTCTTCAGGGCAATCCTCCATCAAGGCACTCCCAGCCTAGTCTAGTGGCCTCTGGCTGGGGCCTGAAGGAGAGCTAGAGGCGCTCTGGAGAGCTGTGCTGGCCACCCTAGGACACAGCTCCACCGGCCCAATGCCTAATAGGTCTTTGTGCAAGGGGAGGCCCCAGACCAAAGCCCTCTGGGGTAGGGCCAGGGCTAGGCAGGCTTTCTTGGGGCGGGTGGGGGAGGGTGAGAGGTTTTTTGTTTTTAAGTACAGAATCTATCCGATACCCAGCCTACTTGTGTATAAAGATATAAATAGAATGACACATGTCAGAACTAAGTTTGCTAAGGACATAGTTTTAACCAGATGCTATTTATCTCTTGAACTGCCGTTGTGGTCCTCGCACTGAGCAAGTTAGCACCACCCTCCTTTGACCTCGCGGCCTCTGACCAAACTCCACACACGGGCGGCACGTGGATGGGACCTGCCTGGACTCGTCTGCGTTTTCCATTCTGGAATCTGAGTTCCACCAGTTGTCAAACTTCATTTCTCCTGTTTATATATAAATATATTTTTAGAGTTTTTATTTATTGAAAACAAAAGTCCCGCCATGCGGAGGCCCGCAGCTCTCTGGGGCAGGTCCTGGACCTTTCCAGGACCTCTCGGCCGCAGGCGCTCCCTCGGACTGTGGATCGAGGGGACAGTGCTCCGTGTGAATAAAGTTCAAGTGCATACTTGCTGCCTGTGCTTCAGATTACTTCTGACACGGGGCTGGGGGTGGGATCCACATCGGGCATCTACTTCCGGGGGCGGGACAGACAGCTCCGCCCCTCCGAGCTCGTGTTGCCGGCGGAACCCAAAGCCCAGGCACAGCACTGTTTGTGTTCTGTTTCCGGTGTGCAAGGATGTGGCCGCCTTGCGGGGCAGTGCGTAACTTGGCTCTAGTCTTGGCGAGGTCGCAGAGAGCTCGGACCTACAGTGGAGACGAACGTGTCTCCTACACACAGGGTCAAAGCCCGGAGCCCAGAACCCGCGAGTATTTCTACTATGTGGATCACCAAGGCCAGGTGTGCCTGGCGAGTGACAGAGGGAGGAATCGGCACCGGGTGGAGAGTAGATCTAGGGGCGAGACCTGGGGATAGGTGCTACGCGTGGCTTTGAACTTTTCAAAGCCCAGGCTGGAAGCCGGAAATCCCAAGGCCAATACCGCTTCGCAGTCCCGCTCACGCCCTAGCCCCAATCCCAGAGCCGAGTGCTGGGGATTGCTAGAGACAAGCGGCTGTCAAGCCTGTTGTAGAAAAGGGGTAGGGGCTGCTGCGCAGGAAACCTGTCTGTAGATGTGGGGAAAGTCCGCAGGGTCCTTTCACATGCCCCTCCTGAACACATTATACAGAAAAGCAAGGACAGCGAACACCACCGGCCTCCAGGCTTTCTTGCCAGGACTTACTATCCACTGTGTCCCTTCTGTCTGCAGCTTTTCCTAGATGACTCCAAAATGAAGAACTTTATCACCTGCTTCAAAGGTATTGCTTACTGCACTGCTCCCTCATGTCTCTCTCTACTCTTCAGAGCCTCGGCTCCCCGACTCCGAGGGAAGCCCTCATCCACAAGAGGGGGCCGCTGTCTCATGCCAGTGCTGGTATGCCCAGAAAAGGGAGCGTGTCTGGGAAGCTTGGCATGAACAGTCGTGCCTTTTGTCCCCACAGACCTGCAGTTCCTGGTCACTTTCTTCTCCCGTCTGAGACCCAACCACAGCGGACGCTACGAGGCTTCCTTCCCCTTCCTCTCGCTTTGCGGCAGAGAGCGTAACTTCCTGCGCTGTGAAGACCGGCCAGTGGTCTTCACGCACCTCCTGGCTTCCGACAGCGAGTCACCTCGTCTCTCCTACTGCGGCGGCGGCGAGTCGCTGGCCATACCCTTCGAGCCGGCTCGCTTGCTACCCCTGGCGGCCAATGGACGCCTGTACCACCCGGCACCGGAGCGCGCAGGTGGCGTGGGTCTGGTGCGCTCGGCCCTGGCCTTCGAGCTCAGCGCTTGCTTCGAATATGGGCCTAGCTCACCCACGGTCCCCTCTCACGTACACTGGCAAGGTCGCCGCATCGCCCTAACTATGGATCTGGCCCCACTGCTGCTTGCTGCCCCACCGCCCTGAGAGTGCGGCTAGAGCTGTGTGGGGAGGGTTAGGGCAAACTCTGGGTTTTGTAGTACTCGCAGGTTACCCCTCGGCTCCAGCACTCTAGGTTAACCTAGATGTCCGCTGTCACCTGCACGCCGATGAATGAGAGCGCGTGCGCGCAGAGGTGAACCCAGGGCGACTGTAGGTTGGCTCTGTCCAAGGTTCTGGCGCGGCCCTGCTATCATCTGTCCACAGGGGTCCTCTCTCGGCCACCTCTAACCCTTACTTACACCAGCTTTGCATCCCACGGATTGGCCTGCGCTGGTCACGTCAGGCAGGGCGGCAGGCGCAAGGCGCGCGTGGGCCGGTGCGCGTGCGCGCCCACCCCAATCCTCTCCCCCCCCCCCCCCGCCGCTTCTCCAGTCTTGCAGCCACAAGCACCGCGGGGAGTCGCTCGCCACTGGAGCAGGTGAGGGGGGGTGAGATCCTGGCCCAAGGTCACCGGGCATGGGGGCGGGATCGGGACCCTCTAGATTCTCACTGCGGCACCAAGGAAAGGTCATAGGATCTGGCAGTGGGAAGGGGATGGAAACCACACCCTCAATGATCAGGCTTGGACCCACTGGAACGGGAGGAGGCGGTTAGGGGAGGTAGTGCTGGTTAAAAGCGCCGGATCACAAGGGCTGCCAGAGACCTCAGCTGTGGCCGACAGAGAACACAGAGCTCCTCTCCACCTTCTTCCCGCCTAGATAGGCACCCAGGAAACTGACACCCCACTCCTGCCCAGGATTAGAGGGTTCAAGTCCTGATAAAAGGATTTCTGGGCTCATCTAGTAAGGGGCCCTTATTCATGTCATGGCTCTCTTGCACTGATGCACATCTGGGCTTCTGCATAAGCAGCAGCTCTGATTCCTAATGCACAGATCAAGGCTTTGCTACTGAAGGCTGAACAGATGCACAAGGCCTGGAGCCAGGGACCAACCAGTCATTCGTGCGCCAGGAAATAAAACCCAGAAACCTAGCAAGTGTCCCCGCTTCTTGGGGCTCCACATGTGCTGAGATATCTAGGAACTGCCTTTGCCTGCGCCAAAGCTATTCCATTAAAACTTTACTGCTGTGCTGCTGCCTCATCTCTATTGACTATAAATGATCATGTGACTTACAATTGGTGCAAACACCAAGGCCACTTAGTACAGTTCAACTTGACTCAGAGCAGAGAAGACCTGGTGAGTAAGCGGGTATTAAAACACTAGACCATGCCAAATGAGGCTGGAGACTAGAGAACAGCACACCTTTGGTCCTGTCTTCCTTAATTTCAGAAAAAGCAGGCTTCTCAGCTTCGGGTACCACCATTAAAGCTGAGTTCATTGTGGCTAGAACTAGACCCTAGTCATCCTGTCCCTCGGCTCCCAGGCACATGCAATAACCTACTGTAGAATGCATTTCTTTACAATTTCAGAGGTCACTGCCCCCATAGTCTACTTAGAAAGCTAGACACCCAGGTGTGATGGTAGGAGTGGGACTCTGTGGTGTATTGTGTGCTTAAGCCTGTACTTAGTGTGCAGGAGGAACTGAGTCAAACCCCAGAAGGAAGGAAAGAAGAAAATGGAAAACCAGTTGATGACCTAAGGTTTTCTCCCACATCCCAGCCAGGACGCACACCTTCATCTACTCCAAAGCCGCATACCCATTTGGAGCCAGGGCATGGGCTCTGAACTGATTTTCCTGCTGTTTGTCCTATCCCTTCGTTCTCTAAAAATTACCTGAGAAAGCTACGTGTGATGGTGCATCCCTGTAACCTTGCCTCTTAAGAGCATGATTGTGCATATCTCAAGTTCAAGTATAGCAAGACCCTGACTCAAAAAATTAGAAGTAACAGTGAGGTGTGGAGGCTCAGGTCTTTAATCCCAGTCCTAGAGAGGCAGGAGGATCTCTGTGACTTCAAGGCCAGCCTGCTTTACATAGAGTTTCAGGATAGTCATGGACACATAGAAAGAGACCCTGACTCAGTGGGGATAGGGTTGGAGGTGAATTCCCAGCACCCACATGATGGCTCACAACCATCCTAACTTCAGTTCCAGGGAATCTGATGCCCTCTTCTGACTTTTGAGGATCCCAAGTATACATGAGATGCACACACATACATGCAAAGCAAAACATTCATACACATAACATCTTTTTTTAAAAGGAAAGAAAAAGAAGTAAGCTAGGCATAGTGTCAAAAGTCTTTCATCTCGGCCAGGCAGTGGTGGTGCACCCCTTTAATCCCAGCACTTGGGAGGTAGAGACAGGCGAATTTCTGAGTTCAAGGCCAACCTGGCCTACAGAGTGAGTTCCAGGACAACCAGGGCTACACAGAGAAACCCTATCTCAAAAAAAAAAAAGTCTTTCATCTCAGCACTTGGAGGCAGACAGACATCTCTGGGTTTGAGGCCATCCACATAGTTCCAGGCCAACCAGAGAAACACATTAGACCCTGTCTAAAGGGAACTAAAACATATGTGTTACCCCCAAGAAAAAGCCCAACTCTTGGTGAGCTTTCTACCTACCTCTGTCCCTACAACAGGACCAGGGACTACACCAAGCTGTGCTATGACCACCATTCCTCTCCACATACCCCTCAAGTCATGACAAATGAACCATAGGTGGGATCATATGGGTCAAGGTCATGTGGGGTCCCGTGCTCTTGTGTTGAGGCACAAAAAAGTTTCTGCTCAGGGCTGAACTTTATGCTGATGCCAGTGCCCACAGAGTGAGACCAAGGGGTGGGGAGTGTCTGCCCCGAGCCCTCTCTTTTGGCCCATACCTGATTAATTGCCCTGGAATTTGCTACTCAGGCAGTTCCCAAGATACAGTCTGTTGCATCTGGGAACCAAGGAGAGCCCAGTGAAGGCTGCTGTGCCAGTGATGGGGCTGCCATGGCAGTGAAGAGCACGAGGCTCTCAGTATAGGCACAGCAAGAGGCCTAGGGCAAGGTAAGGGCCATCAAGGAAAGATTGCTTTTGCTTTTGGATTTTTTTGGGGGGGGGGTGTTTTCTTTTTTAAAAAAAACAGTGTGTGTGTGTGTGTGTGTGTGTGTGTGTGTGTGAGTGTGCACACTTTCCCGTTGGGAATGGGGAATGCTCATACAAGTCAGAGGCCACCTTTGTGGAGTTGCTTCTTCCACCTTCATGTGGCTTGGGTAGATGCAGCTCAGGTCACCAGGCTTGCCAGGCAAGTGCCTTTACTTGTATAACTATTTTGGTGGCTTCGGACAGGTTTTACCAAGAGTAAAGGAGGTGTAGGGGGGCTTTTCTTTTCTTTCTTTCTTTTTTTTTTTTTTTTTTTAAAGATATGCAGCCTTGATCAACCTGGAACTCACTATGTAGACCAGTCTAGAGTGCTGGTTTGTTTTTGGTTTGGTTTGGTTGGGTTTTTGTTGTTTTGTTTTTTTGTTTTGTTTTGTTTGTTTTTGTTTGTTTTTTTCGTTTTTGCTTTTGGTTTTTCAAGTCAGGGTTTCTCTGTGTAGCCTTGACTGCTCTTTAATCTCACACTGTAGACATCAAACTCATAGAGATCTGTCTCCAAGTAAATTCTGGGATTAAAGGCTGTGCCACCACTGCCTGGCTCTGAGTTCTAAGTCTCACTGTGGTCCAGCCAACCTGGCCTGGAACATATAGCCTAGACCTGGCATTGAACTTAAAACAATCCGGCTCCCTCAGTTTCCTTGGTGTTTAGGTTAAGAGCATAGCCCATCATGCCTGGCATAACATTCCTGCTCAAGCAAGCGCTGGCTGGATAATGTTAGCACTGGCCTGCTAACCTGTTTCAGGAGGCTCATCCTATCCAGGTCCATTCCCTGGGGAAGCCATAGCTTCCTGGTGGGGCTCTTCAGAAATGGCCCCAGGGGCCCCCGCGCTGCTGCTGCTACTGCTGGGGTTATTACTGCTGCCGCTACTGCCTGGACTTCCACCCCGCGCCACTGGCTGTCCCGCCGCCTGCCGCTGCTACAGCGCCACAGTGGAGTGTGGCGCCCTACGGTTGCGCGTGGTCCCACCGGGAATCCCTCCGGGGACGCAGGTGGGCACTATGTGGGACTGGCGGGCCTTGGATTGGAGTAGTGGGCTACAGTGCCCATCGGAATCGAGTGCGTGAATGTAAGAGGTGTAGTGCAAGGTCACTAGGACATGCCCCACAGTGAAGTAATCTTTTCGTCCCCACAACCTTCAGACGCTCTTCCTGCAAGACAACAGCATCGCGCACCTGGAGCAAGGCGCCCTGGCACCTCTCGCTGCCCTGCGCCACCTCTACCTACACAACAATACCCTGCGTGCGCTGGAGTCCGGCGCCTTCCGTGCACAGCCCCGCCTGCTTGAGCTGGCGCTCACCGGCAACCGGCTTCGGGGATTGCGTGGAGGCGCATTTGTGGGCTTGGTCCAGCTTCGTGTGCTTTACCTAGCTGGAAACCAGCTGGCGAAGCTGCTGGATTTCACCTTCTTGCACCTGCCAGTAAGTGACAAACGCCAAAAACTTCTGTATCTTGCTGTGATCTCCATTACTGCCCTACCGGTGGGAGAGGTTGGGGGGAGAGAATTCAGCCTTGTCTAACTACGAATGGCCCTTTTCCCTGATGATTTCTTGTTCCTACGTCAGCGACTACAGGAACTTCATCTTCAAGAAAATAGCATTGAATTACTGGAGGACCAGGCCCTGGCTGGGCTTTCCTCCCTGGCCCTACTGGACCTCAGCAGGAACCAACTGGGCACCATCAGCAAAGAGGCCCTGCAGCCTCTGAGCAGCCTACAAGTGCTACGCCTCACAGGTAACTCTTCTTTGGTATGGGTCTCTTCTTTGTCCACAGCTGTACCAGCAGGGAGAAGCTGGACTAGGTACACAGTGGGTTCTTATTGTCAGGGGTGGTAGGAACAAAGGCAGATCCACACTGTGGCCACATCAACCTGTTCCTTAATTCCTGAGTTCCCTTAATTTTTTACTGTCTCTGACTCAGGTTGAGCCAGGTTCTACTTCACTGCAGAAAATGATTTCAGAATAAGACAAGATGTAACAGAGTTTGGATTTGTTAAAAGGGCGTTAACATAGATTTGAAATACGAGGGTTAAGACAGGTGCAGTGAAAGGAAAACTTGGGGTCTGGAGAGATGGCTCAGCGGTTAAGAGCACTGACTGCTCTTCCTAAAGGTCCTGAGTTCAAGTCCCAGCAACCACATGGTGGCTCACACCCATCCTTAATGAGACCTGATGCTCTCTTCTGGGGTGTCTGAAGACATCGACAGTGTATTTGCATACAATAAATAAATAAATCTTTTTTTAAAAAAAAAAGGAAAACTCACCCAAGAGCATTGGCTTGGGTTTTACAAAATAAGCGCCTTTATGATAGCCATACATACTGAGTTTGATGACTTCAGAAATTACACCTCAAAGGACTGTTAAAGAACCGACTGAGCCAGGCAAGGTAGCACACGCTTTTAATCCCAGCACTTGGGAGGCAGAGGCAGGCAGATTTCTGAGTTCGAGACCAGCCTGGTCTACAGAGTGAGTTCCAGGACAGCCAGGGTTACACAGAGAAACCTGTCTTGAAAACAGAACAAAGAGAAACTTAAGTGAGATCATAGGGTGGTTCCTATGCGTTAGATAGGGACACAGAGGCTAGTGTAATTCCCAAGTAACAAGAGTTGCCAGGGAAGTTGCCCTTACTGTAAACAAAGGTTTAGTCTTGTGATTCCCCCAGAAATTACCTACAAAAAAAGAGCAAGCTCATTCTTGAGGATCACAGATATATGCTTAGGCCTTGCCTACAGTTCACTGCTATTTTAGTATTCTTCTAAATGTTGTTATGTTGGCAATCTTCAAAGTAAATGTTAGTGTCACTTGGTGAGAGGCTTCAGCCAGATTCTGTGGGGACTTGCCTCCCTTCCCTTCCCCCTATAATATCCCCTTTTCTGTCTTGCTTCACTATGGCAGCCAGTGGGCATTACTTTGCAGGGCCACACCAGAACCCTCAGCCATGGTAAAGGACTACCAGAGAGTGCTGTTAAGAGTTACAACTTATGCATCTATTTACGGAAACAAGACACAAGTTCTGCAGAAAAACTAAACAGAATTGAGGCTCTTTTTGTTTTGTTTTCCAAGACAGAGTTTTCCTGTGTGGCACTGGCTGTCCTAGAACTAGATTTGAGGCTCTTATAACTGATCATCAGGAAAGGCAGGAAGAACTGGAGAGAGCTCATTTGACAACAGGGTTTCAGTGCTGCTGGAATATTCGGGGATGTGAAGGCTTGCAAAACCGGGACTTCAGAGAAGCTGATGCTTTTTCAGGAACTGGGATCACACACAGTCCTAGGAACTTGGAGTGAGGGAAGAGGTGACGAGGGTTCTAGAACTCTATAGGCATCTCTAAGAGGTAGATAAGGGCTTCTGTCTGGATTAGCAGGTCCCATCTACCTAGGCTCTATTCTGCCCTACACAGAGAACCCATGGCGTTGTGATTGTGCCCTTCACTGGCTGGGCTCTTGGATCAAAGAGGGGGGCCGACGGCTTCTGAGCTCCAGAGACAAGAAGATCACATGTGCAGAGCCCCCACGCCTGGCGCTACAAAGTCTACTAGAAGTATCTGGAGGCAGCCTCATCTGCATTCCTCCCTCTGTGAACGTGGAGCCCCCGGAGCTCACAGCTAATCTGGGAGAGGACCTGCAGGTAGCCTGTCAGGCATCAGGCTACCCACAGCCCCTGGTGGTCTGGAGAAAGGTGCCCCAGCCTCGTGATGGTAAGCCTCAAGCCCAGGCCCAGCTGGAAGGTGGGGCACCAGGCCTGGGCGGGCATGCCACCCGTGACACTGGCAGCGGCATGCTCTTCCTCACCAACATCACACTGGCTCACGCAGGCAAGTACGAATGTGAGGCCGCCAATGCAGGTGGCAAAGCGCGTGTGCCCTTTCATCTACTGGTCAACGCATCCCGGCAGCAGTCACAGCAGCTACCCGCCCCTCAAGCCCCGGCTACACGTCCTATGGGACATGAACCCCAGCACGAGGCAGGTAGCATGGCCTTCCGAGCCCTAGGCCTAGCAACGCAGACAGCGATCACAGCAGCCATAGCGCTGCTGGCGCTCACCGCACTGTTGTTGGCAGCTATGATCTGCCGACGCCGACGTCGGCGGAAAAAGGTTCCTGCGCCATCGGGGGAAGGCACCCTATTTGTCAATGACTATTCGGATGGGCCTTGCACCTTTGCACAGCTCGAGGAGCTCCGTGATGACCATGGACACGAGATGTTCGTCATTGATCGGTCCAAGCCCCTGTTCACAGAGGTACCGCCTGAGGAGCCCCCGGAACACAATCCAGCCGAGGGGCTCAGGTCTGGGCTACGCCTCCCTACACGTGTGGCCTATGAGATCCATTGCTGAGTTTGCGCGTATTAATGACGTAAGCACTGGGGATTGGCCAGTGCAGCACCGCGCATGCTCAAAGTAAAGTTGAAGCTAGGCTTCTCCGCTGAGTATGTTGGGGCGGCCTGGTCGGGAGTAGTGGGTTGGGCCGTAGATAAGGTGTTTTCCTCCACCTGCCAGCTCTGGCAATCCACCCTGACTCTGGACAGTAAGAATAGTGGGAAAACCTACTTATAAATTAAGGGGACAGTAGATTGGGTGACAGGTTGACAACTGGCCACGATAAGGCAACACTAGAAATGCAGGTAAGTCTTTCCCATCCAATTAGGACACACACATCAAAAAGCCCATAAATTCACATTTCAGATACTGCACGTTTGTACCTTACTCTCACCCTCCAGAGCCAGGTAATAGGGTGCCAGGCAGAGTACACAGCATAAGACCCAACATGCCCTGAAGCAGATCATCCTAACATCTATCTCAATGCACTGCACTCCTGCTAAGGGCTTGGAATGTGTTCAGGAACCGTTTTTACAGAAAGACTGCAACCCAGCAGAGCCAACAAGTAGAACATATAAAACAGGGGAGCCAGACACTGGGAGCAGGTGAAGGTATGTAGAAAGCAGAGGTAACTCAATGTATACCTAGGAGAAAGGCAAACTCTGTAGAAAACCTAAGACAGGAGCCTTTGTGTCAGGGTCACCAAGACCCTGGAGATCAGAGGCTAAAGTAGTCTGCAGCCAGCCGGCCATAGATGTCT
Organism: Rhynchomys soricoides; assembly: GCA_019843965.1. Taxonomy (NCBI): domain Eukaryota; kingdom Metazoa; phylum Chordata; class Mammalia; order Rodentia; family Muridae; genus Rhynchomys; species Rhynchomys soricoides. Next base: position 1,176,258 of record JADRCH010000202.1, on the reverse strand, counting down.
GTGGTCCAGAGTACATGGGCACGGCCCGAAGCTAACAGCAGCTGGTGTAACTCAGCTTCCACACGGGCAAACTTCTCCTCATTGATGGAGGCTTCCAGAAGGACGGAGGCAGGTGGTGGCCAAGGAAGACCCTCATAGCAATCCACAGGGAAAGGGTGCACCACAGTCCGTAGCTCAGCCTGTACCACAGAGTCCCGAAGCAGCTCTTTAAGTCCTGCCATAGACAAAGGGTTGCCATAGAGACCAAGGTAGCGGAGACTGGAACAGCGAGTCAGCGTGGGCAGTGTGGCCAACAGCTGGGCATCAGCAAGCTGGCACTCAGTTAGCTCAAGATGCAGCAATGTGGCTGCTACTGCCTGCAGCAGACCCTGGAAGGGTGTCAACTGGTTGCCTGACAGGTCGTTGCCACTCAAATCCAGCTTTTTGAGTTGGGCAGCATGAGAGCTCTGAGCCAGGAAGCGTAGGTCCTCAGGCAATAGTGCACAGAAGGCCAGCTCTAGGCTTTCCAGGGGCCTCTGCAGGGTGCTGCAGGGACAAAGGGGTTACAGAAGGGTCACAGGCAGGTAGGCCAAGGAGAATGTCCTCACATAAAAAGGGATAGAGCAATGGGAGAGCCCGCTCACCTGAGCAGTTGATCTAGCCTGCCTGACAGGAGAGAAGAGCCCATGCTGAGCTCCCGAAGACAGGTAAACCGGCCCATCTGGGCCAGGAAGTAGCGGAAGTTGTCCTCACCGTCCACAGAAGGCTGTCTTGAGTCCCCATGCACGTAATGCAGCCTCAGGCTAGCTAGGTGCTGAAAGCGGGCCACATGTGGGATAATGACAGACAGGCCACGCAAGCCCAGGTTATTGAAGCGCAGGTCTATCCGGCGCAGGCAGCCTGCATCTAAAAGCTGTAGCAGGGCCACAGTGTTACGCATGGGTAGATCCTCAGCCCGGAGGTCCCGGCAGCAGAGCCGCAGTGGGCTGTCCACACTACTTTGGAGTGCCTCACGAAGGAATGTGTAGGAGGCCCGGTTTACCCGAAGGTCTACACGAATTTCCACAGGGACCGGTGAGAGCCCTGGCTCAGTAGTCCTACTCTGCTGCTGAGCAATACACGTTCTGGCTACAGCGGCTGTACAGTCCCACATGCTCATGGTTCCAGGATCCTGCTCCACACCATCATCCAAGAGACCAGTCATGTCCAGTACCCGCAATGCATGCTTCCTGGGAGCAGGGATGGGCAGAGGCAGGGAATGAGGGAGAACAGCCTACATCCCTCCCAGCTACTTTGTACAGAAGCAACAGATAGAACTATTCCCATATTGAGCTCTTTCTGACCTCAGAACCACAGCCTAGAACCAACTCAGGGAATCTTGGTTGTACCCCTAGTCTATGGGCCCCTTAGATAAACGCATACCTGCAAAAGGGTTTCGTGCCAGCCTCTGTTTCTTGAGTGTGAATCCGGGCGGTCAGCCCCAGGATCACAGCCTGCATGCTTTCTGTGCTGAGCCGCTCCTGCAGCAAGGCTCGACTGCAGTGGGCACACTCCTGCAGCAGCTGCTGGAAACTGAGCAGGGGAAAGGGCCATGTGTGCACCAGCTCACGCAGTACAACTGTCTTCTTGTCCATGAAGGCCACCTTGAACAGCAGAGGGAAGAGTTCTCGGGGCAGCAGGGGCAGGGCCTGGCAGGCAGCTGGCTGGCACTGAAGCACCTGACGAGTGCTGAGGAACACAAGAGTGTGCATGGTGCTGAACTGGGCAGATAGCCACCTGCAGGAGACAGAATCTTAATTAGGGAAGACAAACCCTGGGCCAGTATCAGGCCACACCCTCCCCAAGTTATTGGCGTACAAAGCCCACCAGGTTTTTGACATGGAGTTGGCAATTAGTGGAGCTGAACAAAAGGAAAGTTTCTATGTTTGGTTTGAGCAGGGTCTCACTGGATAGTCCAGGCTTGCCTTGACTTTGTAGCAATCCTCCTGCCTCTTCTGGGATTACAAGCATGTGCTGTCACACTTGGCAGGAGCAATTCCTAGTAAGCACTTAGCACTGGGCAGAGTGGACAGGAGACATGGGGTAAACAAAGTGTCAAGCAGAACATACACAGTATAGCACTGTCAATAATGTGTGTTTACATGTGACCTTCTCATAAACAGCTGCTGCTCTGCAGGGCCCAACACTGACACTTTAGGCCTCCCAAATCACAATGACTCAGAAATCCTTCGTCAGAAGTGAAGTAAGGGCTAGACATGGAGATGTACACCTTCAATTCCAGCACAGGGGAAGGCAAGAGGCAGGTAGATCTATGAGTCCGAGGCCCACCTAGTCTATTTATAGAATATTTACTTTTATATAGTAACATCCTAGCCAAAAAAAAAAAGGGAGGGGGGGGAAACCAAGGGGCTGGGAGATGCCATTTTGTATAGTGCTTGCCAAATGTGAAGACTTGACTTCAGACTCCCAGAACCTATGTAAAAGCAGGAATCATGTGACACAACTCTGTAAACCCAGCACTGGAGTCAGCAGAAGACTCTCTGAAGCCTACCGGCTGGTTAGCCCAATATTGAGTTCCAGATTTGGGTGTCTGTTTGTAAAATAGGGGGGTGGAGAGATGGTTCAGTAGTTAAGAGCATTTACTGATCTTGCAAAAGACCCCAGTTTGGTTTCCAGAACCAACATGGTATGTCATAGCCACATGTAACTGATACAGATGCCCTCTTTTGACCTGAGGGCTTTTGCATGCACATGGTGTACACACATACAACTAAGGGAAAGTAAATATTTTCTAAAGTGAAATGAATCCAAGACCTCTCTTCCCATCAGACCAACAACAGTTAGAGAATTCCCCCAGAGCCAGTACCATATCCTAACCCTCCACATAGATTTAAGTAAGTCTAACACAGTTTATTAAGTGCCAGGTTCTGGTATTTTTAAAAAGGATCCTGAATACAGATGGTGTGCAGCCTCTAAGACCAAGGTCCTAAGTTCGAACTCCAGAGATAAAGGTTTTCTGGGGTATAACTAGGCACCGAAATCCCTGAGAAAAAGCAACTCTCACCCTCTGTGGCCCTTGCCTCCTATTCGGGTACCTCTTCTTCACTGGGAAACCATTGTACAGAGAAACCAGGTCTTAAATTCACGGGATTCACAAAGATCCAAGCCAAAACTGCCAAAATGTGCCAGCTGAGAAGCAGCATACAAAAGACCCTGAGGCTACACAGGATTCCTGCTACACCGGGTCAGTAGACTTCCTGTGGGCAAAACACATCACCCTCAGAACACTACAATCCTCACCCTGTAACAGAATGGAAAACCAAGGCCTAGGCCTCACGAAAAGCCGCAGCACGGGACGAGAGTGGGGACCAGAAAGACTGCAGAAAACCGGGGTTTGCTTACTTCTAACACCTCGTATAAGTCCTTAAGGCACGGGTCCCTGGGAAACCCCGGGTAACTACCTGGCTCTATCTTAAAATAGTCTCGTGAGGACAATCTGACAGGACAAGCCAATCAAGCACCTGTCATAAGCGGAAACGAAAGCAGCTGGCCTGGCCTCCAAGCAAAGTTTGCTTCTGGGTGATGTTACTGCACACAGGACACAGCGGTCTCTGCGGTGATTCATACAAACACGCACGCTCGGATCCTTCGAGGAAAAAAAGCCCGTAACTTCAACTAACCCGAGTGAGCCCGTTTCTACAGGCCGAGAACGTCCTCACCCGCCCCTAGGTTGCCCTGAGCTTGGGGCCCATCCCCGCGCGCACAGCGGCACCTCCCGGGAATCCGCCTCAGGCGTGGCCTTCATGCGCCAGTTCCCGTCGAACCTGCAGTCCAAGTGCCCTGATCACTAACGGCTGCTGACTCTTAGCCCGGTTCGAATCCCAGACCCGCGGCCCCAGCTCATCCGCCCCCACAACCAAAGCCTCCAACCCCTCCTCGCCCAGCTAGCCTCGCCCAGCGCCGCGCAGTGCTGTGGCGCGCTGTGATGACGCAAGACACCCCACGCCACGCCCCCCCCCGAGCGCAGACATTTAGCCTCACGGCCGGGCGCCGCCTGTCGTCAGGTCCTATTGGCTAAGAACAGAACATTACAGTGGTGGCGGGAGATTCCCTAAACTCCTGCTCTGGCTGCCATGGAGCAGCTTGCGACCGTTCGCGCGCGGCTGCAGGAGTGGGAACGCGCTTTTGTACGGCTGCACGGGCGACGGCCAGCGAAGGTGAGGTGGAGTTAGGGTCCGGACGAGGGCAGCTAGTGGGGACCCAGACACAGCCTGTGACTGACAAGCTTCTCTCCTAGGAGGATGTGGAGGTGGCACCTGAGGAGACCCGCGGTGAGCTCTGGGCTGGTGGACCAGGGACAGGGCGAATGTTAGTGGGTGTATCCCTGACCACCGAATTCTGCCTTCCCAGCGCTCTACCGTGAATACCGTAACCTAAAGCAGGCAGTGCGTCAGGCTGACAACGGACACCACCACGTCCAAGAGCAATCACTTGCCGAGGCAGCTGTGGAGGTATCACTTAATTCCACCCTTGCTGTCAGCGTTCTGTGGTCAAACGGCAGGAACCAAGAGCATTTGCAGCCATGCCTCCATGGAGCACAAAAGTTGGGTGGCCAGGCCCTCCCATGGGGGATAGGGGAGGCTTTAGAGGCACCTCTGTGCCCATACCATCTTTTAAACTGGTCTAGGTCGCTACTATCTACTACAGGCACAGGAGCCAAGCTGCTGGGGTCCCCACCTGAATCGAGCTGCAACCCAGAATACACAGTCAATGCCAAAGCAGAGCCCACTGAGTTCTGTACAAGACTATGGGAAGAGGCTCAAAGCAAATCTGAAAAACACACTACAGGTAAGACATGGAAGTGAACCCAGAACTGCCTTTGGCCCTTCCTTATAGGGCACACACACACACACACACACTCCTGTAATAACTGGGGCTAGGTTCCTTAAGGTGCTCAGGCATCTCCACTCTTGGCTTGTTGTCTGTCCCAAACTTTTTCAGTAACCCAGGTCCTGAGTTCCTACTTGCTGCTCTGTCTTCCTAGGCTGGACCAACCCTGAGCCGAAAACTCCAGACTCAGAAGAGATCCTTGTCCACAGTTCCCACCCCAAGACCACCAGGCTCAAGGACTGAATTCCCCTGTCCAGATGAAGTTAATGATGTACTTCCTCAGGTTCCTGAGCCCCAGCCAAGGCTAGGCCAACTCCAGAAGCTCCGGTCATCCCTGAGCCTGCGGTTGAGTTCCCTAGACCCTGGTTGGTTAGAGAGGTGTCACAACAGAGTTTCAGATCTTCCAGAGGTTCCAGGTGCTTGTGGGCTTGACCTGAGTGCAAAGGAGTCACAATCTCAGATGTCAGGCAAGGTGACTGTCACTGATCCTGACATCCATTCAGAAGTATCTTCACAGAGCCCACGGGCCCTAAGCCAACAGCCTGCCCAAGTTTTGTCACAGAGCCCCAAATCCAGCAAGAGTATAGGCAGAAAGTGGAAATGGAATGAGAAGGGGGAGGACTTTGCACAAGCCCAGCACAGCAGCCAAGCAGGACCCCTGTCTGAGGGAGCTGGGGCTACAGCACATGGACAAGACCCTCCAGGAGAACCCACACAAGTGAATGCAACTCAGCCCCACAACCCCTCAAAACAGGCCAGGGCAGAGAAGGCTAAGGGCACAACCCACCTCCATATCTCTCATCGACCAGCTTCCCTAGACAGAGGGAACTATGTTCGACTCAACATGAAAAACAAATGCTTTGTACGAGCTGGGGCCAATCGGGGCAGGCTTCTCCGTAAGCAGGTGAGATGTGCTGAATGGAAGAGGCCAGCCTTTCTCTCCTCCCATCCACTCCTAAATGGTTCTTCCATTTGTGGCCCTTCCCCAGGTATGGAAACAAAAATGGAAGAAGAAACAAGCTCGGTTTGGGGAAAGTGGACCCAGGGCCACAGGCAAGGACACTTGTTTCCGGTGTGGGGAGTTTGGTCACTGGGCATCCCAGTGTTCCCAACCAGGTAAGCCTCTGCCTTAAGTATTGGATCATTTAACCATCATGGGTGCTAGGGAATCACTTACACAAACGAGAGGTTCCAGCAGCTTTTAACCCTGGTCCAGGCTCCACCCTGAGCATCCAAGAGGAAGGTGACAAGGATGACAAAATGCCCATTTCCACCCTAGAGGAAGTAGCACAGAGGACAGGCACCACTTCCTGTCACCACTCTGGTGAGTGAGGGGGAATGGGTGATGTGACCTGTGGCTATTATGTCAGGATGGTCTCTGTCTATTCTGGTGCCTCCACATCGCCCTCTCTTGCCTATCTAAGCAGGTGAGGAAACAGAACTTGCTGGGCCAAAGCTACAGGTGCCTCACTGCCCCACTCCAATGTTACCCCTCTACCCACCAGGACCCTTGGGGCAGGTAGCAGGTGAGTGAAACTTAATGGTTCAGACTCTTTATCAACACATCATAGTCATGGTTCTGTTGCTGTGAAAAGACACCATGACCAAGGCAACTCTTTTTGATTGTTGGGTTTTTGAGACAGGGTTTCTCTGTGTAGCCCTAGCTACCTGGAATTTATAGACCAGGCTGGTCTCAAACTCAGAGATCTGCTTGTCTCTGCCTCCCAAGTGCAGGGTTTAGAGGTGTGAGCCAACACTGCCCCGGCAATCACAGCAACTCTTATAAAAGAAAGCATTTAATTAGGTCTTGCTTACTGTTTCAGTAGCTTAGTCTGTTATCGTCATTGTGGGAAGTAGAAAGGCAGGCATGGTGCTGGGGAAATAGCTGAGACCTTTTCATCCTGATCCACAGGCAGCAGGTAGAGAGAGACACTGGACCTCAAAGCCCACTCCCAGTGACAGTTCCTCCCACAAGGCCACACCTCCTAATCCTTCCCAAACAGTTCACCAAGTGGGGACTAAGAATGCAAACATATGAGCCTGTGAGGGTCCATTCTCATTCAGACCACTATAACTTGTGTCCACAGAAACCCCTGCTGAGGTATTCCAGGCCCTAGAGCAGCTAGGGCACCAAGCCTTCCGCCCTGGGCAAGAGCAGGCAGTCATGCGGATTCTTTCTGGTATGTGTGGCTCCCTAGGAACTGCACCAGGCTGTGTCTAACCAATTGGGCCTCATAACTGCCTCTTGTCATGTCCAGGCATCTCCACTCTGTTAGTGTTGCCCACGGGTGCTGGAAAGTCTCTGTGCTACCAGCTTCCTGCACTGCTCTATGCCCAGCGAAGCCCCTGCCTCACACTGGTCGTCTCTCCTCTCCTGTCACTCATGGATGACCAGGTATACAGACAGGTTCTCAGTACCTGAAAAGTCTGAAAACTGATAGCTCTGATATCCTTAGGTGCTTCTTGTTCCTTAAACACACCAGCTGACCTCTTTCTAAGGGTGACACAGCCTAATGCCCAGTGTTCTCCATCTAGTTCCTTAGCTCTGATTTTTCTCCCAGGAACAGTGTCAGAAGCATTTGTTTCAAGAGGGCTAAGTATCTGAATGAATTTAGGGGGAAGAGATTAGGTTGTACTGGGCTGTGACAGCATTGTATCTACAGGTATCTGATCTGCCTTTATGTCTGAAGGCAGCCTGTCTCCACTCAGGTATGACCAAGAAACAACGAGAATCTGTCTTGAAGAAGGTCAGGAGGGCCCTCATGGATGGGAGGTAGTGGGTATCCATCTACACAGTGTCTGTAACCCTCTTTCTTCCCTGCAGGTACAGGCAGCCCAGGTGCATGTGCTGATTGTGTCCCCAGAGGCCTTGGTGGGGTGCGGGTCTAGGGGTCCTGCCAACCTCCCCCAGGCTGCTCAACTGCCTCCAATTGCCTTTGCCTGCATTGATGAGGTCCACTGCCTCTCTCAGTGGTCACATAACTTCCGGCCCTGCTACCTACGTGTTTGCAAAGTGAGCTTTTGTCTGGGTCTGGATGGAGGTGGACTGGGACCAAGGTGGGCTGAGTGACTGAACACTGTCCCTGGCTCAGGTACTTCGGGAGCATATGGGGGTGCGCTGCTTCTTGGGTCTCACAGCGACGGCCACACGAAGCACTGCCCGCGATGTGGCCCAGCACCTGGGCATAGCTGAAGAGTTTGAACTCAGTGGGTCAGCCAACATCCCTGCCAATCTGCACCTCTCCGTGTCCATGGACAGAGACTCAGACCAGGCATGTATGCACATACCAGGGACCCTGTCAGCCCACAAACTGCCATGTTAATCATTCCTTGTTGCCAGGCTCTGGTGACATTGCTGCAAGGTGACCGTTTTCGTACCCTGGATTCAATTATCATTTACTGCACTCGACGAAAGGACACAGAACGGGTGGCTGCACTCCTCCGCACCTGCCTGTCCATGGTGAGAGATCCAAGGCCAAGAGGTAGGCACATGCAGGGTTTGGCACCCAGGGACCCTTTCGTCTGCACGCCTGCTATGGTCTCATCATTCATTCGTACACCTTCTCTACAGGTTGTGGCCCCAAGGCTGTAGCTGAAGCATACCATGCCGGCATGTGCAGCCAGGAACGGAGACGAGTACAACAGGCCTTCATGCAGGGCCACCTGCGGATGGTAGTGGCCACAGTGGCATTTGGGATGGGACTGGACCGTCCAGACGTTCGGGCTGTACTACACCTGGGGCTGCCTCCAAGCTTCGAGAGCTATGTGCAAGCTATCGGCCGTGCAGGACGTGATGGGAAGCCTGCCCATTGCCACCTGTTCATGCACCCCCAGGTTGGCAACCCTGTCTCCCCGGACCAGAGTAGACCTTGGGGTTCCATTATTCCTCTGCCACTTCAGCCCCAGCTGCTGTCTTGTCTTCCTGTCAGCTGCCACTCTGGGCCCAAGTGTGATAGCTGTGTGCATGACTGTCCCAATGCAGGGTGAAGACCTCTGGGAACTGCGCAGACATGCCCATGCTGACAGCACTGACTTCCTGGCCGTGAAGAAGCTGGTGCAGCGTGTGTTCCCACCCTGCATGTGCAGCCAGAGGCCTATGTCCAAATCCCCACTTGAAGAAGTCAAAGAGCACAGTGGCCAGCAAACGTACCCTATACTGGGACAGGCCTGCCTGGGCCATAAGCGGGCACTCCCAGTGCAGTCTACAGTAGAGGCTCTGGACATGACAGAGGAGGGTAAGGAACCAGGCAGGGTATGGGTTATGAGGAGGGGCTGTTGCCACATCTCCTGAGCCTTTCTCTGCCTCTAGCCATTGAGACTCTGCTATGCTATTTGGAACTGCACCCTCGGCACTGGTTGGAGCTGCTACCATGTACCTATGCCCATTGCCATCTGCATTGCCCTGGGGGCAGTGCCCAGCTGCAAGCTCTGGCCCACAGGTAAGCATATCTCACATCAGAGTAAGGATAAAGATACACAGTCAGGGCTGCTGGCCACATATTCCTTTGTTCCTTGGGCACAGGTCTCCCCCTTTGGCTGCATGCTGGGCCAAGTGGCCACCTAAAGACACAAGTCAGGGTAGGAGCTCCTTAGAGTTTGATGTGGTGGAACTGGCAGACTCGATGGGCTGGGAGTTGGCCTCTGTACGGCAGGCTCTCCACCAGCTGAAGTGGGACTCAGAGCCAAAGAAAGGTATGCCCACCACTACCCCAGCCTGGGTTGTGTTAGCCAGCTGTTCGCCTCCAACTGACACACTTGCTGACACACAGGTGCAGCACAGGGCACAGGAGTGCTTGTGGAGTTCAGCGAGCTGGCCTTTCACCTTCACAGTCGTGGGGACCTAACGGATGAGGAAAAGGACCAGATCTGTGACTTTCTCTACAGCCGTGTGCAGGCTCGTGAACACAAGGCCCTGGCCCACCTACACCAAATGTCCAAGGCCTTTCGAAGGTGGGAAGGAGGTAGGCAGGGCCTAGGCCACCTGCTCTGACCACATGGGCAACTCTTGACAGGCATGTCTCATCCCCAGTGTGGCCTTTCCCAGTTGTGGACCCTGTTTGGAGCAGTGTGATGAGGAGCACAGCAATCAGGTGAAGACCCTGGTCAGCTACTACTTTGAGGAGGAGGAAGAAGAAGAGGAGGAGGAAGAAACTGTAAAGGATACTCAGGGTTCAAAGCCTGGGCAGACCCAGGTAAGTACCACACCACTGAGGACAATTCCTAAAGCCTGGGACAGTGACATGCCCCCCCATACAATCCTGACCCCACAGTCTGACCCCTGCTTGGCTCAAGGTTTCCTTGGCTGATCATGTGTGGGTCTATGTGACATGCTGTGGAGGCTCAGGTGAGGTCACGTGCTGCCCTCCCACAGCTTCAGGACTGGGAGGACCAAATCCGCCGAGATATCCGCCAGCTCCTGTCCCTGAGGCCAGAAGAAAGGTTTTCAGGAAGGGCTGTGGCCCGAATCTTCCATGGCATTGGTGAGGGCTACGGGGGGTTGCCTGATGTCATCAGGGGATGGGCATTACAGCCAGCTGAGTCCTCAGGCCTGTGTTTCTGCTCCACCCTAGCGAGTCCATGCTACCCAGCCCAGGTGTATGGGCAGGACCGGCGCTTCTGGAGAAAGTACCTACACCTGGACTTCCATGCCCTGATGCACCTAGCTACAGAAGAGCTTCTGCTGAGAGGCCGATGACCACCTTACATGGGAGGTGCTACATGATTGAGGCATGAGGCAAGCCAGACTGTGGCCACTACCCAGAGGGTGTCAGGCTCCCCAAGGCAAGGATGTAGCTATCACTGTCAGGTAAACCCTTCTGGCTGCAGGAAGGGGATAAGAAGATCCAAAATGCAGAATAAAAAGTATTCAGTAATTTTATGTGTTTTCTGGTAACAGCCCTCAGTTTGAAGATAGCTGCATTTGCTGTGTCCTAGACATCCAGGCCATACATAGCTTTATTGGCTCTATAGACCGCCCTAACTAACATCCAGCTCAGGTGAGGTTACTGGGTGCCAGGCGGAGATCCAGAACAGGCAGGGTTGAAAGTACAAGGAAGGCAGCAAAGCAGAGACGTGGGCCCAGGCCATCGGCCAGCACTCCAGCTAGGGTACCTGATAACAGCTTGCCCACCAGTTCCAGAGTGGCCAGGAAGCTGTAATGTGTGGCCTGGGAATGGTAATGCAGATCAGGGCCTAGTGACTCCCTACCCGTGCACTCCCTGGGCATCCCTACCCGGCCCTCTTACCTGCAGGGCTCTGGGTGCCAACTGGCTACAGTGCATCATCACGGTGAATGTGGCAGTGGTGACCACACCCCCCAGAAATTGTTGTAGACATAGGCTCAGCAAAGCTGCCCCTGGAAGAACAAAGAAAGGTCAGTGGGACCCCAGATTCCTGCCCCCTCCCAATGTCCTCAAGGCTAACCCCTCACCTCTCATGACTGTGCCAGGGTCCAGACTGGCCCCTGGGCTATTGAGATGGAAGAGCAGAGCAGTCTGGCAGGCTAAACCCCCAAGGCGAAGCTGCAGCACCAACCTCAACAGCTTTAGTGGCTGCCTGGGGTGGGAATTGAGAGACGCTATGGTAAGATTGCCTGGGACACTGGTGGAGTTGAGGATCAGATTAGGGTTGGGGAGTGCTTACCAGTGCCTGGCCAGTAGAGCCCCACCTAAGGAGGAGCCAGCAATGGAGCAGGTCACAGCACCCAAGCCACTCCATAGCCCTAAGTCTGAGGCAGAAGCACCATGGTCCAGCAGGAGAAGTGGAAACAGGCTGCCAGCGCCCTGCTCACCTACAGAAGACCGTAAGCAAGGATGACCCCATTCTTTCCTCCAGGAGCCCCAGTACTCCAATCAGTCAGGCCCCTGGTCCCCTTCATTTTCATGGGCCCCAGATGTTAGAAGAGAAAGGGCTGGGCATTGGCTGGAGCTGAGGGAAGTTGAGAGGTGAGACAACTGAGCTGCACAGCTCTGGGCTGATACTCCAGAATACAGCAGTCCTTTAAGTGGGTTTCAGGGCCCTAGGGCCCAACTTGGAGTTAGGGCTCCAAGCTTGATGTTACCTAACTAGGCCTCACTCTCACTCACCCAGCTTGTAGGTGAGCACAAAGCCTGCTGTCCAGAGGGTCCCAGGCACAGCCAGCAAATCTTGTAGAGGATAGGAGGTGTGGGGTGTATGCTCTGAAGCCTGAGGCCATGGCGGCCGTCCCAAGGCTGGTGCAGCCCAGGCTAAGGCAGCAGCCAGCCAGTAGGTGGCAGCTAGGAGCAAAAAGAGCAGTGGCCAAGAGAGAGTGGGGAAGAGGACCAACAGTCCACCCCCAGCCAGTGCTGATCCCAGCTTGTAAGCGACCACCTGTACAGTGTTCCCAGGTCCCAACTCCTTTGGCTCTAGGAGTTGCACAGCGAGTGTGTCCAGGGCTACATCCTGCACCGCTGCACCTAGATTCAGCAGCAGTAGCAGCCCCATCACGGTGGTAGGTATCCCTGTCTGGCCAGCTTGCGGAGGAGGCAACACAGCCAGCAGTCCACACACCAGGCCCAGGGACACTGTGCTGAGTGTTAACCAGACCCGCGGGGTGCCCCGCCTGTCCACTAGCGGTGCCCATGCCAGCTTTAACAGCCAGGGAGCATACAATCCCTTCATCAGGCCCACGCGCGTTAGGGAGAGGCCACGGGCCCTCAGTAAAATGGGAAGCAAACTGGACTGCAGTCCATAGGGCAGACCCTGCACAAGATAGAGGCCGGCCAGCGGCAGCAACTTCCCATGCATGGCCAGCTCGTGGTGGGGTCGGATGGCTCAGGATGAAAGGTCAGGGTCTTGTCCTCCTACATAGGGCCGGGGACAATCAGGCCGGAATCCCGACACGCACTCTGGGGCCCAGATATCCCGGAAGTACCGAAGCTGGGAGAAAAATGCGGAGCGATAGACGGGTCCTATCGCATTGTGGGCCTGCGGTCTTGTGCTGCCCATAACTACCAGCATGCTTTGCGCAGGGGTCAGGCCGAGGGAGAGGCGGGGCAACCTGAGCTGGGGGTGGAGCCAACTCCCTATTAGTCCTCAATTGGCCTAAAATCCGAGCGCGAAATGTCAAGCAGGTTACAGATACCTACGCAAACCCAGAACTTCTGCTCTGGCGCCCCCGGTGCCAAACCTGGACACGACAGCCTGCTGCTCATGTTGCCATGCAGGCAGGTGTGAGTGGCTAGGAAGGAATCTGAGGTAACAGGCTGGTCTCAAAGCTATCTTCCTTTCTGCTCAATGGTTACCAGATTCGTTCCAGAAGCAGCATGTCTTTCAGGTTTTCTTGTTTTGTTTTGGTGAGAGGTATCTGGACAGGATCTCTTTGTAGCTCTGGCTGTCCTGGAACTTACTTTGTAGACCAGGCTGACCTCAAACTCAGTATCTTCCTGCCTCTGCCTCCCAAGTGCTGGGATTAAAGACTTAGCCACCACGCCCAGCTTCCGAGACATTTCTAATACTCAGCTCACACAGAAGTCAATACTTTGCTCCACAATGCATCTAGCACTGCTCCCCGTACCTTGCTGAGACTGTGGCCTCAGAGCCCCCAGGTCAGTGACCACAGAAGCAGGAGTTTTGTGGGAAGAGCAGGACCCAGCTATTGTCCATGACACCCCCTTCCTTTGCAGTATTCAGTGAGGGTAGTTAGTCCAGACCACGTGATTCTGGCTCTGCAGGGAAGGCTCATGCCCAGTCTCTCCTCCTTCTCAGAGCTGTGTCCTCCCAAGTCCACAATAAGACTGTTGAATGAGACCTTCCTTGGGTTAAGAACTGACTCCATAGTAGACAACTGGGTGGTACTGCTTTTGTGTTTGAACACAGTGTCCAAGTCCTAGCACCCTGGCACTGTCTTGCTTCCACTGAGGGGCTATCCTGTCACTTCTAGATATTCTCAGGATCTGAGTGTTCATATCTATAAAATGGGTTCTACTTTGGTTGTAAACCTCTATAATTTCAGCTATTCAGGCTGAGGCCAGAGAAGAATGAGTTTAGGTTGACCTGGATACCTTAGCAAGACCATGTCTTAAAATTGAAAAAGGGGTGGCAGACAGGATATAGTTCAGTGGTCCTAAATTCAATCCCTAGTACCACAAAACTTGGGGAGGGAGGACTGCTTTGTGAATCCCAGCAGTGTCTACTGTGCACAGGGGTTCATCCCTGCCTGAGTCTCCCACTCCAGGATGTGTCCTTCCATTAGCACACATCTGCCACGAGGTTTCCCAAACAGGCTTTGCAAAAGGACTTCCCCTGCTCTGCCCCGCCCGAGGTGGGCACCTCCCAAACCCTTGCTGTCAGTCCTAACTTGGTTGTAAGAGCTTAATAACTCCATCCTGTGGTGGCACAGGAAGTGCCAGAACTCGGGACACATTGCTGTGTCCCAGAGAAAGGTTACTGTTTCTAATGCAGCCTCTAAGATCTCTTTCCCCCCACAATTCCCTGAAACCTCATCCCCTCCTGAGTGGTTCTGGAGTGGCCCTAAAAGGCAGATGTGTTGCACATCTGCCTTCACACTCTTTACTAGTATGCTAGTTGATTTTATTTAACCAATCATTACATGTTCTATACTTAGGACCATAATGAAGACCTAGCACACAGATGCACCTGTCTCAAGCCACATGGATGAATGACAATCTGGAGGGCCCTTCCCTGGGAACTGTCCTTAAGAACTCCTTGCAGTGTCCCTTAAGTAGAGTCTATGTGTCTACACAAAGCCAATCAAGTAAGTCAAAAGCTGGGGTCACCCAGGCAGCCACTTCAAATCAGGCTGGCACCTAGCTTTATTAGGGACCTGTAGGGAGAGGTACCCAAGACCCTAGGCAAAATACTGAGGTTCCCAAGGACCCTCAGTTTGTTGAGTCAGAGACCATCAGTGTGGCCCTAGCAGTGGCTTCAGGAGTACTCATGAGTGAATTTAGCATGGAAGTGCCTCAGTTTTTCCAGCAGCAGCCGCAGTTTCTCCATGGGGGGCAGAATGGTCATCCTGAAAAGGACAAATGGTCAGCGTGGAGCACAGGCCCATTTGTGGCAGAGTCAACACATACCAGGTCTCACCGGAAATGATAGGTGCCCTCCTGCTGCCCGAAGCCACTCCCAGGCACAACACAGATGCCAGTCTCTTCCAGGAGGCACAGGCAGAAGAACATGTCAGGGGCCAGGCCCAGCTCCTGGGGGTCAAAAGGGTGGTCAGGTCACAGCCTGGCACCCAGGCCCACACCCTGCTCAGCCCCCACATGGCCCTGCATTCCCCACCTGTGCACGCTGCACTGCTTTCAAGGGCAGCTGGACTCGAGGGAAGGAATACATGGCACCCTGTACTGGGTTGCAGCGGATCCCGGGAGCCTCATTGAAGACCTGCTCCGTGAGTTTAGCCTTGGCTGCCAGTTCAGCCAGCACCTCCTGCCTCTCCTGCAGTCACAGGAGGGAATTATGGAAGAGGGTTTCAATGTGTCCTTCTATAGTCCCACCCAAAGCTGCATCACCAGATATCTTTGGCCTGGTCTGGTCTGCTCACTGCTTGAAACTGCTTGAAGGACGGCTCGGAGGGAGTTGGCGGACTGACCACCATGTCCAGCAAGACCTGGCCCGGCACTGGTGGACACAGCCGCACGCTCATCAGTTTCCCCATCTGTTTCTGCACCTCAGCATCCATGTTTACCACCTCCACATAGCCACCACGAAACCCGCACCTGCCCAGGAGAGCATGAGTTGAGGCTGGTCCAGGAAGAGGGTGTTGCGCTGTGACAGTGACTGAAAAGTCCTCTAGCCCTCTCACCTTCACCACCACCACCACCTGTGTCTGTACGTACTCGCCCATGTAGCCCTTTGAGACTGAGTGGAAAGAAGCAAGCTCCTGCTGCGTGGCATATGGTGGCCCCATCTCCATGAGCACCTTCTTGAATGAATGGAACTGAGAGCCCTCGGCATATACATTGTCCTGGTATACCTGTAGGGGGGGCAGTGTCATTCAGGTTGGGGGCTAAGCTGCTGCTCACCGTTATGTGTGCTCCCCACCCCCCGTGCCTACCTCATCAGCCATCAGGAAGAGTCCCTCTTTGAAAGCAAAGCGGATTACGGCCTCGATACACTCACGGGTCTGCACCTGCCCTGGAGTGTGGAGATGCAATACAGACTGGAAGGTCAGCCATGGCAACAGAGAAGAACCAAGCTCAATTGTGCTCAGCACAAGCGCACTTGGGGTAGAAGAGCAAAGGCAGGTTCTGGAGGAAGAGGCGGGGCTGACTGGAGGAGCTTAGTGAGCCGGGAGCTAGCAGGGAAGAGTGAAACTACAGGGGGCGGAGCAGATAGCTTTACCAGTGGGGTTGCCAGGGTTGATGACGCACAGTACTCTAGGGCAGCACCGGTCACGTGCCTGGCACAGAGCGCGCCGCAGCTCTGCAATGTCCAGAGCCCAGGCACGCTCTTCGTCCAGGTAGTAGTCCACTTGCACGGCGTCCAGCTCAGCCAGCGCAGCTGAGTACAGTGGGTACTGAGGAATGGGAATGAGTACACCCGTACGTGCACGGCCCTCACCAGCTACCAGCAGCTTGAGCATTGTCTGTGGGCAGGATAGGGAGCACAGCATTAGTTGCACACCCCACCCCGCCCCCACCGCTGCCCTGTGCTGACGCTGCTGCATCAAACTCTGCCCCATCTAGCCTCACACATAGGGCTACTCTGGCCTGGCCTGGTCTACCCTACCACGATGGCATCGCTAGCCCCTGTGGACAGAAATATGTTGTTCGGATCTGCAGGGATGCCTCCGTCTCTCCTCTCAATGTATTTCGCCACATCCTCCCGGATCGGCTGGATTCCAGAGCTAATGCTATAGGCACCTGAAAGGGGACAAGCTAGTGAGGCGGGGCAAATCCTGTTACCTTCCCAAGGGACTCATCATCTCTCTCTTCCCTTCCTTAAGGGTTGGACTCCACCTAGAGCTGGCACTCACCTAGGCTCTGGCCCCCGCATGCCTGAAGGATGCGTTCTGCCCTTCTCTTGGCATCCTCTGGGAAGTCAGGACTGCTCAGAAGACTGGGGTAAACACAGAGGGCCAGGACCTGGAAGAACCAAGTACTGAGTCCAGAGCAGTTGAAGGAGGGAGAGTAGCCACAGGCAGTACAGCAGCCTAACCTGGCGGAAGAAGGTGATGGGTCTCTGCCCCATGGCTTGTGCATCCCCAATATTGGCACGGATGACCTCAGTAAAAGGCTTCTTCACACCCTGAGAAAGAAAGGAAGCAGGTAGTGAGATTGAACACAACCACTCTACTGCCTTTGTCCCACATTCCACTAGGCTGGGGGCTAACTCAGCAACTCAAGTTTACTAGAAGGGCAGTAAGTGGCCCAAAGCAATACCTGACGCAGCTCCTGCTCCAACTCCAAGGCACGCTGAACTATGGGTCCTCGAACTGCATACTCCACCCTCCGCACACATGGGTTCATGGTATCCAGAGTTAGCACCTTCCCCTTCAGCCCATTCCTTGAAGCCTGGCTTTGATCATTCACTTGTGAGGCCATGACTGCTCAAACCAGGCAGAATGCTGGCTCAGGAAGAAGGGTCCAGTGGGGGATCAGGGCTGGGAATAGGGAAGTCTTTGTGAGGTAAGACACCACCCTCTCCACTGCAGCCTTCTGGCCCTACTGAAAGGGGCAGAAAAGGCTGAAGGAACTAGAGCACCCTGGGCCCCGCCCCACCAGTCTGGGCACAGATTTGCCCCAGGGAGCCAGAGGGAGTTGGTAAGGCAGCAGGCGGGGCTTGGGGTGAGGCCCAGTGCCGCCTAGTGTCCCCATGAGGGAGCGGGAGACCCACTTGGGGAGTAGGGACAGACGGATGGCTTAACATTTGACACACTGGAAACTGGGAGAAGAGAGAGCACTCAGCATCTGGGCCTATTAAGAACAGAACTAGGGACTACTGGAGATTTACCCTAGCAAGGCCCAGCTGAGGCCTATTTCTCTCAGACCTGATACACAACCCACCTTTACTTAAGCAAGTGGACTTGTCTCCTAGGTAACTAAGCCAAGCCTTAGGAATCTGGGGAGCACTGGGGGAAGGGAGAAAGATGTTCAGTCTCTGGGTTCCATGGAGACTGCCAGAGTGCTATGGTTGGACCTTGGTCCCTCATGAGCCACTGCAAGGGTTTAGGGGGAGGGGAAGAGACTGGAGATGGGACAGCTAGTTCTGGACACACCTCACCCTGGACTGCCCTCATGCCCTTTCAATACACATCAGCCTGAGGGTGCCCTTAGGTCCACAACCCAGGCCAAGGGTAACGAAGTTCCCTTCCCTGCTGCTCCTGATTGGTAGAAAGAGCAGGAAGTGAGTTCTGATAGGCCCACAGTACCCCACTCCCACTGGCCTTGCAGGAAGCTTATAGACATGCTCAGCCCTGGTCATCTAAGCCCTTGGACCCATCTATGGCTCAGGCTGAGAGCTGGGGAGGCTGACTTTTAAGCTGAGCAGCAGGCAGCTAGGAAGGCATGAGGTGCGCCTTGATCCCTCTGTCCCTGGAGGCTGGAAGAAATACCACAGGAGTCCCTGGAGTGGGGACACACTCACCTCTGATCTCTTGGCTCTGATGCCACAGTAGCCTCCCAGCTCAGTGGCCTTTCTCTGGCCCTCAGGACACAGCACAGATTAATATAGGCTTGGCCCTGGCAGAAGCTGCCACTGCCTGCCTCTTACCAGCAGGGCCCAAGTAGCAGTGGTAGCAGGTGGACCTCAGGCGGCAGCAGCAGCCCTACTCTAAATTTAACCAGCAGTCACCACCAACCCTCCCCCTAGCCCTTCCAAGGACACTAACCCTCCAACCACAGGTGCTAGAGGAAGGACAGGCCCTGGGGATGGACACCAGGCTGACCAGGTCAGTGCCCATGTGACCTGGTAGAGATGGCCATGCAAAGCCAAATGCAATGGCCATGATCTAGAATTGCCTTCTTCCCTCTAGCTTGAGGCCCCTAAAGGGCCCCTCTCACTCTGATACATTGTGCCTAGCCAGCACAGCCCGAGTGGCCAACTGCTTGTCACCTATACCAGCACAGGCGGAAGCTGGCAGACATGCCCCAGGATCAGGGCTTCAAGCCAGACACTGAGACCGTGGAAGTACCTAACTAATGCCAACCTTCTGCCTGTTTCACCCTGCTGGCTCTGGCCCAATCCTGTAGAAAACATTGTATCCCTTCCAGACAGGGTCCCTGTCCCTCTGCATGGTCACCCATGAAGAGTTTTTTCCAAAGTGTCCTACTGCTTTCAGGAAAGCAAAGGGTTACAGAGGAGTCTCCAAGAAGCTGAACCAGCTAGGAGAGGTGGAGGTTAAGGCTGGGCTTCTTGCCTGTGGCCTTGAGCTTTCCTCCCACAAAGGCTGGGGCTGCCACCTGCGAGCCCCAGCATGCACCTATGTACAGGTTTAGGTGCTCCTGGGCATGAGTGGCTCCTAACCAGTGAGACACATGGGAAGGCTCAGTGGCAAACAGCCTTTATCAAGAGTCACAAAATAAGCAGTCTGTGGCCTTAGGCCCATAGGTAGAGCTCTTCACAGTCCATCCCTGAGCAAGGTGGCCAGTGTCCTGGGCTGGGAGGGGGGATGGGGCTCTGTGCCAGCTCCCCTACAGCACTGGGGCATGTGCTGAAGTGGGTCACCAGGCCAGAGATCATGAGGAAGCCTCTGGCTGGGCATGGGGTTGAACCCTGCCATACTGAGGAATCACATTTCACATGAGCAAACAGCATGGCCTTTTCTCCACAGTCGCCTCCTCTGAGGGGGCAGTAAGCTTGAGCAGGGGTGGGTCCCCACTTGTGCTGAAGCCACAGTCAGGTTGGGAGGTCTCAGTGTCAACAGACAGGCCAGGCTCAAAAGTCTCAGGCCCTTCAGGGGCAGGTCGCTGAAGCTTTGCAGCTGCTCGATGGCGTTTAAGTTCTGCCAGTGTGTGGTGGGCCTTGTCCCGGACGAGGGCATCGGGGGCACTGCTCTCCTCAGGACTCAGATGATAGGAGACACTCCGATCTAGACGCTTGGAGTATAGGTGTTTCCCTGGAGGGGCCCCTACTTGGCCATTGTGTGGTCTGGCCACCTCGGGGCTGTCGTCCTGTGGGCAGAGCCAGGACCCCAGAGGCCATCAGGAGGTGCTTGTTCTCACCTACACACCAGCCTTGGGCTTCAAGTTGTGTGAAGTGGTGGTAGACGGACAGACATGAGAGTGGGAGGGTCAGCAGTGTCTATCTGAGTGGCACTAGCCCATCTAGAAGCATGGGATCACTGGGCCTACCACTTCCATTGGGGGCTAGTAAGGATAGAGGGCTAGGCACTGAATACTCAGATCACACACGAAGACTGCTCCAAATGTGGGACAGAACAGAGGCTGCACGCTCACCTCTGGGGGCTGCAGCCGGAGCTCAGCGTCTGTCTGTCTGTCCTCATCCTCTGGAGGCTCTGGACTGGTGAGTGGCGGCTGTTGCCACACAATGGCCTCTTGGGCATGTTCCTTGCGATACAGGTTGGTGCGATGTGTCAGGCTCACTCGTCTCACCACCTTCCTGGGGGGATGAAGTTGAGACATCATCATCCACTTCGTAGCCAATGCCCACAGATCCTACTAGGGCTCCACTGCTAGTCGACATCCACAGGGGAGGGAGGGCAAATCCTCGGCCTCAGCAAGTAGATAGTGACCACACCAGGGGGCTTACCCACGGCTGCCTGCACTAGAGGTGCGGCGGCGCAGCAGGGAGCGCTGGCGACCCTGGGCCCGCAGGAGTGCATCTTGCTTGTGCTTGAGCTCCAGCAGTTTGGCTCTTACCTCCTCATCACCACACACATCTGAGGAGAGATGGACAGAGGTATCATGAGCATGTTCATGGCCAATCCCTTCCACCAGATATAGGCAATCCCACACTCACCGAGGGGTGTCTCGTCTACCAGAGATTTTCCATTCAGATCAGCCCCATGTGCCACAAGCAATTCTACCAGGTGTACCTGCAGGCAGCCAGCAGTAGCTGCTAGGCTGAGGGCTCTAGCTAGAGCCAGGAACCTACCCTCTCCCTGCTGTGCACACTCACCTGGCCCCAGTAAGCTGCAGCATGCAGAGGTTCCCAGCCATCATGGTCCTTAGCGCTCAGGCTAGCTCCTTGCTCCAGTAGCAGGGTAGCCACCTCACTGAACCCATTAGCAGCAGCGATGTGCAGCTGCAGGCAGACCACTCAGCCCTGAATCCCTGAACCCCTTCCAAGTACCTGCCCCAGGACAAACACCCCCAAGTGACTGAGTTCTCACCAGAGTGGCCCCATGATCCAAAGGGTCACTGAGGTTGGCCCCAGCATGCAGGAGGTTCTGGAGGTCATTCAGCATGCACAGCTCTGGCACTGCCCGGGCCTCCTCAATGCTGTCCTGGGTGATACCTGAGAGGCAAGCTGGCTCAGAGAAGGCATGACCTAGGGCACCACCCCTTGCAGGTAAGTACAGCACACTCACCATGATTGGCCATGGCAGTCTCAAGGCAATCCAGTGTCTGTTCATCCTCACACAGGTCATAGGGCATATTCCCATCGGTGTTGACTGCAAGGAGATCTGCACCACTACAAGGGAAATAGACAAGCCGCCAGCCTCAGTACCTTCCTTCACACAATAGCTCCTCAATCTCCTTGCAGCATGTTTCTGTCCTTGGGAAGAGAAGGCAGGAAGGAGGAAAACAAAGCCCTAGCTTCTGGGAGGAAAGCTGGCCTCGGGCCTGACTACTATCCCCTACTAGACCCTGTCTTCAAGCTAGCTTTAGCAGTCTCTATCCAACCTGTAGTCTTTACCCATCCAGGCTTCAGGTTTATGACACCCACCTACCCCCATACATATAGCAGAGGCACCTGCAGATGTGCATGGGCTCTGGGCACCCAGAACACAGAAGGGGTGCCTATGCATGGTGGAAGAGCAGATCCAGAAGGATGCCTACAGTTCAACACCAGCTTCAAAAGGAGCCCCAGGGACCTGCTAGCTACACACCCCTAATTCATTACCAAGGAAGCTGTGTGTGATACAAGGATGACCAAGCTTCTATACCTAATGGAGAAGCCCCTGAATCTAGTGAAGCCACTAGCTTCCTCTGCTCTGCCTTAGGGGTAAAGGCCTCATTTGTATCCAGGCACTTCCTCCTTGACACAGCTGCTCTCCTCATTCCCTTCCCTCCTTATCAAGTCCATCCTCAACACTAACCAAATGGCATTTGACTACAGAGAGGCCTTTGGTCCAGAGTTGGAAGAACACAGTGAACATACTCTTCCCTCTGGGATCCCAGGTAGGGTTGACAGAAGAGGTAAGGACAGAAGAAGCATCCTAGATGGGTCACTTGAGCCACCATGTGACATCCAGCAGGTCCTACCGTGAAATAAGGAGTTCCACCAGATGCAGATGGCCGCAGGTAGCTGCAGCATGCAGAGGTGTCCAGCATTCACTGTCTCGAGCATTGACATCAGCCCCAGCCTCCAGGAGCTGCTGTGCCATCTCTTGGAAGTCATCAATGCAGCACTGCAAACAAGCAACCTAAGCCCCATACCCTGACCCCAAGCTAGGCCAGGCAGCCCCACCCCACTCCTGCAGGCGCTTACCTGGTGCAGTGCAGTCAAGCCATCCTCATTGGCCAGGTTGGGGCTAACCCCACTGGTAAGGAACTGGTGGACTGCAAGAAGAGGAAGGCAGGAAGGGTCCTCAAGAGATACCAGGTGCCTCTTCCTTCAGGCCCCAGAAGTTAAAAGCGTGGGGCAGAGGGAAGGAAAGAGAGAGCCTGCTAAGGTTAGACTTGTCTTTGTACTAGGAAGACTCCAGCCAGAGAAAAGTCAAAGGCAGGCCCTGGGAAGTGTGTAGTAGTGCCAGGCCATGTGTGTTCTAGGACCCACACTGGGCCTGGCCAACACCCACTCCATCTCTAACCAGAAATGAACAACATGTCTGACTCTTCAGAGATGGGGCTTGGAAGGCATTCGTAAAGGGAAAGGATTCATGGGACACACGGTTGAGAGGCACTGGTGGCTCCCAGTCAAAGTATTAGACTTCTCTGCAACCCCCAGTGTGTCTACCCATGGTCCAGCCCTCCCATAACCTGACTTTGCTCACAGAAAGGCCTCTTGCATCCACCCCCTATTAAGGACAGTTCACTATCAGAGCTGTGGCTGGAGCCCAGGAACTGGAGACAGTTCTAGGCCTAGTTCTGAGTCAACACAAAGCAGGGCCACACCCAGACAGATGGGAGTGCCTGCTTTGCTCTGCCCTAAGGACTCAAAGCACACTCACCTTCCTCCAAGTCGTTTCGGGCAGCAGCCTCCAGAAGGGCAATGCTGGGAGGGAAGAGCACATGCTTCCGAGGCCTGAGGCCAGCCTCCTCCTTCCATGGTCGTTCCCCTTGGCCCTTCTTGCCATGGGCCTCCTTCTCAGCCTGGGCCCACATCTTTACCTGCTGGGCACGTCGCTTCTGGGCATGCTTCAGCCGCTCCTGGGTACTCATCCTGCCTACCATGGGCATCTCTGCCAGCAGCTCCAGGTGCTCTGCCATGGTGGTGGATGTCTGCCCACAAGGCGTTTTGGGGCACCACGATTTGGGTTTGGGGGGCCAGGACAAGCCTGAAGGGTGGGGCAGCTGGCTGAACTGGCACCCTTGGGGGCATCCCCTTTCTAAGACTTGGTGCCCTCTGTCCCTGGCAAGGCTGAGATGGGAGGCCCCACACTGTGACCAGGCCCAGCTACCCTAAGGGGCAGAGCCCAGCTAGGGAGGGCAATGTGGCATGGGGTGGGGTGGAAGGTGTGTAAGTGGGGATGCCTCAGTCCGTTCCCCAGGCAAGACTGACACCTCGAATGTTCAGCTGGCAGGGCCTCTGTACACAGTGCCTCGCCTCCCTCTTGGGGTCAGGGTGCACAGCCTGTGGGAAGTAGCCCTAAAACCTGGCCAGCCTGAGTCCAGGGTCTGAAGCTAATTACCCAGATAACAAAATTCCAGCTTCCTGGCACCCTGCCTAGGACAATGGAGGGCAGGGCCAATCAGCAGCAAGCCCGTGGCAGCCCCTGGGAACCTCTGCTCTTCCTCCATGCTGGCTGCCCTTAGTCCTATGGCTGGTTTGTCAGTCAGCACAACTAGGTCTAATAAGCTATGGCAGCAAAGGTCAGGGACTATGGTCAGTCCTGGGATTCCAGCTTCCAGCGTCCAATGGTGATAATCTCTAAGCAGCTAGCAGACAGGCGTTCTGTCAATATGTTCTCAGGGGAACCTCCCCTCACGGCCGTCACACACACCTGAGGAGTAGATACGAGTAAGGGAACACATCAAGGTCAGCTCATGGGACGAGGTCAGCTCGTGGGACAAGGCTCCAGGGGAGCCCCGTGTGGAACCCACCCTCTTCTCCCAGCATACTGAAAGTCAACAACATATGAAGGGGTGCTCTGCCTTACTCCTCCCCACCTAGTTAGGGAAGAGCAGGACACGGGGTATCTCAGGCCCTTACCCATCCTTTTCAGAAAGGGCTGTGCAGGCTAAACAGTAAAAGAGAGCTGGCTGGGCTGAGCAAGGTTTCTTCCTGGGCTCTTTAGGGGTAGCAAGGGCTTGGCAGACTCTGCTTACTGAGCTCCTTGTAGTCCACCTTTCTCCCATCAGGAAGCCAGCTCAGTCCAGTCACTATATCTGCTATCCAGAGTGCCACTCAGCTGAAGTCTCAGGGATCCTAGTACCCTCAGGAAGAGGAATTAGGAGCTGTCTCCCCTGCCACCACCATTAGACAAAAGGAAAGATACCCTGATGTCCTTGTCCTATAGAAAGCAGCCCAAGGACAGCGGCCACTTCTCAAGTAGAAAACATGCTGGCTTTTGTTTCTGTCATCGGTGCACATGTGGAGACAGCTCTCTGGCTGCTACAGGAAGAAAAGCAAGGCTTCTTCCAGCCACTCCAGACTGCCCAGAAGGACCCGTCTCCCCAATACATAGTCCTTAACCCTGGTGGCTCATCTTCATGACCTGTTTGGAATGTGCCTGAGGATAGACTCTTGTGTGATCTTCTATAGGACCACAAGGGATCCTAGTAAGCCCAGGCCTACCCTGCACATGCAGCCCACTGAAATGGCTCTTACTCTAAAGTGTTCCAGCCCAGCTCCTAGCAGGCTGAGCACTAAGATTTCAGTTCTGATTCCAGGAGCTGTTTACCTGTCTCCAACCCCCCTAGAAGCCAGCCTTAAAGGGAACAGGCCAGCTAAAAGCCAGTGGGTTTTTCTGAAGTTCTAGGAAAGACCAGCTCTTGCCTATCTGAATCTTGGCTAACCCATCTGGACCCGACTAAGGTATTGTTCCTCTCCTAGCCTGCCAGAGTCATGAAGACAGCTAACATACGAAGGCCTGATGACCAGCGCAGCACTTCTACCACATGGTCACACGACCGCCAAAACCAAAACCCGGCTGAGGAGGGCAGCTCCTGCTCTACTCCACAAGTCCTTCCCAGAGTCTCTCTGGAATGTAAAATAGAGATAATTTGGTTGATTTACCCCAGAACTGGGCTTCAGGCTTAGCTGAGCTAAACCAGGAATATGGGACCCAGCAAGGACTTTGACCTCTATTCCCCATCCTTCAGCCTGAGCACCACTGGACTGACCCAGCCTACAGAGTACCCAGCAGCTGACCTTCACCCCACCAGACCAGCACCCTAACCCCAAATCATTCTCTACAGCTCCAATGAGAACACAACCACCTAATTGGGGCCCTCAGTTTCCCTACCCTTCCCCACTATATAACCCCCTTTAAGCAAGCACTTACTAGCACCCTCAATTCACACTCAGGGAAATCAAACTATGATAGCATTGCTACAGACAAAATATATTTTACTGGCTGAGAAAGCTACAGGAACTGCCTCCAGCAGGTCTAAGTACTCCAGACCCAAATGAAGGGCATGCTGGGACAGCTGGGACAGCTGGGACCACCAAGAACATCTTTATCAGACACCCAAATGTTTCCCACTGTCCTGCAATGACAGCTTCCCATTCCTCGTATAGCCACACTCCATGGTGCCTTTTAACCTACCACATGGTATCTGTAGTGAGCCCAGAACCTAACAGCTGTTAAAGGGCCTAAATACATGGGAACAAGGAACGAGAAAGGTGGAGGCAGATGACCCAGAAATGGGGACAAAGGACAGATGTCTAGAGAAAGGACAGAAGAGAAGAGAGAAAGGGGAAGAAAGGTTCAGAGAAGAGCTAAGGAGTGGGGAAAAACAACAAAACAAACACAAAAACAGTGCACCTGCTATAGGCTCAGATGTGCACAGGAGAGCACACGCATCACACCTCTCTAAAGGTGCATCTCCAGACCTGGAATGTTTCTCTCTGACACCATCTACTTGGGACATCCTTCCACACTAAAGCCCATTCAGCAAGTCAAGGAGGCAGAGAGGAGAAAGCCCTTCTGTCTCTGGCTGCACATCACAAGGGGAGCTGGCAAGATAGTGGGTAGCAATGGGGCAGCTGATGAAAGAGTCTCTGGCTGTGACAAGATGAAATCAACCAGCAGAGTTTATTTGGTCTGTGGCAAGAAAGTACCTCCTAGAGGCCTACAGTTTTGAATCAAGCAGATAAGACCCTGCCACCCTGTAGAATGATGTCTGTGTATTCATTTCTGCCACAAGTCAAATCAGATGAGTGTCTGAAGAGAGGAGTTTCGACACACTGACATGGATGCAGAAGTTGACAGGACTCTGGGTAAATGAACTCTTCTTTTTCACACCCAGGAAGGTTGTCTTAGGAGTAGAAATGGCACAAGGGAACCTCAGTGGGCTGATGGCTCTTCAGAGAGCACAGGTGGGGATCAGCACAACCCTGCTAAGCCACTGGGGGAAGTATGGAAGGAAGGAAGCTCTAGCCCCATGGTTTATACCCTGGGTCCACAGGCTGTGCCTGACCTCATAGTAGAAAATGGGCTGAAAATTTTGGTCACAATGACTGTGGCTCACAGTTCAGGGCATCCGCCATGTTCTGTCAAGCCCAGCTCTAAGAAGCTCACTCCTACATTGAACCAATAGACACATAGTACCAGGCACGCATCTGGCCATTCACTGCAAGCAACATTGTAAAATAAAACAATGGGAAAAACCTGTACCCTGATCAAAGGAACATACCTAAATAAGCCTACAAGGTTTTATGGAGAAAGTTCTTAATACACTGTGCAGGTTAGTTTCTATCAAGTTGACACAAACTAGAGTCACCTGGGAAGAGAGAACCTCAACAGGGAAAATGCCTCCTCACTCCAGGCTGTGGGGCATGCTCTTGACTGCTGATAGACATGGGAGGACCCAGCCCACTGTGGGCAGTGGCACCCCTAAGCAGGTGGTCCTGGATTATAGAAGCAAGCAAGCTAAGGAAGACAGATCAAGCCAGTAGCAGTAATCCTCTGTGGTTTCCCTAGATGATGGTCTGTAGGCTCTCTCAAATTGTTTCTGGTCATTATTTTTATCACAGCAACAGAAACCTAAGTAGGATATCATGCTATGATGGAAAAAAACTCTAAGAAATAGTGTTTTTTCAGTTATGGAAAAAAGATATAAGATCAGGCTGGGAGATGGCTCAGCGGTTAAGAGCACTTGCTGATCTTGGCAGAGGACCTAGGTTCGGTTCCCAGCACCCATATCAGACAGATCACAATCACCTGTACCTCCAACTCCAGGGAATTTGAAGCCATCTTCTGGCCTCCAAAGACATTGTACACACATACACAAACCCACAGCCACACAATTAAAAATAAATCTGGTGTGTGTGATATACAACTTTAATGCCAGCACTCAGGAGGCAGGTGTATCTCTATGAGTTTAAGGCCATCCTTGTCTACAGAATGAGTTCTGGATCAGCCAAAGCTACATGAGACATGTCTCTAAAAATAAACAATATATTTTTAAAAGATATTAAAAATAAAGGCTGGGAGCCAGGTGGTGGTGGCACATGCCTTTAATCCCAGCACTCAGGAGGCTGAAGCAGGTGGATCTCTGTGTTTTCGAGGCCAGCCAGGTCTACAGAGTGGGTTCCGTGTTAACAAGCTCTACACGGAGAAGCCCTGTCTCAAAACAAAACAAAAAAACAAACAAGCAAACAAAGGCTGGAGAGATGGATCAGTATCTTTGAACCATTGGGAGCACAGGCTGCTCTTCCAGAAGACCTAGGTTCAATTCCCAGCAATATATGGTGACTCAGAACCATCCATAACTCCAGCCTCAGAGGACCTGCCACCCTCTTCTGGCTTCTGGGAGCACTTTGTACAAGTGGTACACATATAGACAAGCCGGCAAAACATTCATACACATAAAAATAAATTTTACAACAGCAATCTTTAATAAAGGTTCAGAGTGGGGCACAGTGGTAAACCCGAGCTCTCCAGCAACTAGAGGGCCTGAGGTAGAAAGGCTGCTTGAGCACCTGAGCCCATCCTTGGAAACATGCTGAGATACCATCTCAAAAACAGTGCAGCTCTGTGAGAGAGTACTTGTCTAGTATGCACAGAAGCCTGGGACCCATACTACACATACATACACAAAGTGACAGTGTGTGCATTTATAGTTGTAAACATGAGAAAAAGACATAAGAAAAAAAGAGAAATAGGAACAGGTATGGGGAAGTACCTAAGCTTAACACAGTGTAATTGAACTTGGACCACGTGAAGATTACTCTCTGTAGAAACTATGTTAAGAGCTCTGTACTGAGCAAGGCTAGTGTAAACTTCCCCTGCACAGGTATAACTTGGGCACCTGGAGGAAGAAAAGCACACGAACAATGGGCAAGAAAAGGGCAGGGAATACAGGTAAGGCCACCCAGCCAACCAAGCAAGCCTCTTATCTTCTCATGCTACGGGAGCTGAGAAGGCCCTCAAACCAATGAGAGACACAAGTATACAGTAGACACTGTGGGAGGCGAGGTGGTAGGGCAAGGAGATAGCCCACAAGCAGGAAGTGGACAGGAAGACAGGAAATAGTAGAAATGACAAGGGACAGGACTGGGAACAACAGAAAACTCCAAGGGAGGAAAGGACCAAGAAGGCAGACGGAGGGGCCTCAGAAAGAGGACTGGTGGCAGTTAGAAAAGCCCAGAGGGTGTGCCCGAGTGGAAGTGGTCATTATGGGTATAGGCAGTGACCATGGGCCTGTAAGGAACTGAGTGGCAAGGAAGGCTCCTGAGAATGCTTATGGACAGAAGAGGCCCACAAAGGGCTAAACAGGGGAAGGACTAAAGTGCTAAGTGGAAAGTTCCTTGGGAAACAAGAACCCCTCTTCACATCAAAATCAACTCCAGACAGCACACACATGGCCTCGAGAAAGAGAAAGCCAAAAGAGTACAAGGAAAAGGAAGAAAATGTTTCACAATCCTAACACACACACACACAATTTTCTAAACAGGACACAAAACCACAAAACTGAAAGGAAATCCCCCAAATCCAATTACACTTAGTTTCCAAACAGTCTGCATTATAAAAAGGACACAAAGTAAAACCTACAAGTCGTACTAGGTATGGTGGCTCATGACTGTAGTTCTAGAACTCAGGAGGCTAAGATATGAGGATCCCAGTGAGTTCAAGGCCAGCCTGAGCAGGAATAAGACTCTAGTTTCAACACAAACCGATAATCCCGACACGGTTGGAAGTCAGACGACCAAGCTGGGCATGGTAGTGTACTCTTTTAATTCCAGCACTTGGGAGGCAGAGGTAGGTTGGATCTGTGAGTTCGAGGCCAGTCTGTCCACATTCTGGGACTCAGTAGACCTGAGGCACAGGCCTCACAGAAGCTCTCACAGCTCCTAGCATGCTGAGATCCCTGCAGCTCAGCAACAGCCTTGCAGAGGAGTAGCACCTTACAAGGGATCCCCTTACCAGAACATTGGCTTAAATGGGAAGGGAGCTTTTGATCTACGCCCCCCGCCCCCTCCCATGTCTTCAAGGCCTGAAACCAGACAACAGCCTTAATGGTGGCCAGTGAGCCCACATCCTTGTCTCTTAATGCTGCTCCTACCCCACTGGCATTCCCCTCTGTGGGTTACCATCTCACTCCAAGAGCTCTTTGTTCCTGGCTATACTTGCAAAGCACTGTCTCCTCCTCTCCATAGAGACTTAGCCTCCCCTGCCCAACCTCCATTCTGTAGCTGAATTCCTGATGGTCTGAGTATACTCCTGCGTAATCTGCATGTCTCTGCCACCTCACAGCCTTGGCCTCTTCTTCCCCTGTCCCAACTATACCCTCCATCTAGTCTTCACCTGTAGACGTCTTCCCCAGTAGTCTCGGTGCAACCTCCCCCACCCCCTCCGTTCTTCTCCTGTCTCTCCTGTGACCTGGAACCCAAGCCCAACATTCCAGCATTCATACCCACACAGTGCTGTTCTCACCCCCCTTCCCACCCTCCACCCCAACCAGCCTCAGCCTCAGCTCTGAGTTCTCTGATCAGAGCTCTAGCATCACTGAGGGAACCAACAGAGCTAAGAACAAAACCATGTAGAGCTGCCTGGTCCTGAGTATTGCAGTCGGCCACCTAGATGTACAGAAATCTCACTGTTTCCTCGCTTTACCTATCCTAGGCTGAAACAAAGACAAAAGCAACAGAAGAGCCCTCTGTCTCTATTATGAGATTATCCCAAAACACAAATACTTACTAAAAAACTTAGCAAAAGGCATGCACAGAGAACCACAAAACAATATTGAAAGATAAGAGACAAGATCTAAGTAAATAAAGTGAGCCAACCTGACTGTGGTCAGAAGACTCAGAAGTGAAAAGTTAGTGCCTGACCCCCAAAGCTCATCTGTGGCGATGCAGTTCCCAGCAGTGCACTTGAAACTCATAATGCAAATGAGCATGAGCAGGCAGAACAATCATGAAGAAGGAAATTCTGGTTTACCTACATAATTACACATTGTGTTTATTATGAAACTCAGTAACTGAGCCCCAGAGGTGTCTGCTTAAGGATAAAGAAATAAACCAGTGAGCTGGGGGGAAAGGTTCAATGCAGTACTTGTTGTGCAAGCAGAAGGGCCTGAGCTTGGATCCACAACATCTATACAAAAGCCAGAGGATGTAGAATGTGTCTGTAGACCCAGTCCTGGGAGTAGAGTGGGCGTGACAAGTAGCAGATCTTGTAGTTCATGGGCCAGTTAGTTTAGCCAATCACTGAGCTCCAGGTTTAGTGACCGACTCTGAAA
This sequence comes from Rhynchomys soricoides, assembly GCA_019843965.1. Taxonomy (NCBI): domain Eukaryota; kingdom Metazoa; phylum Chordata; class Mammalia; order Rodentia; family Muridae; genus Rhynchomys; species Rhynchomys soricoides. Next base: position 1,145,206 of record JADRCH010000202.1, on the reverse strand, counting down.
AAATAAGGTAGAGTCCTGAATGGTGGTGAACACCTTTAATCCCAGTACTCAGGAGGCAGAGGCAAACAGACTGCTATACATTCTAAGGCTAGTCTGGTCTACACAGTGAGTTCCAGGTCAGCCAGGGCTACACAGTGAGACCCTGTGCCAACAAATAAGTAAATAAAGGAGAGTAATGCCAACCTCTGGCTTCTACATGTACATGCACACGTGTGCGCGCACACACTTTAGCACACATAGGTGCACACAAAAAAGTAAACCACCGCCAGGAATGTAGCACAGTTGGTAGTTTCTTGCCTCGTTTGGTCTCCATCACGTCATCAAACCAAGTAAGTAATGTACGCCTATAATCTCAGCACTTGGTGGGTAGAGGAAGGAGGACCAGAAGTTAAAAGTCATCCTGGGCTACATAGCAAGTCTGAGGCTATCACAGACCACATGAGACCCTGTTTCAAAAAATAATAAACAAACTAGTGAGAACCAGGCACGGTAGCTCATGTCCGTAATTCCAGCACCCTAAAGTCAGATATGGTGGCACACACCTTTAATCCTAGCATTTGGGAGACAGAAGCCAGGTACATGCTTTTAATCCTAGCATTCAGGAGACAGAGGTAAATTTGAGGCCAGTCTGGTCTACCAGTCTGTTCTAAGACAGCTAGGGCTATGTAGAGTGATCCTATCTCAAAAGACAAAGAAAAAAAGAAAAAGAAAAAGAAAAAGAAAAAGAAAGAAGCCAATAAACATGCAGGCAGGGAAACAAACCCTTAGACTTACAATGCTGTAAGACTCTAGAAAAGTCTGTTTCCATAATCTGTGCAGGAAGCTGAGGGCAGAACTTAGTGATGTAGTGCTTATCCAGCATCAACTCGACACCTACTCAGCCCCCAGCACCATAGAAAACAGCATCAGGCCCACTGGACTTCTCTCCTAGCCAGGATCAGTGACAAACAAACAATCCCAGCACTCGGGAGGCTAACTCAGTAGGGCGACAAGTCTAAGACCTGCCTTACATAGCTGTTACATAGTGAGACTCTCTAATATTTATTGTACAGTATATGTGTGTGTGTGTGTGTGTGTGCGCACATAAGTAAAGATACCTGTGGGGCTAGAAGAAGCCATCAGATCCCTGGAAACTAAGTAATTGTGCTAGAAACCAAACTTGAGTCCTATGCAAGCACAGTACAATAATACTCTTGTTCTCTCTGAACCATCTCTAAAGTCAATAATAATCTTGACTCTTTACCCAAGTGGGCTGTACATCTACATGTAAAACTACAGTCCATGAAAAGAAAGTTAATATCACTGGCCACAAGGCAAATAAAGTGAGTGAGAGACACAGGAACAGCAAGGGCATAAGGAAAGCGGAGTCCCACACTCTGCTGTAAATGGCACTGCTCTTTAGAAAACAGGTCGGTGGGTTCTTAAGATGGGGGGTGGGGTGCCCAGAGCAGGAGTTTAGCATGCAGAGATGCCCTGGGTTCTTCCCTCAGTACCAAAAACAAAAGAAGCACCAAAGCAGGTCATGGTAACACACCTATAATCCCAGCCTGGGATATGACTGCAAGTTCCAAACCAGCTCAGTCACAGTAAGCACCTGTCTAAAACGGAGGCCAGGCGGTGGTGGCGCACACCTTTAGTCCCAGCTCTCTGGAGGCAGAGGCAGGCAGATACCTGAGTTCAAGGCCAGTCTGGTCTACAGAGTGAGTTCTAGAACAGCTAGGACTATATACAGAAACCCTGTCTCAAAAAGAACAACCAGAAACAAAAAGGAAACAACAACAAAAATACCTAAACATGCAGCTACCACAGGACCTGAAACTATAGTTGATAATCATCTCAAAGAAATACAAACAATCTGGATTGGGAGGTGGCTCGGCAGTTAAGGGCACACACTTTTCAGAGATTCCCAACACCCGCATTAGACAGCTAACTTGAATTCCAGGGAATCTGACCCCATTTGATCTCACTGGGTATATATGTGCACATACACACCATATGCTTAAAAGAGTAAGCATAATAATAATAATTTAAAAACTCTAATCTGGCTGGGAAGTGGTGGCTCACACCTTTAATCCCAGCACTCAGGAGACAGAGGCAGGCGGATCTCTGAGTTCAACGCCATCCTTGTCTACAGAGCAAGTTCTGGGACAGCCAAGACTACAGAGAAGCCCTGTCTATAAAAACAAAACAAAACAAACAAACAAAAAACTCCTCTAATCTTTACATGAAGTTCATAAAACATTCATAGACGTTATAATGGCTAAGAACTGGAAACAACCTGTCTGGATGAGATGGACAGCTACAGAACAGTGGCCTGTTTCAGCGTCATGGATGGCTTACATGGATGCTGATACCAAAATGTGGCATACTATAAGACTACAGGTAGAATATCCATAACATGGTACACATACACATACACTGTGATACACAAGTGCCCAGAGGCACTCAGAGTGGCCGTGGAGGCTGGGTGTGGAAGGGCTAGACTGTTGCTCGACTGCACAGGGCTAACAAGCACACAGAAGTGCATTTGAAGCTGTGAAACCCGCATAAGTCAGGAAGCATGTTTCACCCCTTTGAAATCTGTATGTTGTAGTGAGGTACAACGTTACTTTAGGGGATCTAGAGAAGAGGGTTCTTCTTAGTTACTGTATGGGATCCAACCTACTGCAAAAAAGAATGAATAAGACTGGAGGTGCTCAGTGTTTTAAGAGCACTTGCTGCTCTTGCTGGGCAGTGGTGGCGCACGCCTTTAATCCCAGCACTTGGGAGGCAGAGGCAGGCGGATTTCTGAGTTCCAGGCCAGCCTGGTCTACAGAGTGAGTTCCAGGACAGCCAGGGCTACACAGAGAAACCCTGTCTCAAAAAAAAAAAGAGCACCTGCTGCTCTCCCACAAGACCTGGGTTCAATTCCCATACCCACATGGCAACATGACAGCTCACAGCCATCTTTAACTCTAGTTCCAGGTAATCTAATACCCTCTTTGGGCATTTGCAGGCACCAGGCACATACACTGTGTACAGGCAGGCAAAACACTCATTTACGTAAAACACACGTAACGTCAACAGCTTGGGAGGCTTAGGCAAGAGTTCAAGGTCAACTTGGGCCACAAAATGAGAGTTTACTTAAAAAAAAAAAAAAAAAAAAAAAAGTTCGTGCTGGGGTGGCTAAAGCTTGTAATCACAACCCAGGAAGCCGAGGCAGAAGATCAGGAGTTCAAGCTCAGCCTCAGGTACACAGTAAGTTCCAGACTCACCCTCTCACCCTGGGCCATAGAGTGATTCCCTGTTTCAAAAGGGAAAGAAAAAAGAAAAGAAAACTGAAAATATAAAAGACCAAATGATTAGGCCAGACCTGGTGCACCGCTTTGATCCCAGCACTCTGGCGACAGGTGGATCTCTGAGCTCCAGACCAGCCTGGTCTACATAGCAAGCTCTAGGCCAGCCTGGTCTACAAAGCAAACTCTAGGCCAGCCAAGGCTACATGGTAAGACTTTGCCTCAAAACAACTAAACAATGGGAGGTACCAGTGACTGTGGCCTTCTCAGGCCACCACAGGTGTCTGTGGGACAGAAACATGCCTTAGCCATCCATCCCGGGTACTATTCTACGGAATCACAGGTCTAGGCTTATCACATAGCTCACTGAAGCTCAACAGGGCCTTGTCACCGAGGACTGGAAAGCTCTTATCATATAACAAGGACATAAACGGCCTGTAGAGTGCTTAGGTCTCACTAGCAATAAGAATCAATAGGATGGCCTGGGTAGAACTGGGGAAAAGAATTAGTTGTCATACAACCCAAGGAGACAGAACTGCCATTAGTAGGCACCTGAAGACAGCCCCAGGAGGCCAGAAGAATAAGTATCCCAGTTTCAAGCCAGAGAAAGCTGAGAATCCACAAGAGAGAGGCTTAGGTTTCTGGGCTCATCTTGTAGAGTCAAGGCAACTTCACAACCACTGCTGCAGGCCAACAAGTTTCTCAAGACAGCTAAGGAGGTTGGTTACCAGCCCAAATCAGGCCCTTCCTCCACACCCTAAGACACTTGGTATCTAAAATCCCTGTCCTTCCCCAGCTTTCTGCTGCAATGGGGCTCCATTCCCACCTGCCTGTCTGTCTCTAGACTCCTGCAAAAGTTGTAATGTGTAAAGTAACTCATGAGCTCCCCGTGTTCAGCCTCAACCACTCACCAGGCAATGGACAGAAAGAACCCTTAGGAACTGAGCTCATAGCAGAGAGAGTGCTTGCCATGCACCTGTCTACTGTGTCTCTGCATCTATCACAGTGACTATCACCCAGGTGGTCCTGGCCTCTAGAAAGTTCCCTCCCCTTCCTGTTTCATTTACTCAGTCACTTATTCAATCCATAAGGCTGTCTGACAACAACCTTCTCTGGGGCCCAGCATCATTTAAGAGATGAGTTCAGAGCTAAAAATGTGCTCATTGTGTAAAGAAGCCAAGGTGTCCAAGGTCAAGTCAGCAAAGGCACTCAGTCTCTTCTCCATTCACTCTGCAAGGGGTCAACTGTCCTACAGACACCCCTAGTCCTAGGGGAGACCCAGTGGAGGCACAAAGCCTCCATCTCAGAGCCATAAGAGCAAACCCTCTAGGAAGCTAGTCCTCAGCCCCAGTTGAGCCTCCAGATGACACAGTCCTGGCTGGCAGTGTGACCACAATCCTGGAATGGAGCCAGAACCAGTCAACTGAGCATTTCTCACATTCCTGACCACAGAGGCCTCAGAATAATCAGATTTTTGTTTGTTTGTTGTTGTTTGAAACAAGGTCTCACTTTGTAGCCCAGGCTGGCCTCAAGCTCACAGAGGTCTGCCTGTCTCTGCCTCCAGGGTCCTGGAATTAAAGGCATGCACCCCTAGTCCCGCTTCGACCTCACCCCCAATGTTTTGAGACAGGGTTTCTACACTAAGGCCCAGGCCTCTAGCTATAGAACCCAGGCTGACTTCAAATTTACAGGCTTGAGCTACCACCTGGCTCAATGTTAATTTAAAAGTACAATAGACTTCAAAACACTCTGTCCATCTTTGCAACCCAACCGTGGCCACTCTGTTTGCTGTGATGCTCCCACATCCATGGTGAGTCTGCTCCAGGCTCCATTGTTTCTCACTGGCCAACAGTCAGTTCCTGGTATGAACTGCATCCTACTTATGTGCTGTGCATTACCAAGAGTCTCCTCTTTGGTCAGGTGGATCTCTGTGAGCTCAAGGCAAGGCTGGTCTACAGAGCCATAACAAGGTCCGGGCCAGCCAGTACTATGTACTGAACACACATGGAAGTAAGAGGGCAGCTCACATAGGTCTCAGAGATATAACTCGGGTCAAGAGGCTGAGCAGCAAGCACCTTCATCTTCTAAGCCATCCTGCCTGCACTCAACGAAGCAACTAAAGAGCCAAATTAAGAGTAAAAAGCAGGACTGGAGAGATGGCTCAGCGATTAAGAGCACTGACTGTTCTTCCAGAGATCCTGAGTTCAATTCCCAGCAACCACATGGTGGCTCACAACCATCTGTAAAAGAATCCAATGCCCTCTTCTGGTGTCTAAAGACAGCTACAGTGTACTCATATACCTAAAATAAATAAATATATCTTTAAAAAAAAAAAAGTAAAAAATGATTTATTCAATATGGCCACATTGGGAAGAAGAACAAAGAGATTTAAGATGACTGACCCCTCCTAAACAGTTCCCTTCCCAATATGGCCACACTGAATAAATCTCCTGCTTTTTATTATACTTGTCTGTCTGGTTTTGGGACTCTCAGGGCCTAAGCTCTGAGATTTAATATCTTTAGTAACAATCCTAGCACTCTGGATCTGAAGTAGGAGAGTAAGTAGTTCAAGGTCATCACAGAATTACACAGTCAATTGGACGCCAGTCTGAATTTCAGGAGACTCTGATCCTGCTCACAGGCAGCTCACACCTACCTGCTATGCTCTGGTCTCAGCTACAGCTCTGGTCCTCAGCTGAGGCCCTATGTTCTTTTCCAATGCTCTGACTTCCTTGTCATGAACAGGAGAACCATATAAATTCAATTTTCCCCTATTTTTGATTTACAAACATGAAAGCTGTTTAGCTCAATACCAACAGGGCTGATTGTCGCATGGGAAGGACCCATAGATTTGCACATGAAACACTTCCAGCCAGCTCATACCCATGGCTGAGTAGAGAATGTGGGAGGGCCCTTCTCCAGACATCAAGAGAGACTCTCCATCTTCCTCTTCAACTTTCTTTCCTGTTACCATCTAGTTCCAAAATATATCTAACTCAAAGCAACAGGTCGAAGGCTAACATAGCAGCGGACATTTGAAAAGATGTTCGATGGGAGCTGGAGACACACATGCAGGGTAAGGAGAGGACAAAGGACGGGAGACAAAGAATCGAGTAGTCACTTCCCAGGAGACATGTCCACAGGTACTACTTCCCATCGCTGCCCCATTCACAACTCTACTGGGCTGCCACCCCTTGTAAACTGGAAACTAAGATCTGTCAGACTCGACAAAAGATTTTTAGAAAGAAAAAAGGTAAGCTTCAAAGAGTAAAGGAAAGTGTGTTCTGACTCAAACTTTGGTCCCAGAAAGATCTGATTCAAATCCACATGAGGCAGGTCAGAGACCCTGGGGGCCACATGCTGGCTGCCATATAGGTTTGGATCTATGGGCAGAAAAGGCACAGACAGAAGAGTTCCATCCAGACTTAAAACAAGAGAGCGTAGGGTCCTACAATGAACAATGGTTATGCTCTCTGAGACTCCCCTCACACACAGGGCAAGATCAACAGAGACATTCCCAACAATAACAAAAAATTATACTTAGAAAATTCCTGAAAACTAAATGGTAGAAAAAAAATAGTGAGAGCTGGCGGGACACTGCGAAGCCCCTGAAGTCACCAGGAAGAAGAAGGAAACAGCATGGTCCACAGCATGAAGGAGTCCAAATATCTCAAGGAAGCTGGCCATGGCTACTTCAAGGAGGATCGAAGCTAGCCTCTGCTACTTAGCAAGTCTGAAGCCAGCCTAGGCTATACAGGCTCTATTGCAAAATAAAACATACAGACAAAATCCCCCAAGAATGCCAAATATGGTGCAATCCCAGCACTCAATAGGATCATCACAAGTTCAAAGACAGCCTGCCCTACTTACTGAATTCCAGACCAGCCTGGACTACAGAAGGAGAGCCTCTCAAACAAGCTAACAGTAGGGGGCTGGTGATGATCGAGAGAGCAGCTGCCCTTTGAAGATGGTTGTTATTCACAGGGAACAGGAGGTAAGAAAACAAATCCACAGACAGAACGATCTAACCTGCACACCTCTCTCTGAAGAGAGATTGATAGTATTTCCATGTTTGCATTACAGGACTATGAACCGCAGTTAAAGAATGAGATGCAGTCTGTCAACCCAGCAGTAGAAAAGAAAAAGAACCACATTACTCTGTGGGTCAGTTACCCACACGGTTATATATATATTCATAGCAGCAGCATTCACAATAGAAAAGAACTGGAAACAATCCAGGTACCATCAACACGGGAACAAACAAGACTGGGCGCATTCATACAGTGGAATATTATCTAGCTATAAAAAGGAATGGAATTCTGATACATGCTACAAAAGTGTAGGGCATCAAAGGACAGATTTTGTATGATTCCACCTATGTGAGGTACCTGTACTATGCAAACTCCTAGAAGCAGAGCACAGCACAGCCTTCTGGCGTCTAGAGGAGGAGAAGGAACAGGGAGTTATTGTTTCATGAATGCAAACTTTCTATCTTGAAAATTTTGGGAACAGAAGCCAGACATGGTGGTCTACTCCTGTAACCACAGGATTTGAGAAGCTCAGTTCCAGGTCAGCCTGACTGTACACAGCAAGACACCATCTCATGAAATAAAAGCCAGAGTGCTGGGACAGGGTGTGACAGCATATATCTGAAATCCCAACAAGGAGCAGAGGTAGAAGGATGACAAGTTTAAGGCCACCCTAAGTTATATAGTAAGATCCTTACTCTAAGGAAGGGAAAAACAACAACAACAACAACAAAAACCTGAAGTAGTAGGTAACAAAGTACTTGCCTAGCATGTGAGATGCCCTGGGTTGTTAACCCTGGGTTGAATCCACAGCATCACCAAGACCAAACCAGACCTGCATGTGTATGCAGAGACACACACAGGAACATGCTACAGCTACTATAGACCATCAAAAGGAAGAAACGGCTATCCCCCCCATCCCCCTCTGTTTTTCCATGACTGGTTTTCTTAGCATAGTCCTGCCTGTGCTGGAACTGGCTCTGAGGACCAGGCTGATCAGACTTCTTCCTGCTTCTGCCTCCTGAGTGCTAGCATTAAAGCTGTGAGCCACCACAGCCCTGCAGATTTTTTATGTGAACTCAGTTTAGGTCAGGAGATAAAAGATGAAAGCCTAGCTTGCTGTGGTGGCACACACCTTTAATCCCAATGTTAGGGATGCAGAGGCAGACACCACTGTGAGTTTAAGTCTGGTCTACATAACAAGATCCAAACCAACTAGAGCTATGCAGTAAGACTGTCTCAGAAAACAAAATGGGTGAGGGTTACGGGAGGTGTTGGGGACTCAAGAGATGTTCAGTGGTTAAAAGCACTTGGCTGTTTTTCCAGAAGACCTAAGTTAAATTCCCAGCATCATATTGAGCAGATTACAACCGCCTATAACTCCAACCCCAGGGTTATCCAGTACCTCTGACCTCCGAGGGCACCTATACTCAACACATGCAGATATGCACATACTCATAGTCTAAAATAATAAAAATAAAATTGGTCTAAGTGGTTAAGAGCACTAGTTTTTCACTGGGGGTTGGTGGTCTATGCCTTTAATCCTAGCACATGGAAGCCAGAGGCAGATACACCTCTGAGTTTGAGAACAGTCTGGTCTACAGAATGAGTTCCAGGATAGCCAGGGCTACATAGAGAGACACAGACACCCACACACAAAGAAAAAGAGCTTGGGTTTCCTTCAAAAGGACTCAGGTTCAATCCTCAGCACTGACACAATGGCTCACAACTGGTAACTCTAGTCACAGGGTGGTCAGTGATCCCTTCTGGCCTCCAAGGGCACTGCAAACACTTAGTATATAGACATACATACAAACAAAACACACAAATACAAAATATAATTTAAAGAGTTCTAATAGAGAGGCTGAAGAAAAAGCTCAGAGGTTTATGAGGGCTGGCTGCTGCTCCAGAGGACCTAGGTTCGATTCCCAGCACCCAGACAGCAGTTCCTAACTGTCTGTAATTCAGTCTCAAGGAACCTAGCACTCATTGGAGGCAATCCAGTGAGCAGCATTCCTTCATGGTCTCTCCTTCAGTTCTTGGCTCCAGTTTCCTGCCCTGACTTTCTTTCATGATGAACTATAATCTATAAGTTGAAATAAATCTTAAAAAGATTCTAATAAGAACAAATCTTTTTCAAAAATAAGATTTCTTTCTTTCTTTTTTTCTTTTTAAAAAGGTCTCCTCTGTATATAGAGCAATTTTGAGTTCTAACCCAGGATTCAGGAAAGCATGAGTCAGTCTGTTGTTACACGGCCCATAAGCAAAAAAGAAAAAAAGACTTGAAATGACTGGAAAGGAGTTGGATGCCTTGTCCATACCTGAGAGGCACAGACAGGTGTGTCTCTGCAAATTTGAGGCTAGCCTGAGCTATACTGCAAGTTTAAGGCCAGCTTAGGCTACATAGTGAGACCCACTCTCAAAAACAAATAGTAGCTGGGCAGTGGTGACGCACACCTTTAATCCCAGCACTTGGGAGGCAGAGACAGGCGGATTTCTGAGTTCGAGGCCAGCCTAAGTCTACAGAGTGAGTTCCAGGACAGCCAGGGCTACAGAGAAACCCTGTCTCGAAAAACCAAAAAAATAAAATAAAATAAAGGGACCGGAGAGATGGCTCAGCAGTTAAGAGCACTGCTTTTCCAGAGCACCAGGGTTTAGTTCCCAGTAACCACATGGTGGCTCACAACTATAAAATGACAGTTCCAGGAGATCTACAAAGTTACCCTCTAACCACCTACACATGTACCATCGCATGTACCCACCCCAAATGATAAATAAATAATACTTAAAAGAATTATTCCTTTAAAAAAGGAGGGCAGGGAAAGAGGAAGGCCTGAGCCAACAGGTAAGAAAGTCAATCCAGAGCTGGAGGGATGGCTCGGCGGTTAACAGCACTAACTGCTCTTCCAGAGGTCCTGAGTTCAAATCCCACCAACCACATGGGGGCTCTCGACCATCTGTAATGGAATCTGATACCCTTTTCTGGTGTGTCTGAAGACAGCTACAGTGTACTTACATATAATAAATAAATAAATCTTTAAAAAAAAAAAAAGTCAACCCAGGCATCAGGAGAGGAAAACGCCCCTCCCCCCCAAACCTCCTTGGGCAAAAACTAGCAGCAGAGGCAAGACTAGCAGCTCTTCAGAGAGCTGAAAGTCCTGTCACCATGACAACATGAAGCCAGCAGTCAGGACAGGTCTCACTAGGCCAACAGTCCCTCAACCAAATCGGCTCCCATGCTGGGCTAGTGGCAGCTCTCCGGTTTCCATGAAGTGAATCAAGTCAGGGTGCTTGAAGCAAGACAGAGCCTCCAAAGAAAACCCCCAATCCTGTAAGGGAATACCTAGGAAGCAAAGACACCTAGGAGGACTCATTGAGGTCTGTCCTCTCGCTTCTACCTGCACCTCCAAGTAAGGACATGGAAGAAAGAGCAATCAGGGGTCAGCTAACTTTGCCCTACCTCCCAAGTCTGAAGCAAGCCAATACTCATTTCTCTTCCGCACCCGTAATAATTAATCCTCCTTGTCTCTAGCCTCTAGCACTGGTTCAGTCAGGAACCCAAAGGAGCCCAAACACTGCTCACCGGCTGATCTACATTCCTCTCCTAACCACAATCCATGAGGCACGGCCTCCAGGAAAGGGCACTTGAAGCAGTAAGAGGTTCTAGAGTGTGCTTTTACTGAACTCCAAAGCCCACATGAAGCATAGGAAAGTCCCTTCGCTTGTCCTAATGTCAGAATGAAGACTGTCGGTGGATTTACCCGACCAACAGGTTGCAAGAACTACCTTCACAGATAGGTTTCAAAAAACAAAACAAAACAAAAACCACCCTCCGCTGGCCGCCTAGCTGGCGCCCCTTCTGCAGGCCCCTCACGACCCGCTCCATTGCTCGGCCAGCACCGGGCCGCAAAAGAACCGGCACTGGCTCACCCGCTATGCTCCGCCCAGCCGTGCCGGGCCTTCCCTGCGTTCCCTTATAGGCCCGACCCTCACTCACAATCGCCGGCCCTCTCACCTGGAACCTCACTGGCCGCTCCCTGAACCCGGCCCGACCGACCCTGGAGCCCGGCGCTGCTCCAGGCGCCACGGGGGCGGGCCCCGCGCCCATCTTCGCCATGGCAACGCGACACTTCCGGCCCGAGGTGTCCGGAGCGGAAGCCGCAGTGCTGGGTGGGAATGCTGGGCAGAGCCGCTCTTCAAGGGCGGAGCCTAAGGAGCGCCCTCCAGGGACCCCCGGTAGATTGACAGGGGCGGGGTCAGCACCAGTAGATGATTGGTTGATGCTATGGAAGAGGTTGTTTTTTGTGTTTGTTTGTTTTCCGTGCTCTATTCAGTGGCACGAACACCTTGACGTCCCGGGTAGGGCGAGAAGGGCAAGTGTTCAGGTGTTCTCGGAAGGGTGATCCTATTCTTTGATAAAATGGTAGGAGTCCATCCTCCAAAGCCGAAGCATCGTTGGTCGAAAGAGGAAACAGCGAATACCAGGGGATGGGCAGCAGTTTGGATGATGGTTAGACCCTGGAACACTGTATTCAGGGAGAAGCAGCCAGGATGAGGAGCCTTGAATGTCAGACCAAGGAGCCAGGCTTTATTTACCCTGGAAACAAGGAAGGACCAGTGGAGAGGGAGACCTCAGACCTGCAGGAGAGAAAGACTTCTTTAGTGATAGGTCTGAGGTCAGGGATATTTGCCAGGTGGGACACAGGAACTCTCAGCTAGAGCACTGAGAACTGAAAGCAGAGGGGTGATAGCGAAGGGAGAGAGAGGTGATAGGATGGGGGGGGGGAGACAGATGAGAGCTAAAAGAAGAAGAATCTGAGATAAGATCACAATCCAGGCAGGGGTAGTACTGTCAGAGGAAGTACAGTCCCACTGTGTTCATCCTCTATGTGTGTCCCCACTCCCTCCTCCGCTCATGACTGTATCTCCCTTGGCACCAGGAAGAGTCTCAGTGCTTTGATGGTATAATGGAGAGGGGCTTCACTGGAAAATGTGAATTCACAAAAGCTTTTAGTGCTGCTGAAGATCTTGGGTTATTGTCTCTGACACCAACCTCTGCTGTCAGTGCCCTGATTCAGACCCTCATCGCAAACCTGCCCATTGTAGTAGCCAGGAGAACTTGGGTAAAGTTTAGAACATAGATAGTGACTGTGCCCAAGAATAGAGCCACCAATTAGATGACCATGCCTACATGAGTGCCTGTAGCACATACTCATAGAAAGATCACTTAAGTCTCTGTATCTTCCTCTTGTTTCTGGGGACAGACTCTGTTCCCTTTTGGTCCAGAAGGTCTGTCAGTCTGTATTCACCGTTCCCCTCTTTCCCCCCCTCCCCCATCAAGTCCTGAGCAGACTCCCCACCTAAGGCTTGACTTCTTTTGACTGCTTTGTCTTGAACTCCTGGGAATTCCCCATCCCTCTCTGGGTAGTTTGGCTGGAGAAGTCACTTCCTGTCTGTTAAATGGGAGCTAGGGACCTGGCCCAGGCAGATAGGATATCCTAGGGTAGACCTCTTTCAAGGGCTTTTCCTTCCAGGTTATAGGGGATGCCCAGGCACCCAAAGGCAACCTGGGAGTGGAGACAGATTTCGAAGGCCACCAAAAGTCCCTACTGGAATCTTTTCTGCCTTTCCCTCCAAGATTAACTGAAACCTGCTAATTGTGGCTGCCAACACAGGTTCCCCTCCCCCACAGCCTCTTTCTCTCACCCCTCCCCCTTTCATCAGAATGATAAAGAAAGGGCCTGACCTGCCAGTCCCAGCATGGCCTCGGGCTGGGACCCGGCCTCAACTTACAGTACGACTACCCTGAGACCCCAGTTAGTCCTGGGCCCGGCCCAGGGTTACCTCCCTTGTATGGGGCCTCGAGACAACTCTCAGCTGAGGCCTCCAGAGGCTGAGTCTCTTTCGAAGACCCCCAAGAGGAGGAAGAAGAGATACCTACGACATGACAAGCCCCCCTACACCTACTTGGCCATGATCGCTTTGGTAATTCAGGCCGCACCCTTCCGCAGGCTGAAACTGGCTCAGGTGAGAGAGTCCCTCGTGCTTTGGGGCACAACTACCCCAGGCCTGATCCCCACTTACTGTAGGCTCACGCTTGGCCTCTGCCTAGCCCACTCATCCTTGCCTGTGAAACCAGTCCTGAGACCCTTCTCCCACAACCCCCACCCACTCTGCCCTCAGGCATAGAAGTCGGTCTCCCTGAGAAGGGATGCCCTGGGGTCGGCTGTAGGAGAGGGAAAGGGTACTACTCCAACCCCCGCCTCACCGCGCCAAATACTGCCTGGTTTCAGATTATCCGTCAGGTCCAGGCAGTGTTCCCCTTCTTCAGGGACGACTACGAGGGCTGGAAGGACTCCATCCGCCACAACCTTTCCTCTAACCGGTGCTTCCGTAAGGTGGGGTGGTCGATGATCGAATCCCGGGGGCGGTATGGGCTCGGAAACCCTGACTCTCTCTGGGTAGAACAGCCACACCCAAGCCAACCACTCTCTAGGTGCCCAAGGACCCTGCAAAGCCCCAGGCCAAGGGCAACTTCTGGACGGTGGACGTGAGCCTGATTCCTGCAGAGGCGCTGCGCCTTCAGAACACTGCTCTGTGCCGTCGATGGCAGAACCGGGGCACGAACAGAGCTTTCGCCAAGGACCTGAGCCCCTACGTGCTCCACGGCCAGCCTTATCAGCCACCCAGCCCCCCACCACCACCTGGGGAGGGTTTCAGCATTAAGTCCCTACTAGGGGAACCTGGGAAAGAATCCACATGGCCCCAGCATCCTGGGCTAGCTGGACAGAGCACCCCAGCTCAGGCAGGCACCTTGTCAAAGGGGGAAGAAGGGGTGGGCGCTGGGCCCTCTAACTCCTCTGATAAGCCTCTGTGGCCCCTCTGCTCCCCTCCTGGGCCCACAAGAATAGAGGGGGAGAGTTCCCAAGGGGAAGCCATCAGGCCTCCCGTTTCCCCAGATCAAGGCTCCTGGCCCCTTCACTTACTTCAGGATTCTGCAGATTCCATGGGAATGTCCAGGAGGGGGAGCAGAGCTTCCTTGTGGGGACAGCTGCCCACTTCTTACTTGCCCATCTACACGCCCAACGTAGTAATGCCCTTGGCCACACTACCTCCCACCTCTTGTCCCCGGTGCCCATCTTCAGCCAGTCCAGCCTACTGGAGCGTAAGTACTGAATCCCAAGGGTCCCAGGACCTGCTCTGTGATCTAGATTCCCTCTTTCAGGGAGTACCACCCAACAAGAGCATCTATGATGTGTGGGTCAGCCACCCTAGAGACCTGGCAGCTCCAGCCCCAGGCTGGCTCCTTTCCTGGTACAGCTTGTAATCTTTTAGGGCAGACAAGGGCTGCTTCGATCTTCTACACATGGATATCATTTTAATGAACCAGAGCTAGGAGCATGTCCACAGCAACCGCTTTAAAACACTAGGCACAGCCTCGCTGAAAACCCACAGCTTTAATTAGGTTACTCCTGAAAGGGTTTTGCCTCAGCTAGAGAGGAAGGTCTGGCCAATCATGCCTTTGACACTCTCAAACACAGGGACCAGATCTGGAGAGTGGGGCTCAGCCTAGATAGTGCCTCCTCTTGATCCCACCTTCTCAGGCCCTCAAGCCATCCATCTATCCATCCCTCTGTCACCGTGCCTTCCTGGCTCCAGGCTGGGGGAGGGAGAGCCAAAAGTGGGTCCAATCTGAAGTCTATCCCTCCCTCAACTGCCTGGATAGAAGGTAGCACCTTTCAGGGAAAGGGTTAAGAAATGAAAGACTGGACCATACATGATTTTGGTGTAATGGAAGTAGGGGAGCGATTAACAGTAAAGGAATTTACAACATTTTAATTCCAAGTCTGATATGGGGGGGGGCAGGGAGTCGCCTTGGGAAGCCACTTGGTCTGGGGTCTGGTTCCTGCAGCTCTGGCTCCCCTGCTGTGTGCTGTGATAAGGGCAAATGGCGATAAGAACTAAGGGCCTGTGGCTCAGCTGGGGGTGGAAGGGTGGAGGCAATCCTTTCTCAAAGCATAACATTCTCTGGCCAGATCAAGAAGAGGAAGGGGGAAACTGTAGGACTCTGTTGGGGGCAGTTAGGGCCCCAGAGTTTTTGTTTTTTAAAGGTTGACCTGGGAGATGGGATATAGGATTCACAGCTACCTCTGCCAGCAGAGGTATGTTCTCAAGCCCAGTTCCAAGGGCTTTGACCCAGATCTAGGGAGGAAGGTCCCCTGGAGGTTCAAGAGGCAAGCCAGAACAGCTGTTGGGACTGGGAGGGCTGCCAGGAGATGGTGTAGGGGTGCAGGAAGTTCCAGTGAGTGGGGTGTCAGTACTGAGAGAGGAAGGGGTTCCAGAGCGTGGGGCCCGACGGCGCCGGGCAGGCCCCAGCTCCACTTGGCCCACTCGCTCGGCGAACTTGAGCGAGCAGATGGTCTCCCCGAGATCTTCCGCCCTTGTGGAGATCTACAAGAGAGGGGAACTCATACACAGTCCCAGTGGCAGCACCCCAGGCTTGCACTAGCCCAGGGACCCACCTGCAGCAGCAGAACTGCAGTGGTGCCCGCTCCGAGCGCCGGCTGTAACAGGCGCGTAAGCTGTGAGTCACGGAAGGGCACATGAGGTCTCCGAGCTCGGAGCGCGGCCATCACTCCTCCTAGCGCCAGCAAGGAGCGGTTGATCGACTGGGCCTCACGCAGACGCCGGGCGCCATTGGGGTCTCTCTGGACCGGGCTGGCCACCCCTGCTTTCCACACCCGTTCAGATCCTGCCAGATCCACCAGGTGCAGTGTGCCTGCAGGGAAAACGAACCAGATGTGGAGGGAGACCTTTAGAGAGCTGGAAACTCAGCAGGACTTAAGTAGGACCAGTGGTACCTGTGATACCCTGGGCCCGAGGTGAAGATGCTGCACGTAAAGTCAGCGTAACTAGAGCATGTGAGCGTGAGCTGTGCTGGTTCATGACTGTGGCTGCTGTAGCTCGGTTGCTTCTTCCTAGACTCAGCATCTGGAGAGTAGAGCATCAAGCCTAACCTGGTATATATATATAGTCCCTGCCCCTAGGTGGGAGCAGACAGGGGCCCTGGAAGGCAGCCTTACCTGGTGCAGGGTTTCCAGGTTAGGTACGTCCCAATGTGTGAGGCCGGCCACTTGAATTCCCCCCTGCCCTGCAGGTCCCTGCCTCACTACCAGGCGCTCTGGAGGCCCTGTAGCTAGGAGGTCCCTGGTGAGAGAGGGTGGGTTTAGTTCTATGGGTTTTAAAGAAGGCTACAGAACCCTGGGCCAGGGGCAAGGAGAAAGCCGCCCACGCATCCCTGACCTGACCGCCTCGTTGTAGATCTCCACCATACTGAGGGTCACATGGTGGTGCCCTCCAGTCCCCATCTCCCGGAACAGCAACTGCAGTGCCCTAGGAGCTATGCCAGGGTCCTCAGGTGGGCCCTGAGGACAGTGTGCAGTACCACATTGGACTCTCATACAAAGCCCTGAGTCTCCCCTCCTCCCACCCCCAAGTGTGAGCTCCAACCTACCTCCATACTGTAGGTTTTCCCTGTCCCAGTCTGACCATAAGTGAAGATGCAGACACTGTACCCCTGGAGGCAGGACAACACAGCTGGCTCTAGCTGCCTGAAGACCTGGGGATGAAAAACAGGTGGGAGAAGTGTTCTCAGTCCTTCCCTATCTCCCTGTTCAAGACTTGGAAGGGAAGTAAGTACAGTCAGCAAAATGTGAGCAAAGAGTAGCTCCCCTAGGGAGTGCCTTAAGAATCATCGGTGGGGCAGAGGCATAACAAAAACCATCAGCCTGGCAGACAATGTAGAGTCCTAGAGAGCAGTAAGGAAGTTCAGCGTGAGGTGGGGTAGAAGCCAGAGCTGGACTTCCAGGTTAAAACCTGAGGTGACTAAAGTGCTGATCATCCTTTCTGTGCTTTTCTGGGTCATTCCTGTCTATGGCAACTAATGGAAATGAATGCTGGGGAACCTGAGTAGTACTAGACAAGAAAATAATAAACCTAAATAGGGAGGGGTGCATGCCTTTAATCCTGGTCCTTGAGAAGCAGGGTGGGCAGATCTCTGAGCTTGAGGCTATGCTGTCTACATAGCTAGTTCCGGGCCAGCCAGAGATACACAGTGATACCCTATCTTAAAAACAAGCAAACAAGAAGGACCTCTAGGGTATAGGAGATAGTGGCCAGGGAGGACTATAGAAACCAAGCTTGGAGAAGCAGCTGAGGAAGACATGGGGCTGAAAGGTTCAACCTCAGAACTACTGTGGAGACAAAGTCAGCCTTTTGAGTAACTACATGGCCAACTTTCATATGAGAAGGTCTTTAGAGATTGACTGGCTGTCACTTCTGATTGATGATCATATAAACAATGTCTAGAATTAGCAGACTGAAGATAAAAAGTTCAGGGCTAGGTAGTGCAAAAATGGGAAATACAGGTGAGAAACTTCATGAGAGACACATTCCGTCTGGTTTGTTAGATTGGTCACCCAGTACTGGCTGCCCAAAGCACAGCAGAAAAGTCTAGGGAGCTGTACATAGCTGCAGTTTGGGGTGGGAGATGACATCAGGCAAGTATAAGACAGACAGGCGGGGCTGGAGAGATGGCTCAGCGGTTAAGAGTACTGACTGCTCTTCCAGAGGTCCTGAGTTCAATTCCCAGCAACCACATGGTGGCTCACAACCATCTGTAATGGGATCTGATGCCCTCCTCTTCTGGTGTGTCTGAAGACAGGGACAATGTACTCATATACATAAAATAAATAAATAACTCTTAAAAAAAAAAGACAGGCAGGCAGGTGGGAAATCAGTCAGTGGTGAGTCTGTCCCTGGTAGACACTACATTATACCATCTCTGTGAGAGCAGCAGGTAGCCTGGGTCTTCACTGCCAGCTCTGTCCCCTATCTAATGCTGTATCAGCCCTAGGCCCCCATCTCAGTAACAGAAGCTCCAGCACTGTTTATGTGTAAATGGAGACCATGTGTGAAACAGGCTGGGGTAGACTGCTTTCCCACTGAAGAATGGGATTGGAGCAAGGCAGTGGGGGAGCACTGGGTCTCCCACATAACCTGTCTTAGGGTCACAAAGCAAGTAGAGGCTCCAAACTATCACCCACAGGATCACAGCCCTGTCTTCACCATTGGAGAACCACCAGTGCTCTGCAGCCAGTTCTACACAGAACAGTAACTCACTTGGACAGCATGTTCCTTAGCACTCAGCTGGGCAGCCAATCCTGCCTCCAAGGACTTTCAGTGTGTCTCCCTTCCCTGATGGAGCCCAGCCTCCCACCATCTAGGTATTCAGATGGGCATGGAAGAGGGAATGGGCCTCTTCTGGATCCAAGGGACTCTTGAGGAAGGATCAGGACAGATGCAAAGGTAGCTGTCACCTCCTCCTGGCTGGCATCTTGAGGAAAGACCCAGTCCAGGCGAAAACGATGCCGGCGCCCTCGGTAGCAGGTGGTGATGGTTCCCCCTTGTCCAGGCTCCACGTTCACCAGGCTAGAAGGTTTCCCTTCATCTGGTCTCAGCCGACACAGAACACGAATATTCCCTGCATTGGGGACCACATCAGCATATTGCCTCCATAGCCCTGAAGCAGAGGGAGCTTTCCTACCCTGCAGTTACTGGGGCTCCACTCCCAAAGCCAATCTCACCCTTGAGTTCTAAAAGCCGCCCTGTGCATCCAGTTGGGGGTGCTTGGTGCCCTTCTGGGAGTGGAGTCCTAGCCTTTTCAGCGGACAGAGCCCCGAGGGCCCAGGAAACCTGTGAAGAAAACAAAGGTGTCTGGGTGTCCTAGTGAAACGGTCATTTGTAGTGGATTACAACTGTCAGTGGGTATGGACCCGAGGCTCTCATTGGGTGGGTCTGAAACAGAATCTAGGAATCACAGGCAGGAATATTCATTCTACCATCAGTTCTTCTGGGCTTCCCAGCAATTGTCAGTTTTCATGGCACAGAAATGAGGACACAGTTAGGTGGTGGAGACATGTACTTTAATCCCAGCATTTGGGAGGCAGAGCAAGTAGATCTCTGAGTTTGAGACCAGCTTGGACTACAGAGTGAGTTCCAGGACAGCCAGGGCTATACAGACAAAAGCTGTTTCAATTCCCCTACTGCCATCACCACCACCACCACCGCTACCCCCCCCCCCCAAAAAAAAAGAAAAGAAAAAGAAAATCAGGACACTTTGGGTTATTCTGGTCCAAGTGTCAACAACTGGCCCACTGGAACAGGCAGTTTCTGAAGGATGGAAAGGGAAACACAGTAACAGGCTCCTCTGGGACAGGCAGTGAACAGGCTGCTTACAGAAAAGATACTAGGAGGAGAGGGATGCTGACCTGGCCCTGAGCCTCACTCAGCGAGCCCTGACAACTCTGGGTAAAGGTGCTGACCAGTCCTCGGAGGTCCCCACAGCCCTGACGCAGGCTGGCCATCCTTGCCCGGAGTCCTAGAGGAGGAAGGCCATTGAGAGGAAAAAGAGCGGATTGCAGAGCTTTCCCAGAAACCATCTTCTCATCCCTTACCTGCCAGCTGTCTGTGAACTTGCTGCAGCTCCTGTCTGCAGTTCTGTTCTGTCTCCTGCTGGAGCTGCTGGAGGGCCCCTCGAAGGCCCTGCAGCTGCAGCTCCTGTACCCCCAGCTGTCCCTCCCAAGCCACTTCTGTCACTGAGGAAACAGGCACCAGGCCCTGCCCCAGACTTCACCTCCCAGCTTCCCATTCCTCCTGATCCCTAGGCCCCCTAGCCCACCTGGACTCGGAGAGCTTCTGTGGTGTCCTGGGCCTCTTGAAGCTGGCCCTGCAGCTCCAACAGTGCCCCTGCCTCCTCCTATAGAGAGCGGGAACCAGATGGGCCATAGAGCCAAATGCAAACTCAGGAAAAGAGTATCCTATAGTTCCATTTCACAGACTCAGGCCAAAACAAGAATGGCTAAATCCACAGTACCCAACTCCATGCAAGGCTCCCTGACCCAGGCTCTTTGCTCTTTATTTTCCTGAGGTTACTCAGTGAGACCAAGAAAGGAGCTGTGTGTGTGTGTGGGGGGGGGGTGATTTCTACAACAATTAACCTCACTGACTTTGTTCATAGTTAGAGATGGTCCCCACTAAAGCAAACACAAAAGTCCTGAGGAGGTTCAGGTATTGTTGCTGGCTACCAGATGTACAGGAACCTGGACTGCAGATACCACAGCAGGCAAATGGCAGAGTACCTGAGGAGGTCTGGTGAGTGGTCCAGGCCCCCAGTGCAGCAAGAGGTCCCGAGTAAGGCTCAAGCTCTGTTTCAAGGCTTCATTCTCCAATGTGAGGTGCTGAACTCTTTTCTCTGAATCTGTCACCCCCTGACAGAGAGGGATCTCATCAGGACCCATCTGAAATTCCCCTGACTTTTCAGCCTGTTTCCCATGCCCACCCCAAAAGCCTCACCACTCCCAGACGAAGTCTACTCAGCTCTTCTTCCTGCTGCTCCAGCTGCTGTCTCAGCTCTTCCAGCTGTGGAGGAGTCAGGGACAGGACAGAATCCCTTTTTGGATCTCACACCCACCCAGTCCCTGACATTCCTGATTCCCTTACCTGTCCAAGAATGAGCTGTTCCAACCGCTGCCAAACTCTCTGTTCCTCCTCCAATTGGGGAGGCTGATGTTCCTGGGTCTCATCCCTTGGTACCTCATCCAGGATGGGAGTGGGCTGAGAGGAGCTTTCTTCTTGTGATGGAGACCCTGGAAAGCAATGGGCCCAGTTACAAGTAAGGAAATGTCTGGCATAGGGAGCAGAGCTAGCTCTGATAGACCCTGCTCCTTCCACTAATGATGATACTCTTTACAGACCATCTAGAGTGGAGGGCTGCACTGGGCAGGTTGGCTGAGTCCCCTGGAGCAGGGCCTGCCTCCCCCGGGGGCTCCGTGTCCATGCCAGAAGGGCCAAGAGCTGACTTGTTACTGTCAACAGTGGGGGGACTTCACCAGGCTGTGAAGGAAGTAAGAACCAAAGCAGAAGAGTTGGGGATGCGAGGGCCACAGAGGCTAGGGAAAGGATTAATTGCTGGAGATGGTATTGCTCACCTTGCCCAGGTCAGGAGTCGTCCCGCTGCTCTCTTCTGCCCCCAACTGGAGGGAGAGGAACTCAGCAAGGCGCATGAGTGCCTCTTCCAGCGACACCTCAGCTGCTCCACCCTCTGCTTTCTGGCCATCCTCAGATTCTGAGCAGCCTTCGAAGCCAAGTGAGGAAGGAAAAAGCATTCTGCATCACTAGATGGAGAGGAAGCCTTTCTCCCTCCCGGCGAGGTTACAGTACTCCAACTTGCAGAGATCCCCCAGACCCTTCCCCAGCAGCTCCTGGCATGCACCTACCGGCCAGGCTGTTCAGCTCGGTCCATAGTTCTGATGTGAATTGATCTGGACGGCGACGACCCCTAGGTTGGCCGCCGCTTTTCTGGGAAGAGAGCATGGGACGCAAATGAGGGTGCTGACAGCATGTGCGACTCTTTCGCTTCTGAAATGGGCCAAGGTGTTGGGGCTGAGGTCTTTGACCCCACAGCCTATACACAGAGACAATACTGGTCTCTGAAAAGCCCTATTTCCCAGAGCAGGTGCCTAAGGACTTAAGCTGCACAGGTCAGCCACGACCAGATCTCAGAATGATGGTGGTAACCAACCGTGATGCAGGCCCACTCGGCTCACCTGGGTGGGGTCCCCGGGGTCCGAAACCGCCGCAGCCCCGCCATCCCTGCGGAAAAGACTGTAGAAGATGTAAATGAGCAGAGAGTAAAAGGCGTACATGGGGGCGCGGGGCGGCAGAGAGCACCGCTTCGCGCCGCCCCGCGTCCCCGCACCAGGTCTCTGCACCCGCCCGCCGCAGTGCCCATGCGCATGCTCGCGGCGGTCGCCCCCACGGACGCTCTTCCACGGGCGGAGGGCCCACACTGAGGGGCGACTGCGAGGAACTGCAAAACCTGTACTTAAGGCCCTATCAAGCGTTTTTTAGTCCCTCTTTCGCAAAGAACTCCAACCACTGTTTAGCCTCTTTTAGAAATCCTGCGTAGACTCCCACCAAGGTACGCGCACAGGAACGGATCCTTCAGCGCACAGGTGTACAACCTCTCCTCCCCGGGGTAGCCCAGCCCAGACTCCACCCCTCCCCGGGAGCCGAACCCAGCCCTGCCCAGACCTCGCCTTCTGTCATAACCTCGCCCCTCCCACAGCTAAGCAATACTCCTTCGAAGCCCCACCCCGTCCCGACTCAGCTCCTCCTAGACCCCTTGAAGCACCACCTCTTTTCTCTCAGACCACGCCTATTCATCAGAGGCCCCGCCCACATTCCCGGCTCAAACCTTGGACCCTTCGCAATCCCAGTGCTCCAGCGAACCTGTACTGAAGCCCATGGGATGTGACTCATGCCTTTAATCCCAGCGCTCAGGAGGCAGAAGCAGGCAAATCTCAGTGAGTTTGAGGCCAGCCTGGTCTATACAGGAAGTTCCAGGACAGCTAGGGCTACGTAGAGATACCCTCTCTAAACCACAAACTAGTACTGAACATTTAGTCGTGACCTCCACGCTTCCAGCCCCACCCCTCTAGAGCCTCCCACGGCCCTCAACAGGCCCCGCCCCGCCGCTCTAGCCGGAGCTCCTCTCGTTGGTGGATGTAAGCCGGCTGGTCCAGTCGGTGCCTCGGGAGGGCGGGCTAGGAGGTGAGGCTGACTGTGTGGGCGGGTTCGGGCCTTCAGCTCTTGGTCTCCAGCTGCTGCTGCTGCTGCCTGTCGCAGGCAGGCCTTCGCTGCCGCTTCTTCCCTTCTCCGGCGTGGAAGACTGTATCTAAGACCGTTTGCAGGCCACAGCAAGAGACTGCTCCTCTTGCTGTTCCGAGTCCCTGGCCTGACACCCCGCTTGGGCGCCAAGATTCCAATCCCATTCTCCTTCCCCAGTAAATTAGTCCTTCTTCCTTGCAGGTGAGTCCAGTGGCCTCAGGGCTCCAAAAAGTTTGGAACTGAATCTCTTCTAATGTCTACTCAAAGGTCTCTGGAACTTGAGATTCCTGAAGAGCCGCACTAAGGACTCCAGATCGCCAGCCTCTGTGCATACTTCTCTCCAAATTTGAAGATTCCTTTCCTGTCTCCTCAAACTCACAACTATTCAACGTGTCATGGTTTCCAAACCCTGGAGTGAATGGAGCACTGTCCTATCCTACCTGGTATTGGCAGGGGTGTCTCTGCATGCAGCGGTGAGCTCTGTACAGGTGAATATTCTTACTTTTACAAACTACGTAGATCCCTGCACTAGAAAGAGGGTGATGGGAAGCATGGGAGGCTGGGACTTCTTGACTGCCCCAAACTCTTTCCTATTTAAAAGTAGCTGATTTTAAATGGCTTCTTTTCCCTCAACATATCTATCTTTTCTGGTGTCAACAGTCCAGCCGAGGAGCAGCTGCTGGCTTCCTGCTCCAGACCTTTGCTGCCATCATTATGTTGGCTCCAGGGCTGAACACACATGAAGACTGTCTTGCTGGAGCTTGGGTTGCCACAGTCATCGGTCTGCCTCTTCTGGCCTTCGATTTTCACTGGGTGAATGGGGACCGCTCTTCTGCCAACCTGCTTCTGGGAGGAGGCATGGTGCTGGCAGTGGCTGGTGACCACCTTGGCCCTGAAGGGTGCTCTGTGGCTGGGCAGGCAGTACTGCTGGTGGTCGCAGTGACCATCCTTATTGTGGCTGTTTTCACAGCTAACACTTATGGGATGTGGGGGGGTGCCATGCTGGGCGTGGCAGGCCTCCTGAGCCGTCTGGAAGAGGACAGGCTGCTACTCCTGCCAAAGGAGGATGTCTGTCGTTGGGCCCTGGCTGCAGGGAGTTGGGCCTATTGCCGGGCCCTGCACACGCAGCGCCTGCAATGGGAGTGACTGTGACATTGACAGCAACTCAGGGCTTCTGTGCCAGGTACTACTACGCCTCCTACTGGCCCACACGTAGAGCCTGTTAGAGTTTCACTAATGGGGCAGAACTTGGGTGCTATCCCTTCTCTGATCATGCATGTGTGGAAGCTTACCTAAACCACAATGCAAAAAACAGGTCCTTAGGACACTGGGGGCCTGATTCTGGGAGGAACGTGGTTGTGAGTCAGAGGTAGGATTTCCAATAAATATTAGGAATATACAGGAGTATGGAATCTGCTTATTCTTGAGCTAGCTTCCTAAGATCTCTAGGGTATCAGCTGATTTCCCTGAGTAAAGGAGAGGGGTGATAGGCTGTGACTACCATAAGGCATTTACTTTGGCATCCTGATAGACTTGCCAAGAGAACCCCAGAGTGCCGGGCATGGTGGTACAGGTCTTTAATCCCAGTTGGGAGGCAGAGACAAGTGGATCTCTGCGAGTTGTGGGTGACCAGGTTGGCCTACATAGTGAGTTCCAGAATGGTCAGTGAAACATATAGTGAGACCCTGTTTCAGAAAGAAAGAAAGAAAAAGAATAAAGAAAAAAGACAGAAAAACATTTTTTAAAAAAGAAAAGAAAACATAAAAACTTCTTTGCGAGAGGAGTTTTGGGCCTTGGTTTCCTGGGACATAATAAATTTGCATATATACTTGGTGGACCTGGCAGGTGGCCCTCTGGGGCAATGACCTTCACAAACTGATGGCTGAATTCATAAAGGTCAGAAAAGGGCTATATCTCAGCAATTCCCAGAAACTGCACATCCCTCTGGACTGACTTGATTAGTACCTGTTTGACACCCTCTTGTCTCTGCAAGACATATAACTTAAGACCCCCACTTTCTTCTACTCCAACTCTTTCTTTCTCCAACTCTGAGGCTGGGACGAAGAGGTGGGTTAGGAAGTGTACCCAATCCTTCACCGTTCTTGTACTTGCATCTTATTGTCCTTTATCCGGTCGCTCAAGAGTAGTGGAAAGTGGGTTTTTCAAGAGCGTGCTCTAATACTCTGGTCAGCTAGGCCAGAGCCTTGCACACACAAGCCCGAATTTCTGTACACACTGACACAGGCACTCCCGACATGGGAGTCTAGGAGCGCTTTGCACTCTCGAGGAGTCCGAAGTCTGGGTCCCTCCCCAGACTCCGAAGGGGATTGTACCTCTCCAAGGGCGGACTCCCCCCAACAATCTCCCAGCCCCTTTCCCCTTCGCCTCCTGGACCCCACCCCCTTCTGTTCACCTTCTAGGGTGGGTGGGCTCTCTGGCGTTCTCGCTCGTCCATTGGAGGTGGCCGCCGCGTCGTATTGGCCCTCGCGGCGCTTCCATTGGCTTGCGCGGTGCCCACGTGACCAGGAGGACGAGGGGGCGGTGGCGTGGGGGGGTCCGCAGCGAAAACAAAGATGGCGGCCGCGCCGGGGTTGGTAGCCGGGGCGGCTGCGGGCCGACGCGCGGGCCAGGCCCACTGAGGCAGCTGCAGGGTGGGCAGGCTGCGGGGTCGCCGCGGCAGTGAGAAGCCGGCAGGGGCGCGCGGCGACCCTAACTTCCAGCCGGCTAGCGCGCCGGCACCCGCCCGCCGGGCCGGCCGGCCGCGATGTCCGGCGCCGAGGAGGCCGGCGGGGGTGGCCCGGCTGCAGGGCCCGCGGGTGCCGTGCCGGCCGGGGTCGGGGTAGGGGCCGGGCCTGGGGCTGCCGCGGGGCCGGCTGCGGCGGCTCTGGGTGAGGCGGCGGGGCCCGGGATCCCGGACGAAGCGGGCCTGGCCGGCGCTCGGCAGCTGCAAGAGGCGGCTGGCGACCCCGACGCGCCGCCCAAGAAGCGGCTGCGGGCGGCCGAGGCAGCCGAGGCGGCGGCGGCGGCGGTGGCAGCGGGCAGCGGAAAGCTGGAGGAGCGTCTCTACTCGGTGCTGTGCTGCACCGTGTGCCTGGACCTGCCCAAGGCTTCCGTGTACCAGGTAGGGCCGCCGGCCGGGCCCGGCGCCGCGTTGCCTGGAGGCCGGGGGCCGGTGGCCGGTGGCCGGGAACCATTCCTATCCAAACATCCACCTTCCAGATCTACGAAACTCCGTTCCTGTCTCGAGGCTTCTTATCTTTTCTTGCTCTGAATCTCATTTTCTGTGTTCGATGGTACCCTTTACTTCCCAGTCTGAATTTCCATTCTCCTCCTTAGATCTCTTGTCTTCACCTTCTGGTTCCTCCAGGGTGCCCCCATCGTATATTCTAGATCCTTTTCAGCTGACCATGTAGAGATCTGTGAACAGGTACCCGCCCTTTTCCATTGCACATCAACACTCCCTCACTTGTAGACCCCTGGGTGAAGAAACTTCTTTACTAGAGATAGGGCTCCAATCCTGGCAGCCACACCCCCAAAAGTGTCCTTCCATGTCTGAATAACTAAGTATATCTTCTTTTGTGCCCTGTGGGGTCCTGTTTCCTTCTGAAGAACTGGAAGAAAGGAGGACCTCTCATCCCTTCCCAGTCCTGATCTGGAGGACGCAACCTGCAACAAACTTTACTGTTTAGGTACTTTCTCCTGCCCCAGCATGGCCAGTTTTTCTACTCAGGCCCATCTCACCCATGCCAAGCTGCCCTCCAAGGTTGCCAGTACATAGGAACTTTGTTTTACCTTCCCATCTGAAGACCCACTGTGTCAATAGGACTCAGAGTCCTGGTCTATGTGGGTCTAACATGTCCTCTTCCAGGTAAAAGAGAGCAGACCTCTGGTTTAGTGAGAAATGTCTGTGTCCACCTTCCCTTGGGCTTTCTGCCTCAGTTCCCAGCCTCTTTGAAAAGCTAAGCAGAGGCTCTGTCCGCTTTCTTTGTACTTACAGGAGCTAAAAGTGGCTGGTGGGGCCTGTTTCCCTGCTGTTCTTTAAACAGAGGACTGGCTGGGGGCCAGTAGAGGTCTGTGCAGCCCTTTCCCTATCCTTTGGATCTTCATGATCTTCCTACCTTGGCTTGAGGTTTTTGGGAGGTGTGGGGTGATCCCATTGACCTGGATGGGACACTCACTCTCCTAGGATGGGCAAACTGGAGGTGTGTTTCCCACAGCTGCTGATTCTAGCACCAGTGTTTACCTCTCATTTTAGGGGCCATTGGAACCTGCTCACGGCTAGCCTTTTTCTTATCTTGGCTTCTTGGCCCTTCTTAGTAGGAAAGCTTTTCCTTTCCAAGGATTGAGTGAGAATCCAACAAGACAGGCCAATGGAAGGAGTTCCCAAGGAATTCAGGGGTTTCCTAGTTGGTCCTGGCAGGACGGTAGGCCACATGGTATTGGCTCCTGGTCTACACAGAGCCACAGTTCTGCTTCTGCCCAGAGTGGCTAATGAGCCTAGCTGGTTCAAACCAGTCTACACACTGTGTTAGTTGTTGCTCTGGCTTGGGCGTCTGAAGTCAGGCCACTAAGGAGATGTACTAGAATGAAGTGAGTGGAGGGGCTGCCTTCCCAGGTACTGTCCCAGGGGGGAAGTCACCAGGTTCCCTGAGAGCACACTTGGTGATCCAGATGAGCTATGGGCATTGACATTGATCTCCAAGCTCTGCTGCTAGCCTCCTTCCCACCTCCTTTCTGCACGGGTAAATACCTAGAGCAAAGATGTTTCCCTGTCATAAAGACTGGGAGAATCCTCTAGAATATGTCATTTGGGAAGGGTCTTGGGCAAATGCAGGAACTTTGGCTACCCACAGATAGCATGTAAAATGGGAGTGCAGCAAGAATAAGAAGAAGGGAATGTCCTGGTGTCTAGGAATGCTGCCAGGAATGCTTCATGGCAGTCTCCTAGCATGTGCGGCGCAGCCCTGGAGGGTCCTGTTGCTGTCTTACCAAGGTACCAGACAGCCCCCCTCCCCCCAGGGTTCTTTCCTAGTCTTCTCAGGATCTGAGCACAGACAGCATGGGAGTATCCCTGGTTAGGATCTACTGTGGGTCACCACTTCTGTCTTCTGCTAGCCTTCCTGTCTAAAGCACGCTGATGGACTGTCTCTTTAGTCTCCACCTTCAGCTGTTGCCGGCAACATTTGCCTGACCTCAGCAGAACACTTTCACTCCAGGTGGCACCAGCCATGCCATGCATTCTGGGGACTGACTCTTGGCTCTGCTGGGGTGAAAAGAAGTGGGTAACCATGCTATGTCTGGCACTGGACTTTGGGGGACACTATGGGCTGCTGGAGTTGGCTGGGTGCATGGTAACTTGAGAGTGTTATCCATATGCCACCTGTGCTGCCAGGGGAGCTCTTGGAAGCAGACAAGAACAGATTCAGCCTGTATGTGTGGGCTCATCCACCTGGGTCTGAAACAGCCTTTGGATTTACAGGGCCAATTCCCATGGGCCACACTCACACACTGACATATCAGACTAGAAAATTTATTCAGGTTGCCTGACCAAGGCTGTCAACCAAGTAGTTCTTATCCCTGGGGCCTGTGTCAAGTGCTACAACAGGTGTATGCTTTGATGTTCTCTGTGTGGGTGTTAGGTATATCCTGGGCAACTGGCCCAGCAAGGTGTGTAGCCACTTTCCTGAGTCTAGGGAGGACCCTTCCAAAGTCAGGCAACAACTATGGCAGGTGCCTGGTAGATGGCATGAAGGCCAGAGGCAAACTAACACAAGAACTTCTAGCTAGTCCAGACTGGGCAGATGGACAGGCAGTTTGTGCTGGCTCCCTGTTCTGGATGTCTTCATGAGGCCAGAGGATGATGTGACCAGTCAGTAACTGCACGTGGAAGAGTCTTCTCTGAGGGAATCCCAGCCTGGGATTTTGCAGCCTGAGCCCTGACCTACTTCCCGTAGCTCTCCTTACCATTCTTCACATACCACCCAGTGTGAACCTGTGTAAGATAGACTCAGCCTTGACCCTTTCCTTGGGTGTCAGCCAGGCTCAGCCCCTCAGCACTGCATCTGCCAAAGATACTGCTCCTTCCTCCCAGCCTTCACAAGCCTTTGAGGTCAGGGATCAGCTAAGTGGGCCTCTGCCACAGAATGTCGTGATCCAGGCTCATGATTTCTGTGGCCAGGGCCCTGTGTCGCTGTTCCCACTGTTGCTCCTACGTGTTTCCCTCTTGAGCAGCCTCTCCACATCTCTACCTGCCTCTGTGCTTCCTATTGGGCCCGACTGTAACAAAACTCCATCTTGAGGCCTTCTATTCTCCCTTCAACAAAGATTCCCATCCTTTTCCACTCTGCTCTAGAGGATGGTTGGCATGTTCTGCTTTTGTCTTTGCCTCTAAATGTTAGAGACTGGGTATCTGGCTGACAGAAAGCCTAGAAAACACTTGTTCCATCTCTGCCCAGGACCCCTTCTGAGATTATTTGTTGTCCAGGACCTGGGATCCCCTGGCACTGCTGCTGCTGCTCCTTTCCTCTTCCTCTTCTTCCTCTTTCCTCTTCCTCCTTATTTATTTTTATGTATATGTTTTGCCCATTTGTATGTATGTGTACGATGTATGTGCCTGGCACCTTCAGATGTCAGAACAAGGCTTCAAATCCCCTGAAGCAGGAGTTATGGATGGCTGTGAGCTACAGCAGGTGTTAGTAACTGCTGAGCCAACTCTAGCCTCTCATTTCCTTGAGTCAGAAAAGAGTCTTGGGAAAAGCACTGCTGAGGTGTCCAAAGGCCTGTAGGCTTCTTGAAGTCTAGGGTTTTGTTTTGGTTTTTGGTGTATGTATGCATGCATATGGTAGTTTGTTATTCTGAGTTGCTTTTTAACTCTAAGCAGTGTTGATTTCTGAGTAAAAGCCAGATTCTAGGAGATAGCTGGCCCCATCTGAATCCTGGATATGGCCGGTCTAGAACTTCAGATCCAGCCTGAGCGGAAGGTTTTTGTCCTTGCTTCCCTCATATTGGTAATGTACCCATGGACGAGGAGCCAGTTCTGCTCAGGTCCATGCTTGACTATGGAGATTAAAGAAGTTGGGTTAACTCTCAAGGTGCCACTAGGTCTGATGGGGCCTTAACTGCATCCAAGGCACCATGAGAAACTAGAGAAAAACAGCCTCCGGGTGGCTGAACAGCACCTTGGTATTAGTGCATTTGGGTACCTGTGGCTTCTGTCAAGAGCCTGTGATGCCCTGAGCAGGAGGGTAGGCTGTTCATATGGGCCTGAGTAACAACCATACTCTATTTTGGGCTCCCAGTGTTGAAAGGACCATATGTTCTAGGCTTGAAAGATTCTAACTGACCACAGGGAGCTTGTGATCAACTATAAGTTGAGGAAGACCCATTTCTGAACCTGTTTGTGGCTCGGAGGCAGAGCTTCTTAACTGTAGCTGTTCCATCTAGCTCCGTTCACCCAAATGAGAATCCAGTTCAAATAAGCTAAGTACATGAGCTGCCTGCAGGCTGAAAGATGGAAAGACTGGATCCTAGCCTGCAGGGTACAAGAGCAATTACTATTTCTGGATTATTTAGAGGAGCCTGGGACCTCAGCCCCCTGGGGATGGAGCCCTAGAAGCTTTGACATGGGTAACTGCAGGGATGGCATTTGCACTGAGGCTGCTGCAGTCTGAGTGTCAAGCTTTGCTGCAACACATTGCCTCTCCTATGGTATCCTGTGCCCGGGAAGAAACGAGACCTGCAGAGAGAAGACGATAAGTCCAAGATCATGCTGTTGCTGATCTATGGCTGAGGGATGATCTCAACCCTGTGAGCTCCAAGTCAGTATCTATGATAAGAGGACCTGGAAAGACCTGCAGTGTCATCTTGGATAGAAGTCTAGAATTTACCTGGTTGATGGTGGGATGGTAGCCTGCCTGGCCATTGTAGGAGCCATTTCTGGAGGTGCCTAGGCACTGTAGCAGACACTGTGGAACCAGCTATGGCCAACCTTCGGAATAGACCGTGGACTATGTAAGTCGGGATAGGCACAGTCTGTCCAGCTAAGGCTAACTATGGCTGCCCTGGACTTATATTTGAAGTTAGGTCTTGCTCAGGATGTTGTGAGAGGGTTCGAGGTTAAGTGCAGTGTTTACATAGAGCTTACCTAGAGACCATATCCTGAATGGCTGCAGAGTGGCTCCAAGTGGGTGTGTCTTAGTCCTTAGGTAGGCCAGAACAACTACAGAACAACTTAGGGTTTGTTCTGCCTCTTAGAGCTGAACTGTCAGGGCTCTGACACCCCACTTTTCCTAGACCTTGCAAACTCCCGCAGAGGCCCATAGAAGAAAGCAGGAGAAGCACCATTTCCATGTAGTGTGCAATTGATTTGACTCTGCAGTTCCCATGAGAATGGACTCTATGGCCAGACCCAGCACAGGTTTAGGTAGCTTTCAGGGTGGGGAGTAGGAGTGGTAGTGAGAATTAGTAATAGGATTGGCACCCTCGGCTCCCATTAGGAGGGCCCAGGACTCCTTTCCAAATCTGCCTGGGCTGAGATTGGGAGCAGGTATCCTCAGCCTGGCTTCAAAACCTTGAGAAGATCAGGCTACAGTGTGGAAAATAAGTGTAGCCTCTACTCAGGCTGGTAAATCCTGAAAGTGACTATAGACCTGAGCCCTGAGTGTCAGTCATCTAAGCCTCAGATAGCTTGCTACCAAAAAGTGACTAAAGCCCTTAAGAGTACTGGGGCTATGGCGTCCTGGGAATCTTAGTGCTGGTATCTTGCTGAGTAAACTTCCTTTGTTTTTCCTTAAGACAGGGGTCCCACCATGTAACCCAGGCTGGTCCAGAAATCATTTTCTATTCCAAACTGGCTTCAAACAGCCCTGCCTCTGCCTCTGTCTCTGCACCCTGTGTTCCAAGATTATACCACTCCCAGTTCTGGATAGAGTTGTTGCAGGATGCTGTGCCATACTTTTATGTGGACACCCTGAGAGAGCCTCTCTGAAACACATGAACATTTAACTTTGTGTTGTATTACCTCCTGCCTTCCAGAAGGAATAATAGTCACTGTCCTGGGAAGTCCTCAGGTGGACAGGGGATAAAAAGATTTATCAGCCCCTGCCACATCTACACACAGCTCCAACCCTGCCCATTGACTTTTAGGGATGGACTCAGTAGACTGGCTTTTAATTTTTCAACCAAACAGGTTTGATTGTAGATAATCATGTGATGTCTCCATGGGCATGGATTCCTCTTCAGGTTCTGTCATTGTCAGCCTTCAGCATGTAGATCCCACCATTCACCGAGGACTCAGAGAACCTGCTGAAGCAGTAAGATGGTAGCTAAGGTTTATTAAGCTAGGTAGTGATGCAGATGTAGCCTTCTGGCATGGCCAGGCAATGGCTGCATATGGCTCTTTCCCTAATGCACACTCTACAGATTACCCTCAATATGGTAGGCCTGATATATTGGTCTCTCCTTTAACACTGAGTCCCTCACAATGTGGGAGCCCACCTTAGTATAGCGTTCTCTGCCCACCCTGTATATGTGGCACCAAATGGTACTCAGTGTATACTGAATCAGTAAGAGACCCAGGACAAGAGTATTTCTAAGTCTGTGTGTGTGTGAGCAAGGATCAGGCTAGCAGGTCTGCTCCTGGGAATCCCATTCATACCAGCCCAATTCAGTACCAAGTCCTACCTAAGCCAGCGTAGCTTCCTTCCTGCCATGGGCTACTGGAGCAACCCCAGTAGGTAGTTGCCTTCTCTGATTACAGCTGCTGGTTCTTACCTGTGTTTATCAGCAAGAGCTAGATGGAGGGACCAGGGCTGATCTCAACTGGAGCCACTTCTAGTCCCTACATGAAAAGCCTTTTGAAAGCCAAGGAAAAAAATGCCTACTTCAGCAGTAACCATGACCCCATAAACATCTGCTTGATAGGTGCCCCTATCATGTCAAGCCAAGAGCTAGTCTTCTCTGATTTAAGTGGAAAAGCCAGGTTCCAAACCTAGATGTGGTTAGGTCAGTTGCCAGCCAGGCCTGCTTTAGATGTACCCAGGACCCCTGTGACCTGATAAGACCCTGCTCTTCACAAAACCAGAACTAGCATGACATCCCAAGCAGCTGTCAGCTCTCAGCAAGGCTTGGGAACCAGCAGGTACTCCTCACCTAGCATCCTTCCAGACATCTGGCCTGGCTGGAGCCATCAAGCGTGGGAGGGCACGTGTGCGTGCAAGCGTCCCGCAGGTCTGTAAGCTTCACCTCCCTTTCCTTCTTCGCAGTGTACTAACGGTCACTTGATGTGCGCTGGCTGTTTTATCCACCTACTAGCAGATGCCCGGCTGAAGGAGGAGCAGGCCACATGTCCCAACTGTCGTTGTGAGATCAGTAAGAGCCTCTGCTGCCGGAACCTGGCTGTGGAGAAAGCTGTAAGCGAGCTGCCTTCAGAGTGTGGCTTCTGTCTGCGTCAGTTCCCTCGCTCCCTCCTAGAGAGGCACCAGAAAGAGGAATGCCAGGACAGGTAACCATGGTGAAGGTGTGGCCTTGGGATCTGGTCAGCCCTGGGCCCTGGAGACCACATATGCAGCCCAGTGATAACCGTGTAGGCCCCAGGTGGTAAGAGCATATCTTTCTACAGAAGCTAGTTAGGGTGTACACTAGTTGCTTTCTGAATATGATGCTAGCTAGCCCTGTGGGATTCTCTGTGGCTATTGGGTAAGCCCTTGAAAGGTCCACTACACCAGGATCAGTTCAAAAGCTCTAGAAAGCTTGAGTGAGACTCTTGTTTGGCAACCCAGTCCCAACATATAGAAACAGCCACATGCCTGGAGCTTGGCACCAAGAGCTTTCCTAGAATGAGACTGTTTGAAGTCTAGTACTGTGGTCAGCAACCAGCTAACACCCAGGCAGAGAGCCATGAGTCCTGGGCACAGGAGGCATATTGGCTAACAGCTGTAGTGCTTCTCTCTCCTCAGTCTCTCATGTGCATGCCTACATGTGCTCTAAGTGACTGGCCTCACAATTCAGTGTATCCTACAGGGAACGGTTTGTAGTTGGGCAGGAGTCTCTGGAAAGACTACTGGGCGTGACCATTTGTTCCAGCCACAGAGTTGATCACTATTCTCACTCCTACTAGGGTGACACAGTGCAAATACAAGCGTATTGGCTGCCCATGGCATGGCCCTTTCCATGAGCTGACAGTGCATGAAGCTGCATGTGCTCACCCAACCAAGACAGGCAATGAGCTGATGGAGATCCTTGATGAGATGGACCAGAGCCACCGAAAGGAGATGCAGCTCTACAACAGCATCTTCAGCCTGCTCAGCTTTGAGAAGATCGGCTACACAGGTGAGGCACCCCACATTTCTCTGCATGCCACACGGATGCTGTTTGGGACTAAAGAGCTAGCAGCCAAGAGCAGGGGAGGCAGTAGGCTCTGGGAAGTGGGCACAGGCTGCGCCGATGGGCAGGAAGATACCTTGGGGAAGAAGATAGGTTGGAGATTTTGCAGAAGGAGGGATATACCTGCATGGTTCCTACAGAGGTCCTTCCCCTGTCCCATCCCCCCCTCCCGCCCACCACCCTAACAAGATGACTCCCCACCACCACCCCGATGTCTGTGGCTCCACATATTTGGGATAGTTGGGTCTAATTAGAAATTGGGTGTGTTTTGGGCAGTCTGGGTGTTTGGGGCCTTACCTTTGGAGCACGGAGCAAGAAGAGCATTCCATCAAGTCAGGTCCTGTCTGCAGATGTTCACTGAAGGCCACAGAGCCTCCCAAGGCTGGCAAGAAGCTGTTTGGAGACAGGGTTCCAGAACAAGCTGAGGGTCTGAGCTCAAACTGTAGAACTGGGAGTGGATGTCCACAAATGAGTAAGCTGGACCAGGCCTATGCTCACTGGATCTCATGGCTCCCGGGCATCTGTCACCAGCTTTGAACATGTCGGGGAGCAAGAGCCAGGCCACAACTTGGGCCAGAGAACAAGAAGCACCTGCTGATACTGAGGCCACTCAGGGAAACTCCATTCCCTCTTCTGCTCAGCCTTCGGCAGGTGGCCCACTCAGAGCATCCAGGGCATCCAGGGCAGGCTTGGACAGCCAGTCATGCTATGCTGCCTAGACTAGCCCAACAGGCCTGAGATGCAAAGGGCCCAGGGGCCTGCATCAGCAGAAAACTATGGCTCTTGGTTAAGAGTAGCCTTGGCTGAGATCTCATGACCTGTGGGGTCTGGGTAGGCCAGGCCATGTGGCTACAGCAGAGGCTGGGTGGGAAGCCCTGTCCATGAAGGAAGGACTGGCTGCCTAAGAGCCCACACATCCACAGCAGGACATGCCAGCCACAGGACTGCAAAGGCAGGTCTGCCTGCTAAGCGACAGCCCCACAAACAGCCGGGCAGAATCCACATCACAGTGCAACATTGAGGACTTGGCACTCCCCTTGGGCAGGACCAGATACCATATGCCCACCCGCTGGCTTTTCTGGCAGCTTTGTATCAGAACCAATAAAGTGCACTTGTTCTCAGAACTGTATCCTGTCTGTGTGTCTGCTTACCCCGCCCCTCTGGGGACACGGGGCTGAGGGTAAGGAGGGTGGCTCTGTGGGTTGGCCACACCTGGGCCACATGGCCTGATGTCCCACAGCCTCAGGACTCTCATCTAATTGGTGTTAACTCTGTTTGTAATTGTTCCCCAAAGCTTGTGCACTTCCATTTGCCATAATTGCGTTTGACTTACCTTGTGGCAAGTAGAGCACGCTGTCTGGGTAAGTTGCCTTCCTCCCTGGCTGAGCCTGTCCTTGGCCTGTTGGGGAAGGCGCCACCCACTGGCCTTCCCCAGCACTAACAGTTGGCTGTCTGGCCCTGTCTGTCTCCACAGAGGTTCAGTTCCGGCCTTATCGCACTGATGACTTCATCACGCGCCTGTACTATGAAACACCACGGTTCACAGTACTGAACCAGACATGGGTCCTGAAGGCTCGTGTGAATGACTCGGAGCGCAACCCCAACCTGTCGTGCAAGCGCACACTTTCCTTCCAGCTACTCCTCAAGAGCAAGGTCACAGCACCCCTGGAGTGCTCTTTTCTTCTGCTCAAGGGCCCATATGATGATGTGAGGATCAGTCCTGTTATCTACCACTTTGTCTTCACCAATGAGAGCAATGAGACAGACTATGTGCCGCTGCCCATCATCGACTCTGTGGAGTGCAACAAGCTGCTGGCCGCCAAGAACATTAACCTGCGGCTCTTCCTGTTCCAAATCCAGAAGTAGGGTGGACCAGGCACCCGAGGAGCAGAGGGCTGCAGTCCAGTAGTGCTGCCCCACCCATCC
This sequence comes from Rhynchomys soricoides, assembly GCA_019843965.1. Lineage (NCBI taxonomy): Eukaryota > Metazoa > Chordata > Mammalia > Rodentia > Muridae > Rhynchomys > Rhynchomys soricoides. Next base: position 1,108,866 of record JADRCH010000202.1, on the reverse strand, counting down.
CTGGCTTGGCAGCAGCTTCACACAACTATAGGATCATTTTAGCAAAGGAGGAGAACAAACAAAATCAAACACTGAGAAAGTCTGCATGCGTGTGCAACGGGGTCCCTGCCTCTGGCTCACCTTCCTCCCCTCTGCCGCCCACCTCCTGCAGGCAGCCAGAGGCTGAGCTGACCACAGTGGAAACAGCACTCTGGGCTCCTCAGGTACAGGTGGTGAAGAGGGCAAGAAGCCACCCTTATCCCAGCTCCCATCCTCTCATCGAGGTGGCATGGTGGTTCCCTGGCCGGGCTCAGGGGCCCTGGCTGACTTCAGACAGCATATTTGATTACAATTAAAAAGGCAGCCTTGTTTCCTACTTTCTGTTTTGTTGGAGGGGAAGGAGTGGCTGTGAATGGACTTCATGGGAGATTTGGTTTGACCTGGTGGTCAGAACCTGCCCTGTCTCTGATATTGCACCTATGTGTGCATCCCAGGAGAGACTTCAGAGATGCTGCCCCCACCCCACCCCCACAGTCTTATCAGAGGGATTGGGACTAAGGCTTGACCAGTGAGCCAGAAAGGTTTGGGCTTCCCCAGCCGTTGACCACTCAAAGGAAGCAGGACTTGGCTAGTAGGGCTCAACAAATGTTTTCGGAATGCAGGGTGAAATTCTGTCTCTTCCAGGAAAAAAAAAATTAAACACAGGCTCTTTAAGTGATGCAATTTTAGAGAGAAAGAATCCATTGGCTTTACTCAGCATAGAGGGCCAGGTGTCCTCAGGGTGCCAAGGAGGTAGCCACTGTCTGAGAGACCTGCATTTAGTGATGGCAGGGGCACCGCAGGACCAAGGCAGAGCAGCATGGTTTATTATGTAGGCAGTGTAGGCCTTCCCCTTGCTAGCCCATTCACAGATGCTCTGAGTGGTGGTTGTAAGCAGGACCAGTATTAGGGCCTCAGAATATGAAGCAGTCATGCCTGTTAGGGCTAGGTCCTGGTCCTTTTTCCTTGGATTCCTCAGAGATGCTGAGAAGGGCAGGACTTGCCTCCTTCAGTCTTTGCTTAGGAGAGGAGGCTCTTCTGTCATAGCTTTTCGTTGCTTTAATACCAAAGAACCGGTTTCTTCTGCCCTAACCAGACCTTCACATGCCTCAGAGTAGTCCCTACAGACCCATGCAAACTGCCTGGACCTGGGCCTGAAGTGCCCTGTGCCTTCCAAGCCAAGGGACAGGGTAGCCCTGGACATATGGGTACAAGTACTGATTGATGTTCCACCCTGACCTTCAGGAGGGGAAAGAACTCACAAATGTGGAGAGGACACGGGATAAAGGCCCCGCCTGTTTTCCTGAGCACAGCCAGGCATAGGCCACTGAGGCCCTCCTGCCTTCTCATAGGCTGAAAGTTTTCGGCACCTTGTTTGGCTGCCTATATGGGGCTTGTGGGAATTCTCTTCTGCAAACGTGGCCTGGCCAGGAGGGTTGGGAAGGCCCATATTTGGCTTCTGCCTACTACAAAGGACCCATGCCAGAGTCCCGCACATCCATGAATGCGGTGGCCTTTGATTCAAATACGGCTCCTTGATGACCTCTGCCCTTAGGGGCAGCTCCCCAAGCATGTTTATCTGGCAGACACAGAGGATCTTTGGAAAACAGTGGGGCCCCTCTGGGAGTCCCTCCAGATTCCAAGGTGATGGTGTGAAAAAGTAGAGCAGGACTAGCTTGCCCTAATAACCCATGTCTGGATGTATGAGTGACTGACTCACAGAAAGCAGCCTGGAGGTCTCTCAGGAAGTAACAGGATAGGAAGCTTATTCCCCATGGCAAAGCCAACCGGGACACAGTGGGCATGAGGAGAAAAGCTGGGCTGGCAGAGGCTCAGAGGCAACAGAGCTTTGGGTAGCTGAAAGGCATACCCCAGGGTATACATAGGCTTAGGGGCTGTGCCTGGGTGAGACCTACCTAGGGGTATAGTGTGTCTGAGAGTACCCAGAACTGCTAAGCCTTCCCAACAACATGCTCAGTGTGGCTCTACACTATGACTGTCACGTGCAGCCGTTGAGCCTTCCAGCCTAGAGGAACCAAACATGGAGAAGACTAGAATGTCTCTCAGCCATGCTAGGGACTGGCATACAAATCTTTCAGCACTGTCACTGTGGGCCCTTATTTAGGGGTGGGGGGCACCATATCTACTGGCTTGTGTCCAGAATCTTGTTATCTCGCTGTCCTAACCTGGTTCTTTGTTGTCTCTGAGGATGGGAGAGGGGTTCAGCCTCAGTTGGTATTGGGGGCTGCCAGAGGTGCTTGCACAGGCTAAGCCAGGCCTCCCCCTCCTTCCACCTGTCTCATCCCCACTTCCTGTGAGCACCACATCCCTCAGTTTACCCAAAGTGAAACATTTACAAAACAATAAAAATAATTTTCTAAAGAGCAGAGCAAGATGTGTTTTTATGGTTGTTGGAAATGACTTATATGTCAGTTTTGTGGTTTGCATTTTCTTTGAATATTTTCTGTATGCTCATGTAGTTAAAAAAAAAAAAATTCCAAACCATGTTTTGTCTGTGTTTCCTTACCAGAAGACAGCCTCATGGTGGGACTTCCTGTGCTCTGTTAGTCTCCCTTGCTGGTCAGCCTGTGCCTCCCCTAGGCTTACAGCCCTGTGAAGCACCTGGATCAACTAAAGATAAACTGATTCTACGGAGTTGTCTCTGACTCACACATAAACCATGGTTTGTGTGTGGTGCGCGCGTGTGTGCGCGCACCCCCCCCCCCCAGCTAATAATAAAGTTTTAAAAAACTGCTTGTAAAATACAGTCTTTGGGGACAAGTGACAGTCTTAAGATTACACAACAGAGCACATTAGAATAGCTCAGTCTCAACAGACTCCTATTTTATGAACTTGAAGACCAGAGAGAAAGCAAGGCCTGTTCTTCACAACAGCTCTGAGGGATCTCCCCGTGTCTTAGGCCTCTTGATTCTGTATCTTCCTCTCATGCCACCCTTTGTCTCTCACGGTGCTCCTCACACACTTCACCAAACTGCCTTCTAGATAGTGGACCTGACTTCAGAGGCACGCTTCGGATGGGGAAAGGGCCAGCAGTGTGGGCCTCCATAGCTATTCTGACATCCTGGGACCCATCAAGGCCTAGACTCAAATCTGCCTTTCATAGAAGGTCTACCTGCATCTGATTTTCCTTTTCATGCTGCACAACTTTGCAAGAATGATCTTGCTACATCCTTGCAACCTTCAGGCAGTAAGATCCAAACCAGCCCAGACCTAGCCTATAGCAGGAGGCTTATAGGGTAGGCTGGATCAGGAGGCCTTTCTTAGGCCTGTCTGCTTTCCATATCACTCTCTTCCCAACAGGTGTTAATATCTGTCCTTTAGCTGGGTGTTTTACTCCACTGTTTTGGGGGTTTGGCTGGTTTGGTATTAGACAGGGTCTTTTTCCATGTTCCTGGATCTCACTGTGTAGATCAGGGAGGGCCTTGAACTCACAGAGAGATCCACCTGCCTCTGCCTCACAAATGCTGAAGTTTAAGGTGTGCTCCCATTGCTTTGATCAGAATAGAAAATAAACCTGTCAGCTTAAAAGTGTGGTGAACACATGCCTGTAACCCCAGCACTTAGGAAGTGAAGTCAGAAACATGAAGTCATCCTAAGCCACCTGCTGAGTATGAGGCTGTCCTGGGCTCCATAAGACCCTGACTCAAAAGAAAAAGACAAACTGTCTCCTCTTATGTCTCATTCCCATGGCTTTGTGGGATCCTGCACTATGTTTCCAGTGGGGCCTTCAGTACACATCCTGGTAGATAGTGAGTGTTCAGTTTGCCACATAGCCAGGGGAAAGACCTGCAAGTCATGGCAAGTGTTTGGTCTTCAAGGTAATGGAGAACAGAGCACCTCAAATCACAATTCCAGATACAGTTCCAGGCCCTTTGCAGGTAAGGAATCTGGGTTGCTTTTAATTCTCCAGCCTACACTCTCATTCAATTGCTTTTCAGTACAAAGCTATGCAGTTTTCAAATGTCTTTCCTGCATCTTCTGGGTACCACACAGGAGAAACTGTTTTGTATAGTTCAAAAAGCCCATTCCTCCCCTTCTATCCAGGACCCTTCTGTGTCCTTTGCATATGGGCTGTTCCCCAGGACACCCAACAGTTTCATTAAGTCCTCATGCCCAATCGTAAAAATCACATTTCTTTCTTTCTTTTTGGTATTATATTGCTTTTTAAAAGTTACAAGAGTAGGGACTGGAGAGCTGGCTCCGGTAGTTAAAGAGTGCTGGCCAAAGTTTTTTTGGGGAAAACCCAGATTTGATTTTCAGCACCCACATGGTGGTTTATAATTGTGTGTACTGCCAGTTTTATTTATTTATAAAACGTATTTATTATTAAGTTTTTCACAAATGTAAATGGGTGGTATGTGCTTTAATTTCTAAAGGAAATGGGGGTAGCGTTACAGGACACCTGTAATTAAAAGTCAGGTTGGGAGCTGGAAAGTTGGCTCGGTAGTTAAGAGCATATACTACTCTTGCAGAGTACCCAAGTTCGGTTCCCAGCATCCACACGATGACTCATGCTGTAACTCCTGTCCCAAGGCACACGGGAGGTGTGCCTCTCTTCTCTCTCTCTCTCTCTCTCTCTCTATCTCTCTATCTCGGTTTTCGCTCTGTAGAACAGGCTAGCTATCCTCAAATTTAGAAATCTGCTTGTCTCAGCCTCCAGACTGCTGGGATTAAAGGTGTGTGCCACAATGCCCGTCTAATCTTTAAAAAAAAAGTCAGGTAGACTTCAGGGCAGCAGGGTCAGTGCCCACACATTGTCAGTAGTCACTCGAAGGAGTCTGTAAATAAGAACACTGCTTGCTTGGGTGCCCGCACTGTCCGCCTGTAGCCTTTAAGGCCCGGATCCCACCCAGCAGACGATCTACTCCCTGATCGCCCCACACTTGAGATCGTTGGACTACAAATCCCAGGAGGCCTGAGGCCTACGTCACTTGGGCCACCGAAGGGGTGGGGTTAAGCATGCGCTCAGAAGACTGGGTGGGCCCTGAGTGTTTAGGGGTGGAGCGAGATAATGGGCGTGGGCTCAGGGAAGCGCGGGAAGTCCAGATTTTCGCGGCAGTGGTGGCTGGCTGTGTAACTATGACTCTGGAACAGGAGCTTCGCCGTGAGTGTTTTGGGGCGTGTATGTCGGGACACAGGGCGTGTATCGGGTCCTGGGTTAGTCCTGATTCTCTCTCTTTCGGCAGAGCTGAGCAAGGCCAAGGCCAAGGCCCAGAGGAATGGACAGCTGCGCGAAGAGGCGGTTTACTGCCACCAGCTGGGGGAGCTGCTGGCTAGCCACGGTGAGCTGGAGCGGTGAGAGGGCAGGCTGGCGGCAGGGGACTGGCTGGGTGACAGCGCACCTTGGGTACCCCACGCCCCTCTTCCGGCAGGCCGCTTCAAGGAAGCTTTGGAGGAGCACCAGCAGGAGCTACATCTGCTAGAAAGCGTCCAGGACACCCTAGGCTGCGCTGTGGCCCACCGCAAGATCGGAGAGCGGCTGGCTGAAATGGAGAATTACTCTGCTGCTCTGAAGGTATAGGGCCTTCATTTGTTGAGAGAGGGCTAGTATGCAAGTAAGTATTCAGTGACAGCTGACATGGCAGGCAATCACACCCTTAGTCTACTAGGGGCGTTGTCTGGTTCTTGGTGGGGGATGAATGGGTTTGTGACAACTGAAAGAGGAAGAATCAGGACCCACAGCTATTGCAAGCAACACTCCAAGCACCCCTTGGTGGTCTCCCATGACAACATTGCTACAGGGCAGAACAGCCATTACCATAAACAGTCCTTTGCCCAGAAAAGATAGGACATAGGTTCTCTTTTATAAGAGTAGCTTCCTCTGGTATCAAACTACTGGGGTTGCTTGGAGTGGGATCCCATCAAATGCTTTTTCTTTCTACACTAGCACCAGCATCTTTACCTGGATCTGGCTGGTTCCCTGTCCAACCACACTGAACTGCAGAGAGCCTGGGCCACCATTGGCCGCACCCATCTGGATGTGTATGACCACTGTCAATCAAGAGATTCCTTGCTGCAGGCACAGGCTGCCTTTGAGAAGAGCTTGGCTATTGTGGATGAGAAACTAGAGGGTAGGTGCCCTTTCCCTGGATTCTCCCCATATCCTGCATTCTGGGCCCTCCCAAGGCCTTAAGCTTGAACCTGTCAGTGCATCTGCTCCTTTTCTGTATATCTACAGCAGATTCCTGGCTCACTCAATAAGGGATGGGATAAAGGGTGGGAGCACCTGAATACCCCATATCCATAGGAAGCAACTGAGTTCGTTCTTTCTTTCTTTCTTTTTTTCTTTCATTTTTAAAGATTTATTTATTTATTATATGTAAGTACTAGCTGTCTTCAGACATTTTTTTCTTCTTGCTCCGGCCCAGCTCACTGTAGCCATCTTCAGACACCCCAGAAGAGGGCATCAGATCTCATTACGGATGGTTGTGAGCCATTAGGTGGTTGCTGGGATTTGAACTCACGACCTTTGGAAGAGCAGTCTGTGTTGAGCCATCTCTCCAGCTGAGTTCTTAAAGCTGTTATTTTTCCAGGGATACTGACCCAGCGGGAACTGAGTGAGATGAGGACCCGTCTCTACCTCAATCTGGGCCTCACCTGTGAGAGTCTGCAGCAGACAGCCCTGTGCAACAACTACTTCAAAAAGAGCATCTTTCTCGCTGAGTGAGGAGGCAACATCCCTGTCCCCAAGAGGGAGCAGGTGGTTCCCTGGAATCCTTCCAAGAGGCAGCTTGCCTAAGTTGTTTATTTGCCATGCACATTTATGCTGCAGGCTGAGAAGAAGCAGATTTAGGCCTGAATTTACCACAGAATGGTAGAGCCCAGGGTCTATGTGGTGTTCATAGCTGTAACTGGTTGAACGTCAATAGTGTCATAGATATTTCAGTGTCCACTGTTCCAAGGCTGGTGGACACTGGGCACTCTGAGCTCCTGTTACCCCATCCTCCACAGGCAGAACCATCTCTATGAAGATCTGTTCCGGGCCCGATACAACCTGGGTGCCATCCACTGGCGTGGAGGGCAGCACTCTCAGGCTATGCGCTGCTTGGAGGGGGCACGGGAATGTGCACGTGCCATGAAGATGAGATTCATGGAAAGTGAATGTTGTATGCTAGTGTCTCAGGTACCTCTCTGTCGTTGTCTGCTTGGGCTTGGGCTTCAGTGAGTCTACAGGCCTTAGTTTTTTCCCCTCTTTCCAGGTGCTCCAAGATCTGGGGGACTTTCTAGCTGCCAAACGAGCCCTGAAGAAGGCCTATAGGTTGGGTTCCCAGAAGCCTAATCAGAGAGCCGCTGTCTGTCAGAGTCTCAAGTATGGTGAGGCTGCATGGGGGCCTGAAACTGAGAGCCCCAGGGGTTCGGAGAAGGGCTCTGCTCTCCCAGCAGGAGAGACCCAGCATGTGTTCTTGGGGAAGTGGCAGTGTGGGCATAAGCCTCTGACAGTAAGGGTAGATTTCTGTCAGTTGAAGCCCCTTGCTTTTGTCTAAGCCTGCTGCTCAGAGTGTCTGGGACACTAGAGGGTGTGTGGGAAACTGACTGGGCCTTTGTCACAAAGGCACATTAGCAAATGGGAGCACAGACGGCATGCTGTGCCCCAGAGACTGACAGTGATGGTCACTAGTGTTCAGATTTTCAGACCAAGCACTATTCTAGGCTCTTAAGCATACTCTCCTAACCTACAGAAGGTCCGAGTGGTCAATTTCCCAACTACCCACTTTTACCAAGGCCACACTGAGACACTTTCCCTGGTTCCCAGGCTGCTACCTGAGGGAATATGGCTGGTGGGTGGTAGGTAGGCTGTGGTTGGGGTCCTATACTGTGTAACACCCCCCCTCACTGGAGATTTTTTTTCACCAGTATTGGCAGTGATCCAGCTGCAGCAGCAGCTGGAAGAGGCTGAGGGCAATGATCTTCAACATGCCATGGCTATCTGTGAACAGTTGGGGGACCTTTTCTCCAAAGCAGGTGACTTTCCCAAGGCAACTGAGGCTTACCAGAAGCAGGTGAGTGCCCCCTTACCCCATGGGGCAGGAGGAGAGCGACAGCAACATACAAGGCGGGTCTGAGACTTACTGTGCTGCCCTCCTAGCTGCACTTTGCTGAGCTGCTGAACAGACCAGATCTCGAGCTGGCTGTCATCCATGTGTCCCTCGCCACCACACTGGGAGACATGAAGGATCACCACAAGGCTGTACACCACTATGAAGAAGAACTGAGGCTACGGAAGGGCAATGCCCTGGAGGTGACGTGCTCTTGTCCCCTGTGCACATACAGGTGTATTTTTGTGGCTCTACTTTGAGCCCACCATTCTCTAGTAGTGGGTGGGAGTGGATGCTTCCCCGAGAAAGGCTGTCCCTTCCAAGGGCTGTCATGGTCTGTCAGTTGGAGATAGGACAGAGACAAAGCAGGTCTCCCATATAACCAGCTAAGGGAAGCCGGCTTATGGCCGTGGCCAGCTGGATGTGGTAGGCAGCCACCAACCTTGTGTTTTTCTCTCTCTGTTTCAGGAAGCTAAGACTTGGTTCAACATCGCACTATCACGTGAGGAAGCTGGTGATGCATATGAGCTGCTAGCTCCATGCTTCCAGAAGGCATTTTGCTGTGCCCAGCAGGCCCAGCGGTTCCAGCTGCAGGTATGAGAACTCATCCCACCAACATTGGATCCTCCAATAAGTCTAGCTCTTCCCCCCACCCCCCACCCCTCACCCCCGGCTTTTGACCTTAAGATCTTACTTATGACCTACATATCCCTGGCCTGTTTTTTGTATTTTCAATTTGAGACAGGGTCTCACTAAGTTGCCCAAGCTGGCCTTGAATTTAGAATTCTTCTGCTTCAACCTATCTTTCCTTGCTTTAATTGCTTTTTGTGGTCCGGCTTGTTCCTGAACTGGACACCTCTGCTCCCCAGAGGCAGATCTTACAGCACCTTTATACCGTGCAACTAAAGTTGCAGCCCCAAGAAGCCTGTGACACTGAAATCAGACTGCAGGAACTGAGTACGGCAAAAGACACAGAGGAGGAAGAGGAGGAGGAGGAGGAGGAAGAAGAAACCAATGAGGCCCTGGAGACCTGTGAACTGGAGCTCTCAGAGAGCGGTGAGGGCCAAATGCTGCCTTGTGTGCTGGGGTTGGCTGTACTTGTCCTTTCTGCCTGCTTCTGCTCTGGGGTGATGGCTGGCATGGGCTGGTGTGTGCTGGAGATGTGTCTTTATGGAGCCTGCGGACCTGAGGGGGTGACAACGCTGCACTTAGGTGGGGGTGACCCGTGCTTCTGTGGAAGTGCATGGTGGAGGTGGATCATGGTTATGGAGCATGGGACATGGTAATCAGGAGCTCCCTGAGGAAATAACCGGTCTGGGGCAGAGTGGGCGTCAGACACGAGGGTTCTGTCTGACCACCGCGCAGCTGAAGGTCAGTTGTTTGGGGTCAAAACCTAAGGAGATGATGAACCATCTCCTATTAGAACCAGCAGAGGTGAGATGGTTGTCCTGGATGGCCTTGTGGGTGGTAGGCTGTGGTTGGGGCCCAATGCTGTGCTGCCCCTTTATGAGACTTGTCCAGCAGTGTTGGCAGTAATCCAGCTGCTGCAGAATGTTCCTGGAACTCAAGACCAGTGTGCTGAGGGGTCCAGTGGTACAGTACAGGAAGGAGAGCATCTTTGCTCTGTGGGGCAAGGCAGGCAGGAAGCTATGGAGCTGAGGGCTGATTTCCAGAAGGGCAGTGGTCACATAAGACCTGACTATGAGGTTTGTGGATTAGATTCCTAGGAAAACCTTGACTTCAAGTTCGATCTTACAGGGCTGGAGCCTCGGTTCCTGGGAAGTTAGGCCGTGTCTTAGAGGGATGAGGGAGAAGAGGGAACCAGATACTTCAACTTTAAGGACTGTCCTTCAGCTGGTGGCCACACCCATAAGAGAGAGCCGAGAAGAAAACAAAGAAAGGACCAGTGGAGCCAGGAGGGGGCATCAGGCCTATAGACGAGCTTCTGAGAAGAATCACTAGTAATGGGAGAAGTCCAGAGGCCAGTAAGACACAAGGTTACAGGCTAAGCAGGTGACTTACCCTTTACAAGGGTGTTTCCTCAGAGGGAAAGTCTGAAATAAAGACTGATCTGCAGGGCAGGCTCTGGGTATAGGACAGCACATAATGGACAGTACCTGAGTGGGCAATTCCTCCGAAGATAGGACAGAAAGGCAACTGCCTGTCTTTAGCCCCTGTGTGTAGTGCAGTGGTGAGATATAAGCGGGTTAGCTGAGAAGTGGTGGTGCACGACATTAATCCCAACATCGGGAGGCAGCAGGTGGATCTGTGACTTTGAGACCAGCATGGTCTATAGAGCAAGTTCCAAGACAGCCAGAGAAAGCCTGTCTTGAAAAACCATAAACAAACAAACAAGTTGAAACAGGCTCCTGGTGGAGTTGGGTTGGGCTGGGAGTCATCTTTGCTTCACCTGGCTACACAGCTCACAGAGCCCAGAGTCTTCCTGCTTGTGGCTGCTCTGCCCTAGCGATCAGGGGAGCTAGTATACCATAGGCTCAGGGTCAGCAGACTTAACTCTTCCAGAGGATGATGCTGATGGCCTGTCTCAGCAGCTGGAGGAAGATGAGGAGCTTCAGGGCTGTGTGGGCCGGCGGAAGGTAAACAAGGTGAGGACGACATGCCCTCCCCCTTCCTGTTGCTCAGTAGCTCTGTACCCAGCAGTGCTTCCGCCCCTCACACTTCTGCCCCATGTCATGTCGGGGCAACTGCACTTACAGTGGAACCGGCGCAATGACATGGGAGAGACCCTGCTGCACCGAGCATGCATTGAAGGCCAACTGCGCCGTGTCCAGGATCTTGTGAAGCAGGTGGGCCAGGTCCCTAGAGAGATCCCTGAACCCTTGCTTCCTCTGGAAGCCATGGACCCAGGCAGTATCTCCTTTATAGCTTGTTCTTAAAAGTAGAGGAGATGCCAAGTACCTGTCTAGCATTCCTGCTGTGGGTGAGTGGGCTGGCCTAGCCAGGATGAGAGTGGCCAACAGACTAAAGACCCCTGGCATCTTCCCTCCTGTTCTAAGCCCTGTAGTCAGTCACTGTTTGTACCAAGATATAGGATGGCATATGGATTAGGAGTCTACTCTGATAGTGTAGCCAGCTAGGCACCAGGAGGGCAGGACATACCCTCCTTTTCTTTGGTAACACCTAAAGAGGGGAGAAGGTTATACCAAGGAGTGAGTCTTTGAGGCCTACTCTGGGCTGTAGTCACAAATCTGTGCTAGGACCAGGGCCAGGACCCATCCCACTTTCCGTGGTCCTAGGGCCATCCCCTGAATCCCCGAGACTACTGTGGCTGGACACCTCTACATGAAGCATGCAACTATGGGCATCTTGGTAAGTAAGGTCAGGGCAGACATATGGGTCAGGAGGCAAGGATGAATGGCAGTTACTGGGAGCTGAGTTCATGTGCTTCTCCTCTACCCAACCCTGCCCCACCAACCTACAGAGATCGTGCGCTTCCTTCTGGACCATGGAGCAGCAGTGGATGACCCAGGTGGCCAGGGTTGTGACGGCATCACCCCCCTGCATGATGCCCTCAACTGTGGCCACTTTGAGGTAGCTGAACTACTCATTGAACGAGGGGCATCCGTAACTCTCCGTACCAGGAAGGTGAGTCGGCATGGGCAGGGAGGGCAGGGACTATGATAGAGTCTGTTGTTCCCTTGCTCAACTGAGTGCCACTCAGGGCCTCAGCCCACTGGAGACACTGCAACAGTGGGTGAAGCTGTACTTCAGGGACCTTGACCTTGAGACAAGACAGAAGGCCGCAACCATGGAGAGGAGGCTCCACATGGCCTCCTCAGGCCCAGGTAAACAGGCCCTCCTCTATGTCTCCTTGGTTCTAGCCTTAAAAGTGAAGTCCTGTCTCATGATTTATTCTCTCTTCCTCAGCTTCCCACAGCTCCCCTGACTTCCAGACCGTTCCACATAACCATCTATTTGACCCTGAGACCTCTCCTCCCTTAAGCCCCTGTCCAGAACCCTCCTCATATACTCCTAGACCTCCAGAGGCCTCTCCAGCCCCTACTAAGGTCTTTCTGGAAGAAACTGTGTCTACAGTGTCCAGACCTCAAAAGAACAGGCACAGGCCAGCCAGCAGCAGTAGCAGCTCAGAGGATGAGGACCTAAGTCCCTGCAGGCCATCTCAGAAAAGACTAAGACATACCACACAGCAGGGTGAAGCCAAGACACCTGACCCATCCAAAAGCAGAGAGACAGCCACATCAAGTGCTTCCCGGGCTGCTTACCAAGCAGCCATCCGAGGTGTGGGTAGTGCCCAGAGCCGTCGCTTGGTGCCTAGCCTGCCTCGGGGCTCAGAGGAACTCCCTGCCCCCAAGACAGCACTCATTCCTGAGGAGGAATACCTGGCTGGGGAATGGCTGGAGGTAGATACACCTCTGACCCGCAACAGCAGGCCTAGTACCTCAGTGTCAGACTACGAGCGATGCCCTGCAAGGCCCCGGACTCGTGCCAAGCAGAGTCGCCCAACAAGTCTTGATGGTTGGTGTGCACAGGCTAAAGCAGGAGATGGCAGCTTGACCGCAGAACCTGCAGAGAACTCCACCATGCCTAGGACCTCAGGATCCAACAAAGAAAATTGTGCAGCAGGTCAGCCTTTGGTGAGTGCACAAGCAGACTTTAGCATGAGACAGGTGCAGGTAGAAACTGCTGTCTTCTGACTGTCCCTCCCTCTGTCCTTACCTGCTAGCTTCTGGTCCAGCCCCCTCCCATCCGGGTTCGAGTTCAAATTCAGGATAACCTTTTCCTCATCCCTGTCCCACACAGGTAAGGCACGTGCTCTCCCCTATCTCCAGTCCCTTCTGTCTATCATGCAGCTCTGCCTGGGGTAACAGCAGTTTGGTACACAGCACCCTTATATGCATATCAGGAGGGGATGTGGACTCCCGTGGACTTGGCACTCTACTCCCTAGAGCCCCAGGGAGCCCTGCACTGGCTCAAGCAGGGATCCTCAGCATGGCCTAGGAAGTTTCTTTGGGCCATAGAAATGGCCAAAAGAGCAGATAGTCTGCCTTTAATCCCAGTACTCAGGAGACAGAAGCAGGCAGATGTCTGTGAGTTCAAGGTCAGCCTGCTCTACCGAGCAAGTTCCAGGACAGGCAGGGCTATACAAAAACCCTGTCTTGGGGTTGGGGGGTAGGGCTAGTTATCCTGAAGAGAGGTACAGAGGTGGAGAGCACCGGGTACCAAAGCAGGACCCCAGTGCATCTCTCAGCATACCACTTTCTTTAGCAGTGATGTCCGTTCAGTGGCTTGGCTAGCAGAGCAAGCTGCCCAGCGCTACTTCCAAACTTGTGGGCTACTCCCAAGGCTCACGCTACGGAAGGACGGAGCACTACTGGCCCCACAGGACCCCATCCCTGATGTGCTGCAAAGTAACGACGAGGTGAGCAGCAGGGCTGGGGCCATGGGCACAGGCGACCTCTGTTTGCTAGGCGCTGCAGGGCTGCTCACCAGATGTACACTCTAGGTGTTGGCTGAAGTAACTTCATGGGACCTTCCTCCACTGAAGGATCGCTACCTCAGGGCCTGCCAGAGCCTGGGTCAAGGTGAGCTAGCCCTGCCTTAGGATGGAGGTCTATGCAAGAGGAGCTGGACATGTAGTCCCCATCTACCCTACAGATATATATGTCTGAGGAAACCCAGCTCTCCTCCAGGCTTTGTACCTGTTACCCTCATGTGGGTTACAGGTAGGAGCAGACAGTTCTAAGATCATGGGCCCTTGGAATGAGGGTTCCTGAAGCAACCTAAACCACAGGTGAAGCCCAGGGAGGGGTCTGAGGGGGACTGGAGGTCACCAGGAGCTGGTGACTGGAAGATGTAAGTATAGATGAAGGAGACCAGAGCCCCCCAGATTTATATGCAAGCTCCTAACATGATGTAAAATCCAAAGCTTTTAGAAATGGGCTCAGTATTACTGCCTGGACCAATTTTTTTTTTCCTGCAGGATTTGGAGGGCAGGTTTAAGCTCTGGCCCTGGTGACCTGACTCACAATCTTTCTTCTTAGGGGAGCATCAGCAAGTGCTGCAGGCCATGGAGCACCAGAGTTCAAGCCCTTCGTTTAGTGCCTGTTCCCTGGCTTTGTGCCAAGCCCAGCTTACACCCCTGCTGAGGGCCCTCAAGTTACACACAACCCTCCGGGAGCTACGCCTTGCCGGGAACCGTCTAGGTGATGCGTGTGCTACTGAGCTGCTGGCCACCCTGAGCACCATGCCTAACCTGGTCCTCCTCGATCTCTCTTCCAATCACTTGGGCCAGGAAGGTCTGCGTCAGCTTGTCGAAGGCTCCTCTGGCCAGGCTGCTTTCCAGGTAAAGACCCAGCATATACTGGGCCAACAGCTGCAGGGCATCACTATTCCCACTGAGCCATTCGTTGATGGTATGATACATCTGGGAGAGCTGGGCAGTGTGTGTCCCTGGAATGGGACCCCTGCAGAGACCAGACTCTTTGTGGGAAGTCTGTGAGCTCAGTGCCCATCCCATATCTTCTATAGAACTTGGAGGAACTGGCCTTGAGTATGAACCCACTAGGAGACGGCTGTGGTCAGGCCCTGGCCTCCCTTCTGCGGGCCTGCCCCATGCTTAGCACCCTGCGCCTACAGGCCTGTGGCTTCAGCCCCAGCTTCTTCCTGAGCCACCAAGCTGCCCTGGGCAGCGCCTTCCATGGTAAGATGATCAGTCAAGTATATTCCCTGAGCCCAGTGTCGAGAAAATGAAGACCTCGAGCAGAAAAGTCTCAGGATATCAGGATCTGGATTCTAGGGGAAGGACCAGTTCCTATTAGGACCCAAGTATAGTTGGGGTTCCAACAGAAATTGGTTCTTGGCCAGTTTTGGCTGTTCTCAGAACTCATTCTACTCCCACCCCCACCCCTATCACAAGTAGGGTTTCAGAGAGGCCGTGTCTGCCCTCAAACTCCCTCTATATCTGTGACTTAAGCTTTCTGCTTTCCTAAGCCAATTTCACTGTGAACCCACCTGATTAAGTGACATGGCCCCAATACAGGGGACTGAGGACTGGGGCTTCCCAGTGGAGCCCAGCAGGGGGAGGGACCTGGAATTAGGTAGCAATGGTCAGAGCAGTATCCTGACTTTCACTCACAAATGTCCTGAGCTTTATGCTCAGCAGCCAAGAATATGGAATGGTAAAAACTGGACTCAGAGACTGGACAAGAGCCATTGCTTCTCAATTTCCCCACAAAAAGTTCAAGGGTAACAGTTTCTCCAAAGGATTCATGAGGCTTCTAAGGTCAGAATTCTAGGGTGGGAAAGGGCAAGTGGCACTGAATGGGTTGACAAAAGTTCTTCTGCTGTACAGATGCTGAGCACCTGAAGACCTTGTCCTTATCTTCCAATACACTTGGTGCTCCTGCCCTGGCGAGGGTGCTGCAGAGCTTACCTGCCTGTACCCTCCTGCATTTGGAGCTTAGCTCCGTGGCAGCCAGCAACAGTAACTTGAGTCTCATAGAGCCTGTTATCAAATACTTGACCAAGGTATGAGGTATGGAGTAGACTGCCAAACCAGAACACAAGGATACAAAGTCCCCAGACCTAAAGTCCTACAGCTAAAACCCTGCTGTGTTGTGCAGAGTCTGAGGAAAAGGGGGAGGGGTTGGGAAGAACACCCATGGACTTCTAGGAGCCAGGTGGTGTTCCTTCAGGCAAGTTCCAAGGGACATGCCAGGCCCCTGTGGTCTTTCCAAGGCATCTATAGCCTGGAGGAGAGGCGTTTCCTCTCTGTCTCCAAACAGCTTTCTTGCTGGTGGGTCTCTGCTGGGTGCCAAGTAGGCATGGCCTTTTGCCCTGTTCTTATATCCAGGAAGACTGTGCTCTGGCCCACCTCACCCTGTCTGCAAACTGCCTGACTGACAAGGCCGTGAGAGAACTGAGCAGGTAACATACCATCCCTGAGCCACTGACTCTCCTGTGAGGGAGCCTGCTATGAGGATGGGTCAGGTGGTGTCACCACTTTCTGATGTCCAGGGTCTCCAGGGATGGCTCTGGCAGGCATACTTACTCTCCTTAAGTTTCTTGCCATGTCCCTGTGGTTTGAGAACTTCCCACTCTGGCCTAGCCTTTATTTTCCTTGGTAAAGTATTCCCTCCCCACCCCTGCCCCTGCCCCTAGAACAGGAGCTGTCTGGAGCTGGCCATTGCAGTCTTGCCTCTGGCTGGTGCTGTAGGGGTCCTGCTTGGCTCCCAGAGTCAAGGGTCTGTCTGGGGCAGCCTTCCCTAGTACTAAAGCGAGGGTTCTCTCTGCAAGTTCATCCCTTCACTTCCCATGTCATTGTAGATGTCTCCCTTGCTGCCCCTCACTCACCTCTCTGGACCTGTCTGCCAACCCTGAGGTTAGCTGTGCCAGTCTAGAGGAGCTCTTGTCTGCTCTACAAGAGCGGTCCCAAGGCCTCAGCTTCCTTGGCTTATCAGGTAAGGGCTAGGAACAACCATGGCTCCTGCTGTGCCTCACCTAACCTACTTTCCAGGGACTTGCCAGTAGAAGGGGCAGTCACTACTACCATTAGCCAGACTCCACAAGGCTGTCATGATGAAAGGCAGTTTGTGGTATAACCAGGGCAAGAAGTGAGACTGACTGACTGGTGGCTCAGAGCATGGCAGGAAGGGACCAAGTATGGCTCATACCTATAACCCAGCACTAGAAGCTAAGGCAGGCTACCTCAAACATGGCCTGAGGTGCATAGTAAAGACCTCTCTCAAAAATAAATAACTAAATAAATAAAATAATAATAAAAACAAAGGAGGGGCTGGAAGAATGGTCAACACTTAGGGGTGTTCTTCCAGAGACCCCATTTCAAATCTCAGCATCCACGTGGCAGCTCACAACCTTTGTAAACTCCAGTTCCAAGGGATCGAAGCTGCCTTCTGGCCTCTGCAGGCAGTCTGGCTTCACAGGATACACAGATATACATGCAAATGAAAAACACGAGCACACAGAAAAGCAATTTTTAAAAAAGATTTATTTATTTTATTTATATGAGTACGCTGTAGCTATCTTTAGACACACCAGAAGAGGGCATCGGATCCCATTGCAGATGGTTGTGAGCCACCATGTGGTTGCTGGGAATTGAACTCAGGACCTCTGTAAGAGCCGTCAGGGCTCTTAACCGCTGAGCCATCTCTCCAGCCTCTTGAACCTCTTTTTGGAGAGATTGTTGTTTTTTGAGATAGGGTTTCTCTAGTCCTGGGTGTTCTGGAACTCTGTAAATGTTTCTATACCTGGAAAGCACTGAGATTAAAGGTGGGTGCCACCAGGGCGGGCATGATTTGGACCTCTTGATTTGCATGATTTTCTGGGTCAAGAGAGTAGCAAATTATTGTCACTTACAGGAAGCCTTATTTCCTCATTCTTGTCAGCCGGAAGGTGGAAACCAGTCAAAATAATGCAAGCTCTACTAAAGGAGTGCTCAATCTCAATCTGTCCCCCTCCCTCTCTCCCTCCTTCCTGGCAGGAGGGATTACTTGTACACTCATACAGTACCTAGTAATAAGGTAGCTTGTTCTGTTACACCAAAACATTCTCCACTTTAGAAGTGTACCTGATGGCCTGACCTGGCATTGCCTTGCCCAGCTGAGATCTGAGGATGGCTTGGAGGATAAAGACTGAGCACAGGAGAGCCCCTGGGTTTTTCCTGTACCTCACCCCCTCCTCCCTGCACACTGGTATTTCTGGCATCTGTGCCCTTTCACCCGGTTCGCTGATATCCTTGAGCCTACTGGGATCTCTGGCTTGATGATCAAGTCCTGGCATTCAGTAGCCTCCAGAGATCCTTGGGCCCACAGTATACAGATATATTGAGTCCTTTTTTATGGTGGAACAAGCCAAAATGTAGACTCTGAGGTACAACATGAGCACTATGCTTCCTGGGGGTGTGCAAGTTAAACAAACCTACCTCCTCCTCACCCCCACAGGCTGCTCCATTCAGGGGCCCCTGAACTCCGACCTCTGGGACAAGATCTTTGTGCAATTGCAGGAGCTGCAGTTGTGCAGCAAAGAGCTGAGCACCAAAGACCGAGACACCCTGTGTCAGAGACTGCCGGCGGATGCGAGCATACTGGACCAAGGTTCCAAGCTCTTCTTTAAACGCCTCTGACCCTGACCCTGCCGTTTCCGGGGGGAGGGGACTTAATAAATTATGCTGCTGTCTCATTCGTGTGACTGTCTGCTAAAAGGGTGGGCGATGTGAGACTTAAAAGCCTTAGACAGGCGGAGCTGTCCAGAGCGCAAGCTCAGGCAAAGAGGGCGAGCGCCGACCTATGGATTGCGCTTAGTACGGAGGCTCAAGGTTGGAGAATGAGCGCCGAGCTGCCGATCGGGTTTCCCGGCAGGCGCAGGCGGAAAAAGCGAGCACAGAGCTTCTGTCGCCATCTCCGGGACACCAAACGCCCCAGGTACACAACGGCGGTGACCGGGTCCCCTCCTCATAGGAACCCTTTGGGCTAGGTGTCCCGGTCCTGTCTCCTTTTGTGTTCAAGGGCCCTTGCCGCGCGGCCAGTGTCTCAGTAGGCGATGGGCGCTGTCAGGTGGCATTGCTGGTTCACAGCTCAGGTTCACCTGGCTGTGAGGCTACCCACCTTTCTTCTACGACTCCGCCGGCTGTTCCTAGCTCCTGAGACCTCGGTAGCTCTGGCTCTTTATCAGGCCACTCCATCTTGGTTTGCCTACCTTCCTTGAACTTTTGTCTTCACCCCATTTCAAATCCCGAGGCGTGTCTGAGCTGGCTAAGCCACTGACACCAAGTCCTTATTAGATAGGACCTATCCTGGGCCTTGCCTCCACCACTTCTAGACCGCATCAACCAATAAGCTTGCCTTTATTAATTTCTCCAGTATCTCCCACAGAGTTAGGGTAAAACCCACCTCCACACTTCCCCTCACAGTCCATTGAAAGGTGTTGCAACAGTGTGCCCAAGATGCTGCCCCAATTCTAACAGCCACTCTTCCCTACCCTAACCAAGCTTCCAGGCAGGACTCCCATGGCACCCACACCTTTCTCACAGTGTTCATCCTCAAAGCCTGACTTCCCTGTGACAGCCCTTTAGCATCCTGCGTTGTTCCTGTAGAGAGCAGGAAAGCTGTTCACAATGCTCTGATGCCCAGAGCCCAGAAGTGTAAGGGGACCCTTGAGCTTGGGCTGTCTCTGTTTCCCAGGTCTTTTGTGCGGTAGCTGCCAGGGCCTGCAGAATGTTTCATGGGATCCCAGCTACTCCTGGTGTTGGAGGTGAGTGTAGCCTAAACTGGGAGGAAGTGGAGGGGCCCAGGCTTTTCCTGCTGCAGGAGCTGCTGGGAAAGGATCACACTGCTACCTCCATCCCATAGGCCCTGGGGAGTGCCTTGGGCCAGAGCTATTTATGGTGGGATTCTGAGGGCCCAGCAATACCCTGCTGGGGAGAGACAATAAGCTCGAGTGTGGCCAGGACCTGGCATCCTGAGCAACTCTGGGTGTCCAACCCCAGGTTGTGAAGCATGTGAAAGACTTTTATTTGTGCCAAATTGTGGTTCTGTAAATGAACTATGGTGGTTGTGGTGGGGGTAGAGAGCTAAATCTAGTGATCTGTAGCCTCTTAGAAGTAATATTGATAGGGGGTGAGACTAGAATCCCTATTCTGTAGCTCCCTTTGAGCTCTATGCGACATGGCATAGGAGACATCTTGGGACATAACTGAAATGGGCCTGTCCTGGGGTCACCTTGTGACCCTTTATCAGCTCCTCCTTGTTCTGTTGCAGCCCCTGGGAACAAGCCGGAGCTGTACGAGGTAAGTAGCAGATACTGATGTGACCAGCCACTGCAAACACCATGTGGTTGTTACTGGCTCTGTAACCACCCAGTGATGCTGACTGACTTGCCCACTTCTCCAACAGGAAGTTAAGCTGTACAAGAATGCTCGGGAGCGGGAGAAGTAAGTGTCTAAACTGACACTAGTACTCACACACATACACACATACACACACACACACACACACACACATCCAGACTCCGTGAAAGGCCCACCACCACACCAATGGTTATGGGGAATATTATCTAGCAGGGATGGAGTGGGAGGCGAGCTGAACTCTGCCATAGGTGCAGAGCAGCAATCGACTGCCCTGCCTTGGAACTGTGACCTGATGGATGGCTTTGTCTTAGGTATGACAACATGGCAGAGCTCTTTGCAGTGGTGAAGACAATGCAGGCGCTGGAGAAGGCATACATCAAGGACTGTGTCACCCCCAATGAGTGAGCAAGCCTGTGGCCTCAGATGTTAATGGCCACCAGTCCTCAGAAGCATGTTTCTCCCTTCTTCGAAGCTTGTGGGTTCAGTAGGCAGCATAAATGGAGTCCAAGCTATGATGGGGTTCCTTGTTGCCACCAGTTTCAGGGCAGGATTAGCCAAGGGTCTTCTGTAAGGGTGGGTATGGTTCTGACTTTAGAAGTTGAACTGGAGCCTTGGGTGGCATGGTCTAAGGTATCTATCAAGTCTAGGTACCCAACGTGGATGCTGATGCTTCGTCCACAGATGACAAGCCAGTTTGACTAGACCAGGAGCTGCCAGGTGGTAATGGAGATCTGACACCTGGCAAATGGAATAGACATCCGCTCTTGTGCTAAGTTCCAGATCAGCCCACATGGATTCCCTGTTGTGGTTATTTTTCCTGTCATACCTCCCTGCTCTTGTGCAAAGCTCTCTTCATACACAGAACCAACAGGAAGCCTTTGGCACTCCTAGCCTACCATGAAAGCTGCTGCATCTAGAATTGTTGAGGGAGAGCATGATGAGCCAAGCTAGGCTGTTCTTAGCCTCCAGAAGCAAATGTCCCTGCTCTAGGTACACTGCAGCCTGCTCCAGGCTCCTGGTCCAGTACAAAGCTGCCTTCCGGCAAGTCCAAGGCTCAGAGATCAGCTCCATTGATGAATTTTGCCGAAAGTTCAGAGTGAGTTAGCAAGTCCTCCTATCCTGCAGGAGAGGGTGTGGTGGGATGTGGTGTGAGACCTTGACCCCCTGGAGACCCTGTGATGCCCATTACCCATGTCTGTTCTACTCAGCTGGACTGCCCACTTGCTATGGAGAGGATCAAAGAGGACCGACCCATCACTATCAAAGATGACAAGGGCAATCTCAACCGCTGCATTGCAGATGTCGTTTCGGTGTGTCCCACAGCTCCTGGGAGGGCCCTGTGGGGATTAGAGGGAAGGGACTACCGGCCTGGGTCAGTTATAAATGTATATTCCCTGGGTTTCCGGACCTACGCAGTACCCTGGAAGGGATCATCTCAGCTGTGAGGAGGATGCGAAGCATGGAGCCTAAGGCCCACCTGACTGAGTTCCTATGAAGGGGACCAGGATCTACTCTGGCAGGACCCTGGCTTGAGGGGGTTGTGTAGAAGTGCTTCCCAGATTACTCTCACAGTTTCGATCTCAAATGTCCATAGCCCCAGAGGGTCAACTTAGGCAGGTCTTCAGTTTAGCCCCCAAGCAGGAAGGATCCTCAGTATGGGGGATGGGGGAGATGGGTAGGGGCCTGGCCCTTGTAATTGGCCTATAAGCTATAAAGGGTCTCTAAACCCCACTGAGTAAGAGATGCCTAATGCACATGTTCCCCCCAGCTCTTCATTACAGTCATGGACAAGCTGCGCCTGGAGATCCGTGCCATGGACGAGGTGCAGAAGTCGGGCAAGGAGCCTGGGCCTGGATGGAGGGGAGCAGAGCAAGGTACATAGAGTCTCACAAAGGTAGTACTTGTATCTGTAGATTCAGCCAGACTTACGGGAGCTGATGGAGACCATGCACAGAATGAGCCACCTGCCACCAGACTTTGAGGGCCGCCAAACAGTCAACCAATGGTGAGTGGCTTTCCTGAGCAGGTGGAGCCTCATGGTAAGATCATAGTCCTGTTGCTCATACATACTTGTTCCTGTGCCCCTAGGCTGCAGACCTTGAGTGGTATGTCGGCCTCTGATGAGCTGGATGACTCCCAAGTTCGACAGATGCTCTTTGATCTGGAGTCAGCTTATAATGCCTTTAACCGCTTCCTACATGCCTGAGCCTCACCAAGGGAGGAATGGGACTGATTGAGATGTGATGCCTCAGCTTCCTAGTGTCTACACCTGTCCCAGATGTCTATACTGTCGGGACATCACCCATAAATAAAGATCTGTCTAACCTTCCTGCTGTGGGCAGCTATGCTGAGCCCACCCTATGTAATCTATATATGTGTCTGACCTTGAGGTATTGCCCTGTCTTCTGGGGGGCACAGAGCCATTGCCTTAAACCAGCAAGGGGTCCTGCCCCTGTTCCTCATCCCACACATAGAGCATCTCTATAGGAGATGATAGTGGACAGTTATACACCAAAGACCAGCTTCAATACCAGAGTAAACTGAAGCGCGGCAAAGAGTCATTGGGGGCCGGTGCTGATGGTACCTGGCAGGGGCTGCTACTGATGGTAGCCAGCAAGTAGACAAAAGGGAAGAAGGGGAAGGGGGAGGAGGAGGAGGAGGAGGAGGAGGAGGAGGAGGAGGAGGAGGAAGAAGAAGAAGAAGAAGAAGAAGAAGAAGAAGAAGAAGAAGAAGAAGAAGAAGAAACACACATACACATTTGGTGGATGAAGCAATACAAGCTCCAACAATTTCACATATAGACAGACAGACAGACAGACATATACACATTTACACATTGGTTGGATGGGGCAGAGCTCCAACCACTTTGTGTGTGTGTGTGTACAGACACACACACATAGACATGCATGCATACATACACACATCTGGTGGATGGAGCAAACTCCAACAAGTTCCAACAGATTATATATATATATATATATATATACACACACACACACACACACACACACACACATATTTGGTGGATGGAAAAAAAATCCAGTGTTTTCTCCCAAAGCTTATATATCCCAGCAGTACAGAAATCACAATGCAGTTACATTCTATTTTTCTCTAAGTAAATGACTACAATAAGTATACATAAGAAAAAAATGTTTCCTAATACCCTCACATGATCAAATGTTTAAGTATTATGGGTGAAAAACAAATGTGAAAAACAGATTATTCCCAAGAACCCACATACATTTGTAACTAAGCTATTCATTATAGATTAACAAAGTGTAAGCAAGCAAGGTAATTTTTTTCCGCCAGTTTCTCTAGACTGGCAGGCATCAATTTGTGGTTACAAAGAAAAAAAATCATTTATCTTGTTATTTATCTTAAAAAGAAATCTTATAAAAATCTTAAAAGAATCACAAATTTAAACTTGTGTATAAAAAACAACCAGACATTTCTACTTTAAATCCTCAAGTTGCATATCCACCCATTAACAAATTTTATTAAATCATATCAGGAAGTTGAGGGCAAAAATGGGTACAAGAAATTAACCACACCTTGACTTGCAGCCCAGCTTTATCAAGTGTCACATTAGCCAGTGCCAGTCAGGCCTGCCATTGTTCGTGCTTCCTGACCATAAAAGCCTCTTAGCTCAGCCATTAAGAATGTGCATTTCTAAAGTTCAAACTGTTTCCCAAGTTTTTCTAGATCAGAGCCACTAACAAAAACATCTTAATCTACTCCCCAAATTCTTTCTAAGGGTGGTAATCATTTCTAATAATCTACATCTCTAAGTTCTTTCTCGGGGTGGTGGACAAATCATCAACCTGCTTCAGCAGCAGTGCTTGAAAAAGATCAAGCACTAATATTGTGCCAGTGATGCTGCCCAGTGGGGGGCTAGAAGCCCCCATGGAGTTTTCACACAAGTCCTACATTGTAAGGGATGTGGTGGCTGTGAAGACAAGTTGAACAGAACTCTACAATAGCAGGAAGTCCTCAGGATGACACCCGGCTCTCCCTCTTGGAGGCGCACTGATCATGGGATCATAGATGGGCCAGATTCTGTGAGTTCTAAAGCCTTTTGCTGTTCCTCCTAAACCAACACTCAACAACTATAGGGACGAGGTGAGTCCTCCCAGCTCCCGGAATGGCCGGAGTCTGGCCACCTATGTGGCTGCCTCCTTACCTGCCAGGAACACCTTCCTAGCAGCCCTAGGACTCTAGGTCCAGAGCACAGACTGACCACCTCCTCTGCTGTCCTGTGCCATGTGGCATTCAATCCTCCAAAGGATAGCAACAAAGCTTTGCTGAGGATTCAACCGAAGGCCTTGTGCGGGTTGCTAGGCAAATGCTTTGCCACTAAGCTACCTTCACAGCTCTGGCTTTTTTGTTTTTAAATCGTGCATATGAATATTTTGTCTCCATGTATATCTGTCTACCATATGCATGATGGGATGGGTGCCATAGAGGCCAGAGAAGGCATTGAGTCCCCTGAAAGCAGAGTTACAGGTAGTTTTGAGCTACTATGTGGATGCTCAGAACCCAGGTCTCTAGAAGAGGAGTCAGTCCTTGTAACTGCTGATCAGTCCCTCCATCCTCTTTTTTTTTTAGGTCTCACTATGTAACCTACACTGGCCTCAAACAACCTACCTCACTTTCTGAGGCCCGAACCTGCTTATGTGGACCAGGCTGGCCTCTGCCTCCTGAGTCCTGGGATTAGGGGTGTTTGCTGTGATGTCTGGTTTTTACTTCGGATTTATTTATTTTATGTAAGTACATAGTTGCTCTCTTCAGACACACCAGACGAGGGCATCGGGATCCTATTACAGATGGTTGTGAGCCACCACGTGGTTGACTGGGAATTGAACTCAGGACCTCTGGAAGAGCAGTCAGTGCTCTTAACTGCTGAGCCATCTCTCCAGCCCCTTGGTTTTTGCTTCTTTTTATACTATCTATAGCCACTGAATTAAGTCTTGCAGGAGTCATAGGGAACTGCTAGCCAAGTAGACTGTTTTGCTCTAATTTTGCACTGTGAAAACACACAGAAGTTGCTACTGTAGTCACTTGGATCACAGTTCAGAGGCATTGTGTTCATCCACTGTATGGTCATCACCACACCTTTATCTTCCCAAGCTGAACCTTCACAGGTAGTAACACCAGTTCCCAGGTTTTTTGGTCCGAGGGAACAATTGTTACAATTGTTCTCTGTGCATACAATAGAGGTGAGAGAACAGCTTTCAGGCCTTGGATTTTTCCTTCTACCTTGTGAGTCCTTGGCAAGCTTCTTTGTCCGCTGAGCCATCTCACCTACTCCAGACATGGGTTTATACACCTTTCCCATGAGAGCAACATTAGTGAACTGGCTGGGAATGAGCAGGAGAGGCAAGGATGTAGCTGTTTAAGGGCTGGCTATTCTGGCCTTCCGGGGCTCAGGCTTTGAGAGAGAAATCTAGAGAAGCCAGAACAGCCAAGCCTACACTAAGACTTCTCCCTAGGGGATACAGGGAAAGAAAACCAACCTAGTCTCAGCCCTCAGCAGCCCAGCAATGAAAAGAAATAGGAAAGCCAGTTTGGCATCTTCAGAGCTCCATGTGGGGAATGCTCTCATGTTGGCTCTCAGAGTTCCCAGCCATAGTTCCTCCATGGGACCAGCAGGGATGCTACATTGCAGAGATCCTAGCCATAAGAAACATGGACATGTGTATGTTTGAAACACATCTGAAGCAGTTGATCCCTGAGCTCAAGGATACTCAGCTAGATTCTTTCCCCACCCTGCCCTACCTTCCAGAATACTAGAGGGCAGAGTCCTTTAGGCACTAGGTTCATACCTAACCACACCCCAGAGGGCTAGGGTCAGGACTGGTATGAACCTGTGCGGAAGAGGGCCACAGTACCATTGGGGCTATCCGAAGCCCTCTTCCAGAAGGCCAAAATGCCTCATGACCCGGGGATTGTCAGCTCCTGGAGATTCCAACCCCTCCTTCAGCCTGCCACCTGGATAGAGATAAGGCTCAGGGGTCAAAGGCTGGAAGGCTCAATGGGGGAGGGGCACAGCTGGGAACCCAGACCTACCTCAGGCCTCTTGTGCTCAGGTGGAGAGCTCGTTACAGTCACAGGGCCTCAAACGCCTACTGCTCAACTCTTCAAAGCCCCAAAAGTTGGCTAGGACCAAGGTCACATCTTGGCTTCCTGTTTGTCTAGGTCGGGGCTTTAACCATTTCCTGGGGATTTTCCCCCTGAGTGCTGGGGGTAGGGAACATGACTCAGCAAGTACCTTTCAGAAATCTCCCATAGTAGCCCATGTTGGACCCAGAGGCCTTAGCTCAGGAGCAGAAAACAGCACCCTCTCCACCCTCACTCAGGCTACAAGATTTGGAATTTGTCTAAGCTGCTTGAGCTAAGAGGCAGCTGGTGAAGGGTGGAGGTAAGCCTAAGGGCTCTCCTGAAAATGTCAAATAGAACACCCATGTTTGACTTGGTAACATCTACGAGCTCAAATCCCTAATCCCCTAGCTTGTGCCCCAGAGGCAAGATAACAGGAGAGGATGATTTGGGCTCTTCAGAGAACAGAGAAAGCCCTGACTGGCAGTTCAGGGTGTGACAGGCTCAAACCGCCCACCTACGGAAAGGGACCCACCTTTAGCTCCAGCCCCAGGAGGCAGCAGCTCCTTGTCCCCGGGCTTTCAGGGAGGATCTGCCACTGGAATGGCTAACCCAGCAGCCAATCACAGAGCCCTGCAGGAAATATCTGGGAAAGGTCCTGGAGCTAGGGCCAAGGCAAGTTGAACCCAGCCCCAGTCTGGCCCCAGGCAGTCCCAGCAGTCTCCAGCTAGCCCAGAAGCCAGCACCACTGCAAGGGACGCTTTGGGGGCCTGAGGCATGATGCTCCCAAAGTCGCTCACACAGGGGCTCTTGTTGGCTCTGCTGGTGAGCACAGCAGCAGTGGTCCAGCCCAATAACCTGCTCAGCCTGCTCACCTCGGGCCAGGGTGCTCTGGATCGCCCGGCACTGGACAGCCTGTTAAATAAGCTGGTGGCCCGTGTGCACTGCATCAACGGGCCGTGTGAAAAGGTAACACCCCCACCCGATGGGTCCCCAAGCCCAGGCCCCTTCCTGCCCGCTCCACCCTGTGGCAGGCACTAAAGAGATCTGGGCAAACTCCAGGAGGCGGGTCTGGAGGCTGGTATCTGAATCTGCTGGCAGGCTGGAGCCTTCCTTCCATTCCTAGGGGGCTTATACAGGCCTGGTCTCCCTCCTGGGACACACAGATCCATTCCCCCAAACTATAAAATTTGTGGTGACTCCAGGTGACCAC
Organism: Rhynchomys soricoides; assembly: GCA_019843965.1. NCBI lineage: Eukaryota > Metazoa > Chordata > Mammalia > Rodentia > Muridae > Rhynchomys > Rhynchomys soricoides. Next base: position 1,081,637 of record JADRCH010000202.1, on the reverse strand, counting down.
TCTCACCTTCAGGATGGGGGAGTAACTGCTGGGGACCCCTTTGTGTAGGCTCCTAGTCAAGGTAACTGTACAAGGGGCAGAACATGACATAAGATAACTGATAGAATCCATTCCCTGCCTATGCCTGGTGGGCCCAATCTAGCACAGACCCTGTCTACCTGTTTACCCACAGTGTCTGTCTGTGGAGAATGTCTTGGCTCTAGGCAAACCTGACAAGCCACAGCTTGCCTCAGTATCAGTCCTGGAGTCCAGATACATTACTTACCTTAGTGCCGCCGCTGCCCTCTACCTTAACGATCCAGAGAAAACATGCAAGGACATCCAAGCTGGCCTCTTGGCCTCCCATGTGGACAATTACCTGGCCACACTGGAGAGTCCAGAGGCCATGACCCTGGGTCTGAGCCAGCTATTGCAGAAGATTGAGGCCCATGCTGCCAGCCAACCCACCGAGGAGGAGGTGAGGGCCCTGAGGGTTTTGGGGGGTAGTGACAAGGACCATAGTGCCATGGAAGGGAGGCTGCTCCAGTAAAGGAAATGTCCCACATGCAGCCTCATTGGTGTCTGTGGAGATACTTAGGTGGCTAAGAGTGTATTGGGTATCAGAATTGGGTACACTGTTGGGTAGGCTGGGGTCTGTGGGAGTCTGGGGGAACCCTTTGGGGAAATGGTGGTCATGAAAGCTCTGGGGCTGAGGGAAGTCATAGGCCACAGTGAAGGGTGTGACTAGTTGGGGCAGCCTAGGTTTATGGTACAGGTAGCTGGTATAGGGACCTAGGCTGATGTCTTTGGTGAAATCTGGGAAGTCATTTGAGGAGGCTGGGAGTTGATGGGAGATCCATCTGGTGGGTGGACTCCAGAGGCTGAGGCCAGTCTCTTTTACAGACCTGTGTAGATCTTCCCCAACTGCTGGAGGAGTCTGAGGTAGTGGGGGTTTCCAGAAGCCCCGGCCTGATCTTGACTGCCTTGCTGGATCATGTCATTAGTGGGTCCTGCTTCCAAGGCCTGCCTAGCCCTCATTACTTTGTGGAGTTCGTATTCAGGCAGCACAGTCCCAATATCACGCTGCATGGTGAGGCCTACTGGAGGATCCTCAGCCTCTACTCCTAGGGGAGGGGACAAGGCTGGAGCTGAGCACACTGACTGCACTGACTGTTTTTCTTGTCAGAACTGGAGAATTTGATGCATCACCTTGGGGTGGGTAGAGAGGACCACAGTGACCATGATGACCATGGTGACCACAGTCATCTGGATAGGGAAGCCAGACACCAAGACTCTGAGCTCCATACTACCCACAACAGTAGCACGAGTATATGGGACACGGTAAGCCACTTGTGCTGTCCTGGAGAAAGATGGGCTCCCATGGGTCTGCTCAGCCACCTGACTCTTGTTCTGTTCTCTTTGCCTCCAGCTCTGCCTGAGTGCCAAAGATGTAATGGCTGTGTATGGGCTATCTGAAGAAGCTGGGGTGAGTCCTCAGGCCTGGGCCCAACTGACCCCTGCATTGGTCCAGCAGCAGCTAAGTGGAGCCTGCCGCCCCCACCCCAGTGTCCATATTCAGGACCAGCTCAGTCAAACAGAGAGTGAGTCCCTACCCTTGGGTGCTTGTCTCATGTTGTTGGGCTCTATAAGGGAGCAGGGAGTAGGCACTGAGGAATGAGGAACCAGTAAAAGAGGGAAGGGTAGTGGATTTCAAGGCTAGAGGGCCAGTATAAATAGATACCTGGCACCTGCTGACAGCCCACAGATCTGTTGAGATCCCACTCACTTCCTGGGCTGGACTTGGGGGTTGCCTCTTTAGAAGCAGGGGGAATCTTAGTGTAGCTTCACCCACAGGGTATCTGTATGGCACTCTGGCTACCCTGCTCATCTGCCTCTGCGCTGTGTTCGGTCTTCTGCTGCTGACCTGTACCAAATGCAGCACAGCCACCCACTACATCATGCAGACCTTCCTAAGCTTGGCTGTGGGTGCGCTCACCGGTGATGCTCTTCTGCACCTGATACCCAAGGTCAGCCCTCACTCAACAGGGTCCTCCCTTTCCCAGCCAGCCTCAAGCCCTTTGTACCCTTGAAGTCCCCAGTTAGTACCTGCCCCCTTCTTAGGTGCTGGGACTGCACACACATGATGGAGAGAGTCACACCCACGAGGAGGTGGGCATTGGTGGACAGACCACCTGGCGCCTGCTGGCTGTACTTGGCGGCTTCTACATCTTCTTCCTATTTGAGAGCTTCTTCAACCTCTTATTGCCTAGGGACCAGGTCAGGCTCTGGGGAACTGCTAGGTGGGACACGTAAGGGCTTGATAGGCTCTGACCAGTTTTTCCACAGGATCCTGAGAAAGATGGGCCTTGTAGCCACGGTGGGCACAGCCATGGAATATCACTGCAGCTGGCACCCAGCAATCTCCGGCAGTCCAAACAGACACATGAGAGTTCTCGCTCAGATTTGGTAAGTGGCAAGTCCTACCCCTCATGGAGCCCTTTAGTTATGTGTTTGCCTGGGTTCATTCTTGCTCCCCCCAGGTGACAGAGGAAACCCCAGAACTACTGAACCCAGAGACCCAGCGACTGAGAGCAGGTTTGTCCTGAGGGAGTTCCTGGAGGGCTTCGGATCTGGAGTTTGCCCTTAGGCATGGGCAGAACCTGGCCTACAGGACCCATGCTTGTTTGCCATACCCACAGAGCTGAGACTGTTGCCCTATCTGATCACCCTGGGCGACGCGGTGCACAACTTCGCTGACGGGCTTGCTGTGGGCGCAGCCTTCTCATCCTCGTGGAAGACTGGGCTGGCCACCTCATTGGCGGTGTTCTGCCATGAGCTGCCCCACGAACTCGGTGAGCTCTGGGGTGTGGCTTGAAAGGGTGGGGCTTAGTGGGAGCGATCTATTCTGGAGGTGACCAAAACCAGAGAAGGAACAAGGCCTTTCTAGGAGAGCGACTTGTCATCAGGGGGCGTGGTTAGAGGTAGGATGGATTGCCCGACTGCCTTTGGGTGTGTCTGTCTGGGATGTGGGTGTGACTCTACCTGACATGTGGGCAGAGCTCTCAGTCACATGTTCTGTTCCAGGGGACTTTGCTGCTCTGCTGCATGCTGGGCTGACTGTGAAGCATGCACTTTTGCTGAATCTGGCCTCAGCGCTCACAGCATTTGTTGGCCTCTACGTGGCTCTAGCAGTCGGAGTGGGCGAGGAGGGCGAGGCTTGGATTCTGGCGGTAGCCACCGGCCTCTTCCTTTATGTGGCACTTTGTGACATGGTTAGAAAGGCGGAGAGGCTATGTAGAGGTGGGGAACTAACCAGGGGTTCCACCCAGCTGGCTACTGAACTAGTACCCATCTTTTCCTTAGCTCCCAGCTATGATGAATGTGCGGGACCAGCGGCCCTGGCTTCTTTTCCTGCTCCACAATGTGGGTCTGCTGGGCGGCTGGACCGTCCTGCTGCTACTGTCATTGTATGAAGACAACATTACCTTCTGACAGTTCCATCCCATTCCAGTCCTTGTCCCTGTCTGTTGACTCTGCTTTATCTTCCTAAGCCATCTAATTGTTGGACCCACTACTGGTAGCCAGAAGGTTCAGGCCTCATTTCCTTGCTCTGACTTCAATAAAGACTTGTCCATCAAACCCAACTGCACTCTTTTCTTGTAGAGTCTCCTGGTGGAAGTTCTGGGGCAGGCCACTGCCTCCTTCCTCAGTGTTTGCTATGGACAACTACACTGGAGGTCCTGTGGACAGCCAGCTTGTGTTTCTAGTTAAACCTGGGAACAGTCGGAGTTCTCCAGGATCTTATGGGGTCTTTGTCTCCAGGCAAAACCTTACTGATATAACTTACAAATATGAGGGCTCATCTCTACCATGAACAGAAGCCTAGAGATGATCAAACCAAAGGACAACCCACTGTTATTGAGCTACTCCACAGCTCTTGGCAGAATTGGCTATCCCAAGTCCCCTTGCATTAGCCTTTGGAGGTTGTCTTAGTCAGGGTTTCTATTCCTGCACAAACATCATGACCAAGAGGCAAGTTGGGGAGGAAAGGGTTTATTCAGCTTACACTTCCATGCCGCTGTTCATCACCCAAGGAAGTCAGGACTGGAACTCAAGCAGGTCAGGAAGCAGGAGTTGATGCATAGGCCATGGAGGGATGTTACTTACTGGCTTGCTTCTCCTGGCTTGCTCAGCCTGCTTTCTTATAGAACCCAAGACTACCAGCCCACAGATGGTACCACCCACAAGGGGCCCTCCACCCTTGATCACTAATTGAGAAAATGCCTTACACCTGGATCTCATAGAGGCATTTTTCTCAACTGAAGCTTCTTTCTCTGTGATAACTCCAGCTTGTGTCAAGTTGACATACAAAACTAGCCAGTACAGAGGTTGACATAATTGTCTACCCTAGACTAGGTGCCTAAAGAACAGAAATGTATTCTGGCGGCTAGAAGACCAAAGGCAAGTTTTCAATCAGGCATAAGAAATGGATGGGGGTGGGGGGGGGGGCTGGAGAGATAGCTTGGCAGCTAAAAGCACTGACTGCTCTTTCGGAGGTCCTGAGTTCAATTCCCAGCAACCACATGGTAGCACACGACCATCTGTAATGGGATCTGATGCCCAAGAAGACTGGTGTGTGTGAAGACAGTATATTCACATATATAAAATAAATCTTTAAAAGGAAAAAAAATGGGTCTGAGTTCTCAAGAAAGTCACCACACAATCCAAAAAAATTCAGCAAGACCAAAAGTATTACTTTTGCAAGAAGGGTGTGGTTGTGCTAAATTCAGCAAGCAAGTGAGCATGTCCAGCGAAGGTATTGATGGGTTTTTACAATACCTAGTTCAAAAGGATCCAACATCTTAATGCATGTTTAGAGCTTAGCTTCATAGTCCTGCATGCTTGCTTGGCAAATGCACAGTAGTGCAGCTGCCAGGGAGAAATACATTTGAACCGTGTTAACTGTTAGACCAGGCATGGAGGTGCATGCCTGTAATACCAACACTCGGGAGAGGTGGAGGCAGGTGGATTTCTGTGAGTTCAGGCCTGCATGTTTTATAGCATGAGTTCCAAAGCCAGTTGAAGCTACATGGCATGAGCCTGTCTCAAAATAAATAAAAATTAAAAAATTCAGGATAGCTGGAGCAATGTCGAGAGAGCCTGTCTCAAGCAAAGCTAGGAGGACGTTGAATTTACCACGTGGTTGCTTTATTTGCAATGTCTGTTGTTGCTGTTTACATTTTCAGACGTCTTACTAAGTTTTGTTTGTTTGGCTTCTCTAGACAAGGTTTCTCTGTGTTGCTCTGGCTGCTCTGGAACTATATAGGTCAGGCTTGAACTCACAAGATGCACCTGCCTCTGCTTCCCCAATGCTGTGTTAAAGGAATGTACCACCACTGACCAGAGCTGCTGAGCAACAGGAAGGGGGAGGGCATGTCATCCTCACCTTGTTTACCTTCCACTGGCCCACACAGCCCTGAAGCTCCTCATCTTCCTCCAGCTGCTGAGACAGGCCATTAGCATTATCCTCTGGAAGAGTTAAGTCTGCTGACCCTGAGCCTATGATATACTAGCTCCCCCAATTGCTAGGGCAGAGCAGCCACAGCAGGAAGGAAGACTCTGCGCTTTGTGAGCTCTGTAGCCAGGTGAAGCAAAGATGACTCCCAGCCCAACCCAACTCCACCAGCAGCTGGCTTCAATTAGTTTGTTTAGTTTGGGGGTGGGGGGGGACTTGTTTGTTTGTTTTTAGATAGGATTTCTCTGTGTAGCCCTGATTGTCCTGGAGCAGGCAATCCTCTGAGTCCTTGAACTCAGAGATCAGCCTGCCTCTGCCTTCCAGTTCTGGGACTAAAAGCATGCGCCACCACCACCCAGCTATCACTATTTATTTTTGATTGGCTTGGAACTCAGTCAGATCAACCAGAGCTTAGTATTCCCAGAGCTCTGCTTGCTCTGCATTCTGAGTGCTGGGGGAAAGGCATGGCTCTTTAATCCCAGATAGAGCACTGCAACAAAGGAAAGAAATGGCTTCACAAAAGTTCAACTTGGCAAACTACTACGTAATTTAATGAATTTATTATTAATAAATTATTATTTAATGAGTTTATTGGGTCTACTTATAACAGTAGAGGTAAAGAGTTATATTTACAGGAATGAGGACGATTCAAAAGCAGCTGCATTATCAAAAACCTCTCCCGGGGCTGGAGAGATGACTCAGCGGTTAGGAGCACTGACTGCTCTTAACCTGAGTTCAATTCCCAGCAACCACATGGTGGCTCACAACCATCTGTAATGGGATCCGATGCCCTCTTCTGGTGTGCTTGAAGACAGCTACGGTGTACTTATATAAATAAAATAAATAAATAAATCTTTAAAAAAAAAAAAAAAAAAGGAGCACTGACTGCTCTTCCAGAGGTCCTGAGTTCAATTCCCTGCAACCACATGGTGGCTTATAAAACATCTCTAATGGGATCTGATGCCCTCTTCTGGTGTGTCTGAGGATAGCTACTATGACAGTGTACTCGTATAAATAAAATAAATAATTCTAAAACAAAACAAAAAGCTCACCCAAAGCCAGGCATGGTGGTGCATATCTTTAAAAAGAGGATTAGGGAGTCAGACTAGAAGATCTCTGAGTTCCAGGCCAGCCCCTGTAGCCAGCACAGTCAGGGCTAACTGAAATATGTCTGGAAAAAACAACCCACCAAGTGGAAACCAAACAAAAAACACACAAAGCTCTCCCTGTCTGCCTGCATGAGAGCTCCCTCTGAGAGTTTCAGGAACCCTTGAACCTTATGCTATTTACCTCGGGAGCCTTAAGAACCTGTCTCCAGAAGCAATGTTTAAACTTAGAGGGATGTTTCAATTGCTTCATAACTCAGGGTGTCACTGGGTAACCAGACTGGCCTCAAATGTGCATAGTTCTCAAGAGTGCTGGAAGTGCACGTGTGAAGTACGATGTCACAGGTCTTAAGAGTTATGTTTTTAAAGATTTTTACTTTAAAAATGATGTATATATGTGCCAGCATGACTGTGAAGCTTTAGTTCCAGAGCTTGGGAGGCAGAAGCAGGGGAATCTCTATGAATTCGAGGCCAGCTGGTTCTTCACAGAGTTTCAGGACAGCTAGGGCTATATACTGAGACCTTGTCTCAAAAATCAAGAAAACGAAACAAAGACGAAATACTTTTAAAAAGAGATCTTAGCCGGGCAGTGGTGGCGCACGCCTTTAATCCCAGCACTTGGGAGGCAGAGGCAGGCGGATTTCTGAGTTCGAGGCCAGCCTGGTCTACAGAGTGAGTTCCAGGACAGCCAGGACTACACAGAGAAACCCTGTGTCGAAAAACAAAAACAAACAAACAAAAAAGAGATCTTTAGTGTGATACAGGGGTGATCTATCACATCACCTCATCTACTGAGTAGGGTGGTGAACTTTGTATGTTTCTGTATCCTTTTCCGAGCCTATATACCCTTGTTTTATTTTCTGAGATTTAGCCTTGGAGAGAGCAGAGCGGAAGGGAGCAGACGTCCGGTGCCCTCCAGCTCTGGGACCAAGCTTTTTAGTACTTAACAAGATAGGCCACTAGGGGCCGCTGTTCTCTCGCAGCCACTGCGCGCAGGCGCAGATGCGAAGCGGACCGGAACCCTACTTCTCAACTACCTAGGCCTCCTAGAAGGCGGGTCCGGGCAGGAAGCGCAGGCGCAGAAAGTCGGAACCCAGTGGCTGGGTTTGCGCGCGCGGCCGGACCGAGTCCGCTGCTGTCCCTGTCCCCTGAGTCGGCGGCTCCGGCGTGACTGGCGGCGACATGTACGCGGTGTACAAGCAGGCGCACCCGCCCACCGGGCTGGAGTTTGCCATGTACTGCAACTTCTTCAACAACAGTGAGCGCAACCTCGTGGTGGCCGGCACCTCGCAGCTCTATGTGTACCGCCTGAACCGCGACGCTGAGGTAGGCCGTGTCTCCTGAGCGGAGATGCCCAGGCCTTACCGCAGACACCTCGGCAGGTTCCCCAGTGTAGGAGGCAGGCTTTGCCAAAGGTCTCTGGTCTCCAGAGCGGGTTCATCACCACGTTGTTTGGCCTCATCCTGCCCTGCCCGGACACCACTGCCTATGGTCTATTCCTTGTTCTTTGGTATTTTCAAGAGATTGTTGCACACCTTCCATGTGCTTAGCAGCAAGAACAAGGCAGTGAACCAAGACCCTTGAGGGAGATGACCCTTCAGTCAATCAATATTGCCACACACAGACTGCCACAGTGTCTCTGGGCGTAAGACCCAGTGAAGGTGGCTGGGTGTTCCGGTTTAAACTGTTTCCAAGCCATCTAGGGCTACATAGTGGAACTCTTGTCTCTAAAAAAAACGAACAAAGCTAAAAAGGCAGCTTCTTCTTCTTTTTTTTTTCTTCTCCAAAAAATTTAAAATTAAACTTTTCATTTGCGTTTGCCTGTGTATATGTATGCACACCACATGCGTTCTTGGTGTCCATGGAGGTCAGCATTATGGATGGTCGTGCCACCAAGTGGGTCCTCTGGAACAAGTGCTTTTGATGGCTGAGCATCACTCCTGAGATGCAGTTTCGTTGGGGCAGCAGTACTGGATAGGGAAATCTCACCTTCATAGAAGATGTGATTTAAATCGATAAGGAAGTGTGGAGAAGTATGTGGGAGTTAGGCAAAGTGGTTTCAAGTAAAGCTAAGTTTTTGTGATAGAGGCTAAGGGAAGGAGGAAAGAAGGGAAAGAACAGGTAACAGGGCAGGGGCTCCATGACACACTCTCCAAGCAGGGAGTTTTGGCAATAAAATAATCTTACCCAGCTTATGTTTGAGAGTGGTTCAAGGAGACGGGTCAGGAAGTGGCTGTAGCTATTAGGCAAGATGGTGGCCTGGACCCGTGTAGCTATGACGGTTCAGGTTCAGAATGGATAGAGGTGGAGTTTGAAAAGAACTCAAGTTAATGCCAAGAATCTCTCACTGTTGTGGGCAACAACCAGGTCTGGATTTGATCTTAGCCGTTACAGGGATGGTGTTGCTATTCTCTGAGGTGGGGATGGCTGTTGGGTATGGAGGTGAGGTGACCAGAAGCAGTCATCCAAGAGTGACTGTGGAAGTGGACCCCATGGCTCTGTGCTCTGCCCTTAAATTACTGTGACAACGTGGTACAGGGGCAGGGGCAGTGAGGACAGTTGAACCCTGTGGAGAATTGGTAGCAGAGAGTCAGCTGGTTGGAAGAAGACCCGTCCAAAGAGCAGCAAAGACTGGTAGTGAGCAAGAGTTTTAAAACTTCAATTTTTACTGGTTAAATAATTAGTTTTGTGTCTATGGGTATCTGAAGTACTTGTGGTCATGTTTACAGATGGTTGTAAGCTGCCACGTGGGTGCTGGGAACCAAATCTCCATCCTCTAGATGAGTGCTCTTTATTCAACCTCTGAGTCATCATTCCAGTGTCTTTGTTTTTCTTTCTTTTCTCCTCCTCCTCCTCCTCCTCCTCCTCCTCCTCCTCCTCCTCCTTCTTCTTCTTTTTTGTTTTTTTTTTTTTTTGTTTTTTCGAAACAGGGTTTCTCTGTATAGCCCTGGCTGTCCTGGAACTCACTCTGTAGTCCAGGCTGGCCTCGAACTCAGAAATCCACCTGCCTCTGCTTCCCAAGTGCTGGGATTAAAGGTGTGCGCCACCACTGCCCTACCCTTTGTTTTCTTTTTAAGTGACTGTTTTTATTTTATGTGCATTTGATGTATTGCCTGCATGTATGTCTCCTGAGATAGATAGGCATGGTCCACCAAGACACACAGTTTTGGAGAATATAGAAGGAGCAGGCTGGTCTGTTGTCTGTGTATTCTTCTGTTGTGTTCTGTGTAACTATCCTGGCAGTTCAGTGGCTTAAGATTAGTCAGGCATCTTTCTAGAACTTAGATTCTAGGAGACCAAGGCTGAAGCTGCCAGGGAGGGAGGCCAGGAGGACATGGTGGCCTTGCTCCCTGTCCTTCAGAGCAGCCCCAGTACATTTAAAGGGAAATGAGTCCTTTTCTGTGGCTTGTGTCTGTTCCTATGAATCTAGTAGAAAATGCAGCCATGTGTTGTGGGGACACAGTCCTGGTACCTGGAGTTGGCAGCAAAGCTCAGGGCCCCATTTCTCTTATTTGTTTATTTTTTTATTAATTTTATTTTTTATATATATATATATATACACACACATACACACACACACATATGGGTATATATATACATATATATATGAATGAATACAGTGTAACTGTCTTCAGACACCAGAAGAGGGCATCAGATCCCATTACAGATGGTTGTGAGCCACCATGTGGTTGCTGGGCATTGAACTCAGGACCTCTGGAAGAACAGTCAGTGCTCTTAACTGCTGAGCCATCTCTCCAGCCCCATTTCTCTCTTACTGTTGTTATTGTTTTTGGGGGTAATCTTGCCATGTAACTCAGCCTGTACGGGAACTTAGAATCCTCCTGTCTTGACCTCCTGAGTAGTTGGGACCACAGGTATGTGTTACTATGCCTGTTACCACTTGGTCTCAGGTATAAGCCTATGGGTGCACAGCTAAGCAAATCTGAGAGAGTATAGAGAATGACTGTGTAACATAGGGGTAGGCTTCTGGGAAAGCTGAGGCTTCCCAGGCGTGAGCCCTGTGGATAAGATATGTGAATGTGAATTTGCCCAGGATTACTGACGGCAGTGGCCAGCCTGGGTGGACTTTCTGCCCTTCAGATGGCTGTGTCCATGGATGAGACAGGGCTACCTGGTGTGTGGCTTCTTACTGCTTTCTTTTCCATTCCAGGCTCTGACCAAGAATGATGGGAGCACAGGTAAGTGTGTACATGATGGGGTGGGTATGAGTGGCCTGGGTACAGGACCCAGTCCTGACTTGCTGATCTCAACTCCAGAGGGGAAGGCCCATCGAGAGAAACTAGAGCTGGTAGCCTCCTTCTCTTTTTTTGGCAATGTCATGTCCATGGCCAGTGTGCAGCTTGCGGGCGCCAAACGTGATGCCTTGCTTCTCAGCTTCAAAGACGCTAAGGTAAGCAGTGTGAGTCTGGCAGGAGGTCCTGGGCACAGTGGTATTACAGTCAGTGTGATCAAGGTTGGTATTGAACTGGCCATGCTTCTGCCCTCCTACCTCCAGCTGTCTGTGGTGGAGTATGACCCAGGCACTCATGACCTGAAGACCCTGTCTCTACACTACTTTGAGGAGCCTGAACTCCGGGTAAGCCAAGCCCAGCAGTGCCCCAGGCTAAGCCTAGCAAGTCCCTCTTCCAATTTCCTTCTAGTGCTCTAGTGCTTCCCTCAGATCCTCTGTAGCCCAACTGATGTCCCCTCTGCCACCAGGATGGATTTGTGCAGAATGTACATACACCTCGCGTGCGGGTGGACCCTGACGGGCGCTGTGCAGCAATGCTCATCTATGGCACAAGGCTGGTAGTTCTGCCTTTCCGCAGAGAGAGCCTGGCTGAGGAGCACGAGGGACTCATGGGTGAAGGGTGAGTACTAAGCTGGACCAGCTATGGTTTTGAGAACTCAAGAGCCCTGAGTTTTTTGCCCTATCACCTCCTCCTTCTGACATCTTTGATCTGTAGGCAGAGGTCCAGCTTCCTGCCCAGCTATATCATCGATGTGCGGGCTCTGGATGAGAAGCTGCTCAACATCATTGACCTGCAGTTCCTACATGGCTACTATGAGCCCACCCTGCTTATCCTCTTTGAGCCCAACCAGACCTGGCCAGGGTGAGGCTGTGGGGTCCTCTGCTGTGAGCCCCCAGGTGTCTTGCCTGGGTGGGTTGTTTGGGGGCGGGTGTAGGGATGACTGGGTCACTGGCCTTGGGAGCAATGTAACTGCCTCTGGGTGACCTACCTGCTGCTCTAGGCGGGTGGCTGTGAGGCAGGACACGTGCTCCATTGTGGCTATCTCGCTGAACATCACACAGAAAGTCCATCCAGTCATCTGGTCCCTCACCAGCTTGCCTTTTGACTGTACCCAGGCCCTGGCTGTGCCCAAGCCCATAGGTGAGGGTACGGCTGTGTTGAATGGCAGTGGGGGTAGGGGGCAGCAATAAGCTGCTTACAGTGGTGTCTACCTCCAGGTGGGGTAGTGATCTTCGCTGTCAACTCACTGTTGTACCTGAACCAGAGTGTTCCCCCGTATGGTGTGGCTCTCAATAGTCTCACCACGGGCACCACTGCTTTCCCATTGCGTAAGTGGTGTGCACTTTGGTCAAAGCAAGATGTGCCTGGTGGAGGACAGGCTATGGTGAAGGGCGGGCATTCAGTTTATATGATCATGTTCCCTACAGGTACCCAAGAGGGTGTACGCATCACCCTAGACTGTGCACAGGCAGCCTTCATCTCTTATGACAAGATGGTCATCTCCCTCAAGGGTGGTGAGATGTGAGTCCACAGCCCATGAGCCCTGACCTCTGGGATGTGCACATTCTCTGCCTTCTCAGTACCTCTGTGGGTGCTGTGGGTACCCTTACCCACTCAGTGCCCTTACTCTTACCCACAGTTATGTGCTGACCCTTATCACTGACGGCATGCGAAGTGTCCGAGCGTTTCACTTTGACAAGGCAGCTGCTAGTGTCCTTACCACCAGTGTGAGTAGGGATAGGGTTGGGAGTGTCCTAGGTCCAGGTCTGGTTGTGCCCTTATTCACACCTCTCCTTCAGATGGTCACAATGGAGCCTGGATACCTGTTCCTAGGCTCTCGCCTGGGCAATTCCCTCCTCCTCAAGTACACGGAGAAGCTGCAGGAACCCCCAGCCAGCTCTGTCCGTGAGGCTGCTGACAAGGTAAGTGCCCACAATGTGGGGTCCCTGGGCCTATCCTGCCATGACCCCCATGTGTGAGACAGACTCTGGACTGACTGCTTACTCATTTCTACTGCCTCACAGGAAGAGCCTCCCTCAAAGAAGAAGCGAGTGGACCCTACAGTGGGCTGGACAGGTGAGAGGCTGGACTAGGATGAGTAGGGGAGGGCAAGAGTCCATAGTTGGACTCAGTTGGACTCTGTCTGCTACAGGAGGCAAGACGGTGCCACAGGATGAGGTGGATGAAATTGAAGTTTATGGCAGTGAGGCCCAGTCAGGCACACAGCTGGCTACTTACTCTTTTGAGGTGAGACTGGGGAAGGCAGTGGGTATCCACTGTCTTCACCCTACCTGACCATTGCTGTGCCCACAGGTATGTGACAGCATGCTCAACATTGGACCCTGTGCCAACGCTGCTGTGGGCGAGCCTGCCTTCCTCTCCGAAGAGGTACCCAAGGAGCAGGGACTGGGGTGTGGAGCCTGGGGGAGGCTGGGAAGCCCTGTCCTCACCCCTCTGTAGTTTCAGAACAGTCCTGAGCCAGACCTGGAGATTGTGGTTTGTTCCGGCTACGGAAAAAATGGGGCCCTGTCCGTGTTGCAGGTATGTGTGGGCAGGGGTGGCAGGTTCCTGGTAGGACTGACTGGGCTGAGCCTCACTCCCACCCCATCTCCTTTCCAGAAGAGTATCCGGCCCCAGGTGGTGACAACCTTTGAACTTCCTGGCTGCTATGATATGTGGACAGTCATTGCTCCTGTGCGGAAAGAAGAGGTAGATGAGGCTGGTCTGAGAAGGAGACCCAGAAGGGGCAAAGACTTATACGTTTAGCACCTGGGGACACTGGGGTTCAGGTGGTCGCAGTCACATACTGCCTTTGGCCAGACAATGGCCTCTGCCCTGATCTTCTTTCGCCCTATCAGGAAGAAACACCCAATGCAGAGAGCACAGAGCAGGAACCTAGTGTCCCTAAAGCAGAGGAGGATGGGCGAAGACATGGCTTCCTTATTCTTAGCCGGGAAGACTCAACCATGGTAAAAAAGTAGAATCTGGGACTGGGAGCAGGGTCTCATGGGAAAAGACACCACTCAACTCTGTCACCACAGATCCTACAGACTGGCCAGGAGATCATGGAGCTGGACACCAGTGGCTTTGCCACACAGGGTCCTACTGTCTTTGCTGGGAACATTGGGGACAATCGTTATATTGTCCAAGTCTCGCCGCTGGGCATTCGACTGTTGGAAGGCGGTAGGTAGACAGGTCTGTGTGCATGGGTCTTAAGGCAGGCAGTATGTGCCTGCACCTGACCAAACCACCTTGTCCACAGTGAATCAACTGCACTTCATCCCTGTGGACCTGGGCGCCCCCATCGTGCAGTGTGCTGTGGCTGATCCCTATGTGGTCATCATGAGTGCTGAGGGACACGTTACCATGTTCCTACTCAAGAGCGATTCCTATGGTGGCCGCCACCACCGGCTGGCACTGCACAAGCCTCCACTACATCATGTAGGCCCTCTACCTTTGTTGCCCCTGTCTTCCCACTGCCTGTCCCCTGCCCTCATCTGAACCCTGTCTTGCTTCCTACAGCAGTCTAAGGTGATTGCTCTCTGCCTGTACCGAGATGTCAGTGGCATGTTCACCACTGAGAGCCGCCTGGGTGGGACCCGTGATGAACTGGGTGGCCGAAGTAGCTCAGAGGCTGAAGGTCTGGGCTCAGAAACAAGGTAGGTAGGGACTGGTATGTGAGCGGCCGGGGTCCCTATGGCAGGCTGTGGTGTAGCTTATCTGTTGGGTCTCAGCCCCACAGTGGACGATGAGGAAGAGATGCTATATGGAGACTCCAGTTCCCTCTTCAGTCCCAGCAAAGAGGAGGCCCGTAGGAGCAACCAGCCGCCAGCTGATCGTGACCCTGCACCCTTCAGGGCAGACCCCACTCACTGGTGCCTGCTGGTGCGGGAGAATGGCACCATGGAGGTAGGTGCACACACAGTTCAGCAGTACTACCACATAGAAGACTTTGCTCGCACTCCTAACCATTGCCTCTCTGCAGATCTACCAGCTCCCAGACTGGCGGCTGGTATTCCTAGTTAAGAACTTCCCTGTGGGACAGCGGGTCCTGGTGGATAGTTCATTTGGACAGCCCACTACACAAGGTGAAGTCCGAAAGGAGGAGGCCACACGCCAGGGGGAGTTGCCTTTGGTCAAGGAGGTGTTGTTGGTTGCTCTGGGAAGCAGGCAGAGCAGGCCCTACCTGCTGGTAAGTACCTTCCTGTCTCCTGCCTCCAGGGGCCTCGCCCTGCCCCTCCCACCCGCCCACAAACATCCACCATAACCATTCATGCTTGGCCCCCCAGGTACATGTGGACCAGGAGTTGCTTATCTATGAAGCCTTTCCCCATGACTCTCAGCTTGGCCAGGGAAATCTTAAAGTTCGTTTCAAGAAGGTGCCAGTGGCTAGACCCTACTTAGGCATGGGGTAGAAGGCTAGGCCAGCAGCATATGGAAGATCTAGCACTCACTGTCACCTCCAACAGGTCCCCCATAATATCAACTTCCGTGAAAAGAAGCCAAAGCCATCCAAGAAGAAGGCTGAAGGTTGCAGCGCTGAGGAGGGATCTGGAGTCCGGGGCCGTGTGGCACGTTTCCGATACTTTGAGGATATTTATGGCTATTCGGGGGTACGCAGGTGGCTTGGTAAGGGCCTGGATTTGAGGATGGGGCCTCATTCAACGTGCACTCAAAAGTGCCTGTCCCCAGGTTTTCATCTGTGGACCCTCACCTCACTGGCTTCTGGTGACTGGCCGCGGAGCTCTGCGTCTGCACCCCATGGGCATTGATGGCCCCATTGACTCCTTTGCTCCATTCCACAATGTGAACTGCCCCCGTGGTTTCCTGTACTTCAACAGACAGGTAGGGAGGCTCAATCTAGTTCCCTCCAATGGCACTGATATTGCCCTAGGCCAGAACAGCTGTGGAAGCAGAGGGCCAACATAGTGGAGACTGGTAGGGCCAAGGAATTCAACTCTGGGCTTATCATGGGAAGATTGAGAATAGGGCAGTTGGGGTGTGGAGGGCTGACTGCTGTTACTGTCACTTGGGGTACACCCTGAATTCATTGAATTCATTGGTGTAGCAATGACTTTTTTCTGGTGACTTTGTTCTAGAGTCAGGCTGAGCTGAGCAGAACCTTTGTTCTGCCTCTAAGCTTCTGTATGGCTTTTGGCAGGCACATGCCTCTGAGTCTTTAACCATCTGTGCCATCTAGATGGCAGCAGTGATTAAGACCCCAAGGGGGCAGGTGCCTTCCAGGGGCTAATGACACAGAACTGTGGCAAAGGGTGGCCTGGGTCACTGGCATTGGCTCTTTGCCTATTTATCATTGAACTTACCATTGTGTTCAGTTCCTGGGGTCGTCCTTGCTGGCTGCCTCCAAGTGTCCTTTGGCCCTGGTCTTCCCATGCTGTGCTATTGTGCCCCAACATGAAGTAAGCCTGGGCAGTCAGGTTACCAAAGCTTTGCCCATGCTCTACAGGCAGCTGTCCAATATGGCAGACCTGATGTCCCATTGCCACAGAGCTAGAGAACATTTTGGGAGGCCTAGGTTCATTGGCCCTGCCCTTGTCAACCCCAAGCTAAACTGACTCTGCTGCCCACTGCACCCCTAGGGAGAGCTGAGGATCAGTGTCCTGCCTGCCTACCTGTCCTATGATGCCCCATGGCCTGTCAGGAAGATTCCACTCCGATGCACAGCCCATTATGTGGCCTACCATGTGGAATCCAAGGTCTGTCCTTCTCCTATGTCCCCCAGGCACCTTCTGAGCCTGGCCTCTGGAATGTGACACCCTCTAATACCACAGGTATATGCTGTGGCCACCAGCACCAACACACCGTGCACTAGAATCCCACGCATGACTGGTGAGGAAAAAGAATTCGAGGCCATTGAGAGAGGTATATGACACTTGAGGGTAGAGTGGGGCAGAGCTTGGCTGTACACTTTGTCTACAAAGTGTGACTCACTGTCCTTGTCCCTACAGACGACAGATACATCCATCCCCAGCAAGAAGCCTTCTCCATCCAGCTCATCTCCCCAGTCAGCTGGGAGGCCATTCCCAATGCCAGGTAAGGATGGAGCTAGCAGGGGCTGCTCTTTGCTCAGAGGTGGGAAGTGCTGACACAGCCTGGCTTCATGCAGGATCGAGCTAGAGGAATGGGAGCATGTCACGTGCATGAAGACAGTGTCACTGCGCAGTGAGGAGACCGTGTCAGGCCTAAAGGGCTATGTGGCTGCTGGGACCTGCCTCATGCAGGGGGAGGAGGTCACGTGCCGTGGGCGGGTAAGGGCCTTTGGGTTGGGGGTAGGTAGCCCCGAGTAGACCATCTGCCATCTCCATGCATTCCCTTGCCCTTCCAGATCCTGATCATGGATGTGATTGAAGTGGTGCCTGAGCCTGGGCAGCCCCTGACCAAGAACAAGTTCAAGGTCCTGTATGAGAAGGAGCAGAAAGGGCCCGTGACTGCGCTGTGCCACTGCAATGGCCACTTGGTGTCGGCCATTGGCCAAAAGGTGTGTTATTTCTCCCCTCCCTCCTGTAGCAGCCGTTCTGCTTGTAGAGGCTGCTCTGCTCACCATCTCCTGCCCTTCAGATCTTCCTGTGGAGCCTGAGGGCTAGCGAGCTGACCGGCATGGCCTTCATCGACACCCAGCTGTACATCCACCAGATGATCAGTGTCAAGAACTTCATCCTGGCAGCAGACGTCATGAAGAGCATCTCACTGCTGCGTTACCAGGAGGAGAGCAAGACGCTAAGCCTGGTGTCCCGGGTACTCACGGGGCCAGGCGTGCTGATGGGTGCTGTCCGAGGCCTGCCCTAACCCTGTCCTTTCCCTTTCCCAGGATGCCAAGCCTTTGGAGGTGTACAGCGTGGACTTCATGGTGGACAACGCCCAGCTGGGCTTCTTGGGTGAGGGTGTCATGTGGGTCCTTAGGAGGGTACACTAGCGGGGTATGGGTGGCTGAGGCTAACTCTGGGTCTCTGTTCATCAGTGTCGGACCGAGACCGAAATCTTATGGTGTATATGTATCTGCCAGAAGGTGAGTGGTTCCTCTCTGACCTCTTCCTGGGATGGGTGCCAAGCAGTGGGTTGGTCATGACCTCAGTTCCTGTGTCCAGCCAAAGAGAGTTTTGGGGGCATGCGCCTGCTGCGCCGAGCAGACTTCCATGTCGGTGCCCACGTGAATACATTCTGGAGGACCCCATGCCGAGGTGCTGCTGAGGGGCCCAGCAAGAAGTCAGTCGTGTGGGAAAACAAGCATATCACATGGTTTGGTGAGTGCTGGGGCAGGGGTGTCTAGGGATGAGAGGGTCAGCCTGGCTCACACAGCATCTCCCCAGCAACCCTTGACGGTGGCATTGGGCTCCTGCTGCCCATGCAAGAGAAGACGTACCGACGACTGCTGATGCTGCAGAATGCACTGACGACCATGCTACCCCACCACGCCGGCCTCAACCCCCGCGCCTTCCGGTGAGTGTGCCCCTTCCCTGGTCTCTCCCTGTACTCCAGATGTGCTCTGACCTGCTAATGTCTGCCACCCCAGAATGTTGCACGTAGACCGGCGCATCCTGCAGAATGCTGTGCGCAATGTCCTCGATGGGGAACTGCTAAATCGTTACCTCTACCTCAGCACCATGGAGCGCAGTGAGCTGGCCAAGAAGATAGGCACCACGCCTGACATTGTGAGTAGCACCCCTTGCCCTCGCCTCGCCCTCCCCCTGCCTTCCCCCGCCCTCCCATCTACACCTTACTCCCCATCGCCCACAGATCCTAGATGACTTGCTGGAGACAGACCGTGTCACGGCTCACTTCTAACTCTAGGATGCTGCCCTGCTGTTGTACACCTCCCTCTACCCATTTTGTATAAAACACAAAGAAAACGATTCTTTCAGACGAGCGTGTGGTCATTGTGTTTAAGAGCCCCATAGTGTATCCCCCATTCCATGCCCCAGGTTGTAGATATCTACACTAGGGCCTGTGCGGTGTGCCCATGCAGGACGGAAACTCTCCTCGCCCATGGCAGCCTTGCAGTCATTCTGGCTCGGGGAACTACATCTCCAGGTACTGATAGACCTCCTCAGCCTCAGCCTTGGGGGCAAAGCCCAGGCGTACCAGAACACGCAACATGAGGGCGGTGAGCCGCATGGCTAAGATCTCCAGCCTGGAGGGCAGGTTGAAGGGTCATCAGTTGATGGGGAGCAGACCCAGGCCAGCCACCCATCCAGCCCCCATGTTCACTCACCTCAGAGCCACCTCAAACTTTAATGCCTCCCAGATGACCTTGATGTGGCGCAGGAAGCTGCTGCTGTAAATGCCTTTGTACGCTGCACCCACCAGGCGGCTCCAACCCCAGACAGCACTGCATCAGATATACACGTCAGCCTGCTAGCCTTCTATATAGCACCTCCGGGCTTCCCCTTGGGTCACCAACCTCTTGGCCATGAGGAAGTAGCGGTCAACAGGGGTGCCCAGGGTTGAGTTGATAGCACGCACTGTGTTGATATTCCGCAGCACTAGCAGCATGGGCCGTGGCAATGACTTAAGCACTTCCATTATGCCGTCAAAGTGTTCACGGGCCATGTCCTGCATGTAGACTGCCTCCTCCTGGCTGATGAGGTGGGAACCCCACAGTTGGCCCAGGCGCACGGGTCGTTGCATGAGCACCTCAGAGAAAAGCATGTAGTCTGTGGAAAAGGCAGGGGTTCCTGGGTTGCTGCCCAGTGGCAGGCTTCTGCCTGTTCCACCCTGGCAAACACCTACCTTGGACCCCAAGTGCAGCTGCATGTGTCTTCATTGCAGCATTGTCCCTCAGGATGATGGCCCGCCACAGCTGGCACAGGGAGGATCGGTCCCTGCAGGAAGGCCTTGTTGTGAGCTCCAAGCTCTAAGCTGCAGGAAGAGGGGCCCAAATGAGGCCCGCTCCCCTCAGGCCTGGCCCCAGCTTACTTCTTGTCCAGGAACTGGTAGAGCCCATGGTCCAGGAGCACCAGCTCTGCTTTTCCATCTGGACCTTTCCGCACCAGAACTAGGAACACAGCATGTCAGCTCAAGCCACCCCTCTGGGATCCCACCCTGGGGGCTTTCCTACCATTGCCAGGGTGGGGGTCAGAGTGAATGAAGCCAGTGTAGAATATCTGTTCAGCAAATGTCTGGATCAGCTTCTTGGCCACCTAGGGAGAGCATGGGAAATGCATGTCCGTGACCACTGCCCAGCATCCGCTGTCCTGCTCCACCCAGCACGTTGTACTCACATCCTGCACTGCCAGCCCCTGACTCTTGATGCCCTCCATGTCGTTCACCTTACAGCCATTACAGAAGTCAGCTGTCAACACCCGCTGGCAGAGAGTAAGAGGCTGAGTGAGCTCAGCAGCATGTGTGTTGCCCTACCCTCAGGGAAAGCTACCCAGCCCACCTTGCTGGACCTGTCCCAGTGCACCCGAGGAACAACAACATAGTGGAAGTGCTTTAGCTCCTGAGCACAGCGCTCAGCATTTCGGCCCTCATTCTCGAAGTCCAGCTCCTGGGCCAGGGTCCCCTTCAGGTCCTAGAGGTTATATATGGGCAGATGGATCAGTTAAGTCCAGGCTTAACGTTAACTACTAGCTGCCACTCCCCACCTGCTATGGATGGCACTTACCTGTAGGACCCAGCTGAAGCCAAAGCTGGGGTGCATGAGCTCCACGAGCCTCAGCAGGAGTTCCAGTGTGTGTATATCCCCATCAAAGCGATCGCGTAGGTCAATGTACTGTACCTGCAGAAGGCCAGGGTACACTGAAACCCAGGCTCACTACTGACCCAGGAGCTGTGTAATGTGCACAGCATAGGTACCTACCTTTACAGCTACGGCAGTGCCATCCTGTAGCTTGGCACGGTGCACCTGAGCCAGGCTTGCGGCAGCCATCGGCTCATAGTCAAACTCCTGGAAGAGCTCACTAGGGAGCGCCTGGAAGTCTTCAAGGAACAACTCATCCACCTGGCAAGAATGTGTGCAGGGGTCATACGGGGGTCACTGCAGGACAGGGAGGCAGCCCCCTCCCCTTTCCTCCTCCTGTCTGCTGGCCTCACCTCCCGGAAGCCCCGAGTAAGGGCCCTGTCTTCCAGCACACGCAGCGTCTGGATGTACTCAGCTGGCAGCAGGTGGTTGAAGGAGCACAGCCCTTGGCCCAGTTTCACATAGAGGCCCCCGTTGTGGATGGCTCCAGCCACCAGGGCATCAGCGGCACGCTGGTGACATGCAGACATGATCTCCACATACTCCGGGCTGTTCTGACCACAGGCATAGAGGAGAAGCTGGGGACAGGTGGCCAGCCACTCCATGGTCCTCCCAGAACCCACCACCTCCAGTGTTCCCTTCACCCCACCATGTGCTCAGGATGTGAGGACAAACCTCTTCCACTCCTCGAAGGACAACATTTGTGCACCACCAGTAGTCCAGGGAGATGAACAAACCAATCTTCACAGACCTGCAGGCAGAAGCAGCTTAAGCCCCAGGCAGGTTGAGAGGAGTAGGTGGGTCCTTGTGGGACCCTCTGCTCTAAGCCCAAAGTCTGGCCTCTCTCATCAGCCCCTATGTGCAAACTGAGACTGAGCTGAGGTCCAGCCTCTAGTAACTTGTGTCCTTGTGAGCTCAGGATACCACCCTACTACTCGAGACAGTATCCTGAAGGTGCCCAGACAGATTGCTGAGCACCAGTGGGGAGGGGGATGAGGGCTGAGAGAGGAGGGAGCAGTGATGGGCATGGCAGCAGCATGGTCCCAGGAAGGTCACTCGGCAAAAGGGAGAAAGAAACACCTTCTCTAGGAACCAGGGAAGGGCTGGTGAGATGGCTCAATCAGTAAAGGCATTTGCCACCAAGCCTGTTGATCAGAATTCAATCTCCAGAACCCACATGGTGAATCAACTCCCCAAATCTGCCCTTTGACCTCCACACGGTGCATTTTCACACATACACAATAAATAAATAAATGCAAAACATACGGAAAAAGCCACAGAAGTCAGATTACCCACTACTGTGAAGACTGGCATCCCATACTGGGGACTACAATGGGCAGCCCTGATCTGCAGGAGGACTCGGGACTCCAGCTGAAGCAGTCTTACAAGGTGGGAGGACACAAAGTCAAGTCCCTGTGGGTAACCTCAGTAGGGATCCACTTCTGGTTGTACCACCCCAGGAAAGCCCAAAAGGTGGCAGGTCGCTGACCTGACAAAAGGGCTCCTCTTTCTGGGATTTCTCTTCCTTCCCTAGCTATGGAAGCAAGAAAGAAGTCAGCCCATACCCAGAAACTGTGAAACTCCACAAACCAGATCTTCCCACTCAGCCCACCAGTACACAGAAGGCAGGAGGAACCTGTACTTCAGGGTTGCTACTGGCTGACCAAAGAAGCCAGGGATGTTCTGAGATCCCACTCGGAATATCCTTTAGGCAGTGTAGACCTAAAGCTTTTTAGTACTTCGAGGTAAAGACAGTGGTGACACCCACAGCAACTGAGGGCTGGGCATGTCAGAAACACAAAGGGAAGAAACAAGAAAGATGGTGACTGGGAGAGGCAGTGTCTACTTGAACCGTCTCTACTCTCCAGGGCTGGACATCAGCAGGTCAATGTGAGATGTGTGCACTTACAACACAGCCCCAGGTCTCGACTCCATGGCAATACCAGCTCCTAAGAGAAAGGCTGACTCCGAAGCTGGGCAGAGAAATACCAGTATGAGCCTGGAGTACAATGCCCTACACTAATGCCAGGAAGGGTGGAAAATGCCACCCAAAGGGAGTAGAATTAAAGGTCATGGGACGGCTAATGGTGGAATCTGGGTGCAGACGTAAGTGATAAAACTTGGAATGGACAACAACAATCCAGAACAGTCCGCAACAGAACAACACAGGTAACAGGCTGAATAAAATAGGCATCTTAGTCCAGACTGGTGTGACTAAACTAATGAATCTGTAAATGGTAGAAAGGCAATTTCTTCACAGGAAGATGCCAAATAGTTAATGTTGAATAGTGACTGAAGTGGAAAAATCACTGTCAATAATTCACCCAGAATGTATAGGTGAGAGGTGTCATCACAAAGCACTGTTAAATACTGAGGTGACAGAGAAGAGAGACTGGATTTGGCTGAGTGGTGGCATATGCCTTTAATCCCAGCACTCAGGAAGCAGAGAAGTCTCATGAGTTCATAGGCCAGCCTGGTCTACAGAGGGAGTTCCAGGACAGCCAGGGCTACACAGAGAAACCCTGTCCTGTCTAGGAAAAACAAAACAACAACACAAACAACAATTACTGGATTTAAGGAACAAATGTGCCACTAGGCTGGACACAGAAGAATCTAAAATATACTACTTCTATGTTGTTCCAGCCAGAAGTGCAGTAAGGACATTAGCCAGACTTGACTGGAGGACACCCTAGGCAAACCCATCCCAAAGAAAGCTAGACAATAACTATTCCAACCTCTGGCCCCACAACCCCAGTGGTCTCTCCCTCTGCAGTGAACATGGTTCAGGCACAGTACCTCTGACAAACCTTTATTTACCCAGCAGACATCTGCTCAAGGGGCCTCTGCCTTTGGACCACGACCCATAAGGAAAGGAGAGGCAAGCAGATCTCTTCAAGTTCAAGACCAGCCAGAAAAAAAAAAGGGGGTTGGGGGTGGGGATTCATAATCTCTCTGACTCCTGAATGTCAGAATATACCCCCATTCCTGGTAACACATCCATGTTTACTGTAGTTATATAAAAGAATATCCTTGTTTACATAAAGTATGCTCTAAGGCATAAGAGTGGTATAACAGAGCACTGATAGCTTATTCTGATGCTTCATTTGTTTGTTTTGAGACGAGATTTTACTATACAGCACTGGGTTGGTCTGAACTCACTATGTAGACCAGTAGACCAGGCTGGCAACAACTACAAAAGATCCCATCGCTCTGCCTCATAAGTGCTGGGATTAAAGGTGTGCACCACCACACTCAGTCATTTCTGGATATTTGAAATAATTTCAAAACAGAAAAGGAAGTAGGGCCTTAAATCAGTACTCATGAAACTGAAGTAGGGGGACCACAAGGTCTGTAAACAATTTAACAAGGACATCTCAAATGTTTAAAAAAAAAACCGGGTGTAGTAGTGTGTGCCTTTAATCTTTGCACCTGGGAGACCAGAGGCAGAAGAATCTGTAAATTTGAGGCCAGCCTAATGTTCTTTAAGTTCTAGGCCTGCCAGGGCTACATAGTAAAACCTTGTCTCAAAACCAAAAAGGGGAAAGAGCTCAAGGCTCTGCTACAGAGAAAACTCGTGTCCCACGTAGTCCGAGAGCCGGGTACCTCCAACCTCCAACCCTGCTGTTCCTCTACCCTCTGCCCCTCTGTCCTTATGTCAGTATGCTTCCAGCCTTTGCTCACAGTGAGCTGGCCTGAGTTATTCCCCAGCTCACTCCTCCCTTAGGCTCCTCCCAAATGCTGTTCTGGGTTTTGTGGGACCCTGTACCCAGCTAAAGATGCGCGCCAGGCCTTCTTGGCCTGGTCCCTAGTAAGGCTTCCAGATAATAAAGAGAACCTGGAGATCCAGGAAAACCAATGTCTGAATGTACCTTCAGAGCCTGGCCAAGGTCCAGTTTGGGCCCTAGCAGTGAACTGTGAGGCCTATTTCCCATTAGTGAGAGTGGGCTGAACACAAGCAGCTGCCAGGGATCTGCAAGGTCCCTACACGGTGCAGGGACAGCAGCAAAATTGGAGTAAGGGTATTAGGTTCTGTTCTCAGCAATCCTAGGGCTATGAAAACTCAGGGTCTACAAAGCACAGGAGACATTGTCTAGCCTGTCAATGGGGAGGCCTCAGAGCTCCAGACAAAACCAACCAGGACATGTACGGAGGGCCTCAAGGTTAAGAAGAGGTATCCAACCACAGACATGCCCATGGAATAACTGGACTAAGTCTCAGTGATGTTTCTAATGATATGCCTAAGGACCCTGGGACCTAAACCTTTCCTGAGAAGGTGGATCTGGCTCAGGGAGGCAGTAGTGCTCAGAGCTACATGGAGCAAGAGGATAGCTGCACCATGGGACCCTGACCTCTACCAGGTTAAAGACATTAAGGTTAAGGCTTCTCTAGTTAACCAGGTGAGAGACTACTAATGTTAACGAGGCATTTCTCATTAACAAAAACCAATGAGGCTGGGCTATCAGCTATAGGAATTCCCACCCTGGGAGAGGAAGGAACTTTGCAGAAACCCCTCTGCACTGTGCTAGGAGTGAGGTAGCAGTTCCCAAGCTCTATGGCTAGAGCACCAGGTCTCCTTGGATGGTAAGGTGAGGGCAGCTTCTCTATGTCCAGGGCTGGAGCCCTTACCTTTAAGGCCATGGCTGATCTGGTAAAGTCTATTGAAGTTTTAGTTAGTACAGGTTTTGGGGAACTCTTCTCATTCCCCCCCTGCCCTGTCTATATGCATCCCTTGGAGGACAGGGCTATGCCAACTTCTACCAGAGCTGGCACAGCCCACCTACCTGCCAAAGCGCCCGATACCATCAACTGCAAGTAGCAGCTTCCTCCTCTCTGATGCCTCTGCCATGAAATAGTGGGCTCCAAGGAGGAAGGGCACCCCCACCACAGTGGCAGAGAGTGTCCCCCCCCACAGCAGCCTGGTTCTTGAGGTCCTGTGGAGACATGGGCAGAGACTGGAGTTCTGCTCCTTCACAAGGAAGCTAGGGCCTCAGTTTCCCCCTTTCCTGCCTTTCCAGAACCAACTCTAAGTCCTGTCTATGGGACCTCCACCACATTCAAGGCCCTTTCATTAGACCCTACAATAACACAGATGCTGAAGAAGCAGGTATCCTTCGGCTGTCTTGAACCCCAGCCCTGGCCACTGATGTGAAGGGCTCATCAGATAGATAGATCAGTAGAGGTCTACAGTCTACAGACTGGACCACCATCTTTATCCCCATTATGATGTTGCAAGAGATCCGGAGTGACAGAAAATGAAACCTGGCAGTCAGCACAAACCAAACTAAGCAAGCGTGCAAAACAAGGAACAGAACAGGGTTTCATATTGCCCATGACAGCAAACATCCACACAGGCTGAATACAGTACCAGCAGGAGCATCGGCCATGTTCACAGCCTTCTGTCTATGCCATGGACCACGAAAAGAAAGGGCTTTCCACTGGGTGGTGGCACATGCCTTTAATCCCAGCACTCCAGAGGCAGAGACAGGCGGATCTCTGTGAGTTTGAGGCCAGCCTGGTGTACTGAGTGAGGACAGCCAGGGCTACACAGACAAACGCTTTAAAAAAAAAAAGAAAGAAAGAAAGGAAGGAAGGGTAAGGAGGGGAGGGAAGAAAGAAAAGACACACACACACACACACACACACACACACGCTCACAGGGCCATGCACCTCCACATCTCTTCTGGCCGCTCTCACCCCTCTCTAAATGAGCCCCGTCTCTTTGATGGAGTGGGCACCTCCATTTGCAGTCCTCCCAATCTGCTAACGTCTGCTCATCACAAAGGTCTTATTGGAAGCCCCTGTCTCTATAGAGTGTGACCAGTCATAGGATTGGGAACCCTGTGGTCTCAGGTTCAAAACACCACAGGAAGATACAAGCCCAGCAGGAGAAAAGGTCCGGTGTGGGCCTCTCCATCTTTGTGATCCCACGGTCATCTCCCTGCCTGGGAAGGGTGCCTGCATCTGGCTGCAGGGGTCTCATTACCTTGCCAGCAGGCTCTTGAAGTTTCTCCTGAAGAATATGGCAGGGCATGGCCAGGGCTTCTGCCTGCTTTGCAGCAGGGTGGAGTGGAAGTGGCACAGTCTCATCTGTGAAGAAAGAAGAAAGCAAGGCTTGACAGAGGCAGGGATACAGGGACACAGTCCATGCTCTGGCATTGCCTGGCACCTACACAGGCCTGGAGCAAACTCTCCCTCAGTGAGGGCTGTCATGCCTCCAGGACTCCAGGCAGGAAGCTGGCTAGATTCCCACCCCAGCAATGAAGACACAGGATGTCTACTGGATAAGAAGGCTGAAGGTAGGAGAGGACAGACATTCTGGAAAATGCCTCACCTCTGAGGGAAGAAAACATATCCTGACCTGGCTTGTCTGTGGTAAGAGCCAACATTGCATAAGTGGTGGCACTCTTAACCTGGCATTTACTATTTCTTGGTGCTGACACCACTAACCAGTGACTACAGCAAGTAGGCCACACCATGGGAGAAGTGCCAGCAAATACCTACCCACCAGTTCTAAGAGGGTGGTCTTACAGAAGTGGTTTTTGGGTTGGACCTTGTTCTGAAAGCAAAAGGTTTGAGGAGAGCTGACACTGGAAATCTGGGCCAAAGCCACAGCTGGGGAACCACAGGTCCAATGAGAAAGTGGCAGTTTCTGTTCTGCTAAGTGAACATGATTTGCCCATCAAATTAACTGTCTGCTAACTAATTATGTTTATATATCTGTAGATCAGCTTTATTACCACCACTGGTCAGAGAAGCTTCTTTTTACAGTAGGGACAATAACTGCAGACAGTCTTGGTCACAGTGCCAAGATTACGGAGGTGAATGTCTTGGCTATCATTGGGGTAGCTATAATCAGCTCTCCCCTTCCAAAGCGCAGGAACACTACGGGAGAGGTGTAAAAGCCCAAGGATGGGGTAGAGCTCTGTGGGATGTTCTTCTCTGGTCTGACATGGCTACTGAATGCATGGCAGCTGTGATTACCTGTGTAAGACGTGTGTAAGATTGAACCTATCAAAATAGCCTGTTACGAAGAGTGACTTAGCAGTGAACCAGTGATAAGGGCTGGTGCTTCTGTGAAGCAGTGACCCATGCTCCCGACTATAATGAAATTCACTGGTACACACTACACACACACACACACATGCACACACAGAGAGACACACACACATGCATGCATGCACATACACACACACGCAGGTGCACATGAGACCTGACAATAGAAAGTACACTAGTTGGAAAGAAGAGAATCACTAGAGAGAGGAGCAGGGAACAATGATGGTGAATACAGTTAAAATGCATTAGATACAAGTATGAAATGCATTAGATACAAGTATGAAATGCATTAGATACAAGTATGAAATGCATTAGATACACGTATGAAATGCATTAGATACACGTATGAAATGCATTAGATACATGTA
>JADRCH010000202.1:958322-1053653 GCA_019843965.1 Rhynchomys soricoides | reverse complement strand
GAAATGCATTAAATACACATATGGAATGCATTAGATACATATATGAAAGTGTTAGAGTGGAGCTCATTATTATGGGATGGCCATGGTGGCACATGCCTTCAATCCTAGAACCTGAGGAGAACAGGCAGGTGGATCTCTGACTTAGAAGCCAGTCTGGTCTACAAAGCAAGTTCAAGGCCCAGGGCTCTAAAATGAGACCCTGAAAACCAAAACAAAACAAACAAACAACAAAATGGGGTAGGGTCTGGATAGATGGTTCCAATGGTGAAGAACACTGCTCGTCCAGAGGACCTGGTCTGAATCCCAGCACCCACATCTACCCCAGTTCCCAACTATCTAAAACTGGAATCTGTTTCCCTCCTCCAGCCTCCACAGGAACCAGGCACACATGGGGTACACAGCCATGCAGACAACACACCAATACACATAAAATAATTTTTTTTAAACTTTTTTTTTTTTTTTCGAGACAGGGTTTCTCTGTGTAACCTTTTTTCGAGACAGGGTTTCTCTTTTTTTTCCTGGCTGTCCTGGAACTCACTCTGTAGACCAGGCTGGACTTGAACTCACAGAGATCCACCTGCCTCTGCCTCCCAAGTGCTGGGATTAAAGGTGTGTACCACCATGCCTGGCAATTCTTTAAACTTTAAAAATAAACTCATCACTATGTATAATTAGTATATACCAATAAAACACCATTACCGCCATTATCACTGGAGGTAGGATCATATTATGTAGCACTGGCTGGCCTGAAATGCAATACATAGACCAGGCTGGCCTCCAACTCATACAGATCCGCCTGCCTCTGCTTTCCTAATGCTGGGATTAAAGGGGTGCATGAGGCTAGAGAGCTGGCCCAGTAGTTTAAAATACTTCCTGCTCTTCCAGAGGACCAGAGTTTAGTTCCTAGCATCCACTGGGCCGCTCACAACTGCTGTACCTCCAGCTGCAGGGGATCCCAAGCCTCCGGTGTCTGAGGACTAGACACATGTGCACACACCCACATGCAAACACATAAACACCCTTACATAGTCGTAAATAATAATAATAATAATAAATCTTTTTTAAAAGGTGTGTATTACCACACCTGGCAATAAAATATTAAAAATAAATACATAAAAACAAAGATAAGCCTGGTCTACAGAGTGAGTTCCAGGACAGCCAAGGCTACACAGAGAAACCCTGTCTTGAAAAACAAAAACAAAAACAAACAAACAAACGAAAAAGCAGGCATGGTTGTGCGAGCTTTTAATCCTGGCACTTAAGAGGCAGAGGCAGGTGGATCTCCGTGAATTTGAAGCCATCC
This sequence comes from Rhynchomys soricoides, assembly GCA_019843965.1. Classification (NCBI taxonomy): domain Eukaryota; kingdom Metazoa; phylum Chordata; class Mammalia; order Rodentia; family Muridae; genus Rhynchomys; species Rhynchomys soricoides. Next base: position 1,052,350 of record JADRCH010000202.1, on the reverse strand, counting down.
TGGTCTACAGAGTGAGTTCCAGGACAGCCAGAGCGACATAATGAGATTCTGTTTCAAAAAAAAAAAAAAAAAAAAAGGAGCTTAAAAACCTACTGAGAACCCAGAGGCTGGCCACAGGGGGTCCCACTAGAGAACTGTAGGCGTGGACAGACACTCACAGACGCCGGGAGCAAGAGTACCTAGAAAAACACTATTGCTCTTGGGCACATGTTGACAGCCTGTCTCCCAGCCTTCTCTTAAGATGGGGTCTCACTGTGTTGCTCTGGCTAGCCTCCAACTCCTGGGCTCACGAAGTCCTCCTGGCTCAGCTTATGAGCAACTAGGACAACAGGCCATTGCACCTCCCTCCTGACCTGTTAAGAGTGGAGAGAATAGTGACATTTTCTTCTTCTTTTTTTTGGGGGGGGTGGTGGGGTTCGAGACGGGGTTTCTCTGTGTAGCCCTGGCTGTCCTGAAACTCACTCTGTAGACCAGGCTGGCCTTGAACTCAGAAATCCGCCAGCCTCTGCCTCCCGAGTGCTGGGATTAAAGGTGTGCGCCACCACTGCCCGGCAACAGTGAAATTTTCTAGAAATTCAGGGTTTAATGTTCAGAGTACCACGTGTCATGCCCACAAGGCAGACATGAACATTATCTCGAACACTGACTCAAATCCATTGGCTCCAGGTGTTTCCTGGCCGAGGCACACTGGCTTGCTAAAAATGAAAACAACAGAGAAGTCAGAGGGTCAGGTCTAGGATCTATCCCCCCAGAACTAGCTGGACTCTCAGCTCTGCAGGATGAGGTGCAGCAGGCCTCGGTTTTCAAGGAAATGAGAGGCTCAAAGAGCAACCCAGGCAGATGGGTGACCTGTAGGTACCATCAACCGGGCAGCTCCTGGCAGGAGGTACCAATGGCAGTGCAGGAGAGGAGACCTGGGGAATGGTAACTGCGCAGCATTCAGAGCAGGAGCTGGGGGGGTGGGTGGTGATTACAGTCATGGGGCTGCAATTAGGCAGAGTCTAAGGGGTCCCACAGTTATCCAGCAGTGAGGAAGTTAAGGGGAGCTGGGCCAAGAACCCAAATATAAGACCGTTGCCTGCCAACTGTAGGTACAGAGACTCTACCTCATGATTGATGCCTGCCTCTCCAACTCTTTTCCTTCCAACCCCCCCCCCAAAAAAAACAGGGTTTCTCTGTCTAACCTTGGCTGTCCTAAAACAAACTTGTTCTGTAGACCAGGCTGGCCTTGAACCCAGAGATTTGCCTGCTTCTGCCTCCCGATTCTGCTGGGATTCAAGGCATGCACCATGACTGCTTGGCCCCTTCCAGTTTCTTAAAGTTTTTATTTACTTATTTATTTTATGCATGTGAGTATTTTGTCTGAATGCTAGCCCTTCCTCCAGGGATCTGAGAGGCAGAGTATCTGCCATGAGTATATATCTGTAGGTGCCCACAAGAGGCTGGAGCATCAGATCCCCAAGAGCAGGAGTTACAGGTGGTTGTGAGCATGGAATGCTCAACCATCATCTCTCTAGTCTCCATTAGTATTTCTTTCTTTCTTTGTTGTTGTTGTTGTTGAAAAGTGATTTGTGATGCTTTTATTTGTGTACGTGTGTCCATCTGTGGTCATTTGTGCCTTGTGACTGCATGCAAGTGCCTGAGGAAGGCAGAGGAGGGTACTGACTATCTGGATCTGGATGGTGGTAAGCCACGCGGTGTGAGTGAACTGAACCCAGGTTCTCTGCAAGAGCAGGAAGCATTCTTACCCATCTCTGCAGCCCATCAGTATCTCTCAAGCACAAAACCCTATACGCGGACATGAAGAATGAATCCTTGCATGGGCAGTGCATATGGAAATGTGGAGAGACTGCCTTAGCTAAAGTCACTGTGTAACTCCAATACCCGGGAGGCGTTCGCAGGAAGACAAGTTTCAACACCCAGCACTCCAGAGACAGAGGCAGGTGAATCTCCGTGAGTTAAAAGCCAGCCTGGTCTACCTAATGATTTTCAGGCCAGCAAGAGTTACATAGTGAGACTTTGTCTCAAAAAGATATTTTTAAAAATTATTTATTTATTTTATGTATGAGTACATTGTAGTTGTCTTCAGACACACCAGAAGAGGGAGCCAGATCCCATTACAGATGGTTGTGAGCCACCATGTGGTTGCTGGGAATTGGAACTCAGGACCTCTGGAAGAGCAGTCAGTGCTCTTAACTGCTGAGCCAAAAAGATATTAAAAAAAAAAAAAAAAATTAAGTACTAAAATATCTAGGCCAACAACAACAAAAACCCAATTTCAAGTAGGAAGTCAACTTACTAATAATGGGTAGATTCAGGGACTGGAGAGATGGCTCAGATGTTAAAGGCTAGGCTCATAACCAAAAGTAATAGGTAGATTCAGGTAGTAAGTACCAACAGTTAAGCATATATACCACTCAATTATCATTCATAATGCTCAGTGATGCAGGAATGAGACGTTAGATGCTAACTGGCAGGGCAGGTGCTCACTACTCTGATTCCATGCACGTGAGGAAACAGTCCCTATACTTAGTGAATATATACAGTCATATACTGAAGAAAAACAACACCCAGTGGGTCAGGCAAAGAGCCATTGAAAGCTCAAGGGCCAGTCATGGCTACACAGTGAGTTCCAGGCCAGCTTGGTGTACAAAGGTAAACCCCTGTCTCAGAGTAAACGTAAAAAAAAGGGGGGGGGGCCTGAGTGTGCACAAGACCTGCACAATCTCCAGCAGCACAGGGAAGAAAAAGTTACAGATTTTCTATAATATCAAAATCCCTGGTATGAGGTAGCATTCTGCAATTGAAGCAGCTATTTTATGGCAGAGGCACTAATCTGAGATGATGCTGTACCTCACCTATTTGCCACCAGTTAGACTCTGCTACGACCTGACTTGGGGAAATTGTGTGTTTTCAGTTGTTTGTCTTTTGAGATGGGGTCTCACTGTAGCCCAAACTGTCACGGAGGAAGAAGGAGCTTTTAAGGACCAGGACGGTAAAGGCTAAAGATGCTCTTCACATCTGCAGGGCAAATGCACCTCCTGGCTTGTTGCAGACCCTGGGTGACTCTGAATAGGCTCTCAGCTGTGGTACTTAGCTATCGACTGAAGTTCATCTTCCTCAATAAACCTTAGATTCTTGCTTTGAAAAGTATGGCTTACTGCACAACTACAGTGAATTAAGCACACAAGACTATTTGCAAGCCCTCGGAACAGTGCCCAACATACCAAACAGTATGAATGTGTGGCCAGCAGGCCAGCACCAAGGCCACAGTGGGATCAAGGATTCCCCACACAGCACTCCAAGGCTCTGTCCCTGTGCCAGTTCCCCGTTGGACCCAATGCCTGCTGCTCTCTCCAGCTAACCCAGATGACAATGCTCATCATTGCTCTCCAGATTGAATTGTTTATTGACTATCAGGTTCCCACTGCTTTGCTCTTTCCTTTTCTTTCTTTTTAAATTTTTTTTTCCCCAGAGAAAGGGTTTCTTTATGTAGCCTTGGCTGTCCTGGAACTCCCTCTGTGGACCTCAAACTCAAAGAGATCTGCCTGCCTCTGCCTCCCGCAAGCTGGAATGAAAAGGTATGAGGTTCCACCACCCAGCTCCCACTGCTTTTCCAACAGGAAAAAAAAATGGTTTACTTCTCTGAGAAGTGAGGCCATTTATAACACGTGCGGACAGGTCACACACTGAGAATGCAGAAAGACTTTCACAAACTGGGGCAAAGGGTGGAGAGGACTGGCAGAGAACTTCAAAGGGGCCACTGAATCACGAAGGTCACTGATGAGAACACGGAAGCATGGAATGACTAAGGCAGACAGATGTGCTGCACAAACTGCTAGGAACAGACCGGAAGCTGAGAGTAAGACAAGCTAGAAGCATCTACCGAGACCATAGAAGCTGGGAAATCTCACACACTGCAGCTCTTCTGTGCTCACAAAAACCTGCCCAGAGTCATAGGTTGAACAGAGCATGAGGTCCAACCTTATGCCAGGGCTGAGTGGGAAGGGCCTGCAGATGGAGCCCTATGCTGACTTAAAAGAGGCAGTCCGGAGCTCCAAAGCTGAGAGAGCTCATTGTTCATGACCAAAACCATCCACCCAAAAAGGTAAAAAGTCCTTCAGAAAGACTTAGAACAGTGCCAGGAGGCTTGTCTGCAAAGAAGCCTCAGCCAATTGTCAGTGGCACCTTGGATTTTCTGGTGACATAGGTGTCTAGACAGCAACTCATACTGAAGGCATATTGCAGAGGTGACAAGACTGGGCAGGTCAGTCCAGTCAGAATGCCCTGGAAGAGGACCTCTGTCACATCCCAGAATGCCATGAAAGGTCGGTGTTGGTGTTTAGTATACAGGAGACTCTGACTCCAAGTCTGTTACCACTGTCAGGGCTCTGATGAGGAAAAAGGCTGGAGCAGAAGGGCTCCAGCTGCCTCTTCACAAAGGATGTTGAACAAAGGCACCTGTTAATGCCTTTTGCCCCACCAGGATTCATCCACAGTAAAAAGTCACAGTCAGGTAGGAGATGCCAGTCTGGCTCTAGGCATGATGTCAAGTAGATAAAGCCATGTGCTAAAAACTCCAGAGCTACCACCCTGGGTTACTGACAAGATTACTCAAATGCCTGGGTCCTTCTGGGAGAGAATGCCTCTTTTAAGCTATCTTCCAAAATATCTATCAAATTTGAAAGAATCTGAGTCCCCAAAAGGCAGAGGGGGCCAAGGCTACAGTCAAACTTGCCAAAACCCAAACAAATTCCAAACAAGAGCAGGTCTAATGTCTCTGGTTCCTGACTCACATGAAGGCAGGAGGTAAGGTCAAGGAGTGTTCTCTGGGTCAAAACAAGGCCACAGGAGCAGAGAAGTTCAGGAGGAAAGGCTCAGATAAGACTTAAAGATACTGTTTGCTTAAGCTCTGCCTGCAGTTCTATTGAGTTAAACATTACGTAAATAGCAACGGGAAAAATAAAAACTTTATTCTTGAGGTGAACCCAGAGTCTTGTGTCTCTGTCTACCATTACCCTCCTCTCCAGGTCCCTGTGATGCCCACAGCTTTGCTGGCTGCAGCAGCCCAGAACAAAACCACCACACTGCTGGCAAACAGACAAAGAGGGTGTCCGTACACTTTCTCCCACCAAGAGAATACTGCCCTGGTACACTGGAGCAGGTCCTTACTCACCAGCCTGTGGTGATGTTGACCTGCAACCTTCGAATAGCCCCTTGGTGTCTTTCAGTTTAGACAGTGACATATGGTAGCTCCCTGCACCTAGTTCTCATGGATTTTTTTTTTTTTTTGGTTACTATGTGGCTTGGCACTCACTATGTAGACCAGACTGGCCTTGAACTCATAGGAATCCTCCTGCATCCGCCTCCTGGTAGTTTTCAGCCTTTTTACAGAGAATGAATGTGTGCACAGTGTGTCTGCAGAAAGAAACATTCAACCAGAGTTTCTCTCCAGTGACTGCATGAAGCAGCAAAATCGTGCTCTAAGGAGAAGCCTACAGCTAGACATAGCGGGCTAGAGGAAGATAAAACATGTCCATATAAACCAGCAGCCTGCACCACAAAAGGCTGCCAAGAATCAGGATAGGGCCCTTAAAAAGGTGACTAGACTATAACCTTTAATAGGATAGCCCAAGGCACTTCAACAGGAAATTGTGACACAGAACATATCCCAAAGTTAGTAGGTGACAGACTAGGGAATTGAGCTAGAGGGAGTGGACGATGTTACCAGGAACCTGCAAGGACTCCACTGTGCCGTGGAGAAATTCCTAGTCAAAGGTTAAAACTCGCCTTTCCAGTAAGTAGGGTAGCAGTGGTACTAAGCTTTAATCCCAGCACTCACCAGGCAGAGGCAGGCAGATTTCTGTGAGTGTGAGGCCAGTATGGTCTACAGAGTGAGTTCCAGGACAGGCAGAGCTAAAATAGAATAATCCTACCTTGGAGGGAGCTGGGGGGGGGGGGGAGCCAAAAACAAAACAAAACAAAAACCCTTGCCTTTCTATCCAGGCAGTGATGGCGTATGGCTTTGATCGCAGCAGAGGATCTCTGAGTTGGAGGCCAGCCTGGTATACAGAGCTAGTTCCAGGACAGCCAGTGCTAATACAAAGAGAAACTCTGTCTCAAAAAAAAACCCAAAACAAAACAAACTCCCCACGGCTGTCTGGAGGCTTAGGTGACAAGTGATGCAGATATGTGGAAAGGTTTTGCAACTGTAAAGGGCTGTGTTAGAGGCCAGCATGTGTCTCCGACTGACAGGACTCCATCAGAAAGCACACCTCCAGAAGGGCTGCACACTGCAAGCCAAAAGTTAACCTAACCCCGTGCCTGTCGTTATCTAAACCCACAAGGCCAGATGTATTAGAAAAACAACTTTGGAGAAGTTTTAAAACAACACAACTGAAGAAGGGCCATACTCTTCAGTATGGCAGGGCAGGGAATAGGCAAGGACATCTCCAGGGCCAGAACAAGGGGCTAAGGGAGCAAGGGCATGCTAACCCAGGGTGTATCATGCCGTTATCTCCCTCCCAGAAGCAGGCAGAGTACAGAGCAGCTTCCCGGGGAGACCCGAGGGATGCGCTGAGGACAGAGGCAGGAGGGAGAGGACTCTGGAGTGAGGTTAAATGGTGCTGAGTCTTCCCAAAGGCTCGGGGGGGGGGGGGGGGGGGGGGGGGGTGGGGGGGTTCTTAAGAGTTGGGGGGGGGGGGGGGGGGGGGGGGACACGGGGGATCTGAGAGTTCTTCAAAGTTTTGGGGTCGATGGGCAGGGCCCGGGCCTGGGTTGGGTCCAGAACCTCCCGGTACAGAGATAGACCCTAATGCAGGGATGCGGAGCGCAGAGTCAGAGCCCGGGTCCAGGGCGTGCGGGGGCGGGGTCCTCACCGGCCGCCACATGTCCCCGGCAGTGCTCTCTTCCCGGTTTCGCCGCAGACGTCCCTGGTGCCCAGCTGACACCGCGGAAAGAGTATGCAACGCGCTTGCGCAGCGGCCCACACTCTGCACACAGACCCGGGTAGAGTGGAAGGGCCACGCCCCCAAGACGTGACGTGACCTCCTCGGCTACGCCGCAGCGACCCCTTGAGGTCGCCCAGGGCATAGCCTGATGCGAGAAACCAAGTGGAGTCTTTACCAAGTTTTTTCGTTTGTTTATTGTATGAGAGTCGGTTAGTTCTTGCTTTCCACCTTCGGAGGCATTGTTTTATCTCTCTTGCGCTGTGCACGTCAGGCTACCTTTGCGGGCAATTTTCCTATCCCCCTCCTACCTCACTGTAGGAGTGCTTTTTACGTGGTTTCTGGAACTTGGCTTCCTAGGTCCCACTCAGCCATATTCCCAGACCCTTGAGTTGGCTCTTTAATTTTGTCAGGCTCTCTTTCCTCCCTGAAAAGTGACGATGTAACTCAAAGCTGACACTTGGTCACTTTCACAACTCGGTATTCACTGGCACAGGCTGCAGTGACAGTTTGACGACACCTGTTGAACCAGCCACGTAGAGAGCCAGAGACACCCTAGCTTTCTTGCCAACTATGCTAGTTAAGAGTCCGGGTTCTCTGTCCCCCTCTTTCTCACTCTCCATGATACCCATTCCTTCTGCAAATACTCTTCTGGAGAGGCCCTTGCCACCTGTCTCCTTAGATCTCCCCTGCAGTTCCTGCTGTCATAGCCATGGGTGCCCTTCTCAGCAGCTGTCCCTTACAGCCAAGAGATCATCACCGTATGTTGATCATTGTGTTCTTTAAGGCCACCTGAGCCTACTCCACACACACACACACACACACACACACACACACCCATCCCCTGCTGGAGCTGGGAAGCTGCCTTCTGGTTGAACATGGCTTTAAGCAGGCCCTAAGATGGTGTCATGCCTTCAGTCCCAAATTGGCTTTGGAGTGCCTGGCAGGAGGCAGAGCATCAAATATGAGGGGGTTATGAACAGTCTGTGAGTCAGAGAGTCTAGAGCAATGGCACCCTTTCAGTTCATTCATTCTGGACCTGCTTCTTGCCAGGCCTAGGAAGTACTTGTAGCTGAGATGTCTGAGAGCAACTGGAATGCAATGTGTCAGGGACAAAAAGGATTCAGGGTGCACAAAGCCCAAGATGAAAAGGCAGAAATGGGTGTTCTAAGACTAGGCTACTCATAAAGCACATGGGAGAGGTAGGTGGCAATCAGGTCCAGATATACAGTAGGGAACAAACAGTCCTCGGCCCTGTGAGGTCACACCTGAACCAGGAAGACCTAGCTTTGAGCTACTGGAAACCTATTGGAAAGTCTTGGGGCCCCAAGTAGTCCTGGCAACTCCAGGACGCCCCCCCCCCTCTTGCTCCAGCTCTGCTTGCTCCAGCCCTACTCCATCAGGCCCAAAGATTTATTTATTTATTTTATATTGCCGTCTTCAGATACACCAGAAGAGGGCATCTGATCCCATTACAGATGGTTGTAAGCCACCATGTGGTTTCTGGGATTTGAACTCAGAATAACCGGAAGAGCAGTCAGTGCTCTTAACCAGTCGTGCTCTTAACAGCTGAGCCATCAGCCAGCAGCCTGTCCCTGAGAATCTGCAGCAGTCGGAACCCTGGGTATTTTTGGTGACATGTATCAGGATATATACATAAAGTCACTAGGGTATACAGGGGCCCAGAGACCAGGAGATCTCAAGCCTCACAGTGCAAGTGATAGGCCTAGCCATAAAACTAAAAGCCAGGCTTGGAGCTTAGATGTTGGAGAGGTGAAGACGGGACCCTTAAGGTAGAGACTTCCAGAGTGGAAAGAGGGTATTTGCAGATAAAATTTGTACTGTGGACAGAGATGAGTAGGAGGCCAGGGTTTCCTAAGCTCCAGCGGGCACAGAGGGTAGAAAGGGGTGGCATTAACCGGGGAAAAGGTGCAACCTGTTTGGAGACACCTGTGTGGGCATGTCCAGCAGCCTGCTCAGGAACACCAACTGCAGTTAGACAGGCTGAGCCTTGTACTTTGGCTAGGAGCTACTGCCAAGACATAGGCCAGCAGGAGCCAGCAAATACAGGGATCTCCAATAGCAGAAACTCCTTATGTTCCAGTGCTTGGTCCTGCTCTGGCTATAGCTCCAGAGCCTACTGTTTCTTAAACTTTCATCCCTGGGAGCTCCCATCCCACATAAGAAGGCTGGGACCACTCTCTCACAGTGTAGCATCTCCCCTGCTAGATCTGCTTGCTAAGCACCCAGTGTTTTACCCCCTAGACTTTGATGGGGGGACCGGAGGCTGAGGCTCAGTGCCCAACTCTCAAGACCTTATGCCTTAGCCGGGCAGTGGTGGCGCACGCCTTTAATCCCAGCACTCGGGAGGCAGAGGCAGGTGGATTTCTGAGTTCGAGGCCAGCCTGGTCTACAGAGTGAGTTCCAGGAGAGCCAGGGCTACACAGAGAAACCCTGTTTCGAAAAACCAAAAAAAAAAAAAAAAAAGACCTTATGCCTTGAAAGCTTCCACTACGAGGACTTTGATGTATTCACTTGCTGTGTGCACCTACTATGTGCATCTACTGTAAAGGACTCTCCTCTGAGACAACCACCACTGTCTTCAGGAGTTTTGCTGGGCCTGCTCAGAAAAGAGCTGCGGTTTTGGCCGGCAGATAAAAAATATCAGGATACTCTGACCACAGTATCCAGACACCCTTCCCAACCATCTGTGTGCAATTCTGCCCTAATTGCATGTGGCCTTCTGGTCCTGGGGGAGGGGCCAGAGGATAGAGAGAGGAAAGGACTAGGAGAGAAAGCTCCATCTATTTAGCAATGGGAAAGCCATCATCCCTGTTGGATAAGGCTTTCCAGTGCAGACTTTTGGGTGAAAGTACCCATACTCCACTAAGTGACTCTTTATCCATGCTCTGTAAGGAAACCCAGTAAACCCACTGGCTCTCCAGGGTGAACTTCAGAGGACTTATACCTGGCTTTGTCATTAGGACCTTAGGAGGAGGTGTGGGGGGCATTGTTAACATCTCATCCTGAAAAAGAACTTAACTGACAGCTCCCCAGAAGACTCTGGTCTTTCTCACCTGCCTCTCTCAGGGACCCTAGTAATCCTGACCTCTAGGGGAAATGTATCTGGCCCATCAATGCCATCCTCTACTGGTCTGTCCCTCATGTCACGGAAACCTCCTGTCACAGAAGCTTGGCCCTGTCCTCTCTCTATGTAGACCAGGTCACTTTCTTCTTCTCCCACAATGGTTTCACCCGCTGGATCACCTCAGCTGAACTCACACACTTAGATTTGCACCTACCATTCACAAGCGAAGCCTCTTGTCTTTCTTGGTGGCTGATTATTTGGTCTTGGGCTGGTCCTGAGGCAAGCCTTTACTAGTTCTTGTTGGTCGAATGTAGGCAAACAGACCCCCTTTGTGGGTTTCTTATACCTCCCAGGTGACTTTTCCGCCCTCACTAGTGGGTAGGGCTTCCTTGACCATCTAGGTTCTCTAAGTCCTTCCACAGCAGGTTTGATGCAGCTAATTATTACCGTGATTATCTAGTCTTCCTCCTAATTGCCTCTCATGGACCCATCCACAATGGCCGTCTCTGGAATCCATTGTTGCAGGCACCCTCCCCAGCTACATGCCACCTTCACTCTTTAGGTCTTCCACTGAAAGGCAGCCAAGAAACCTCTGACCAGGAACTGGATGGACAACCAGGAGAGTACCAGGGATTTCTCAGAGCTATACAGGGCAACCTCATCCCTGTACAAACACATACACATGGGCTGGTGAGATGGCTCAGTGGTTAGGAGCACTGACTGTTCTTCCAGAAGTCCTGTGTCTGGAGACAGCTACAGTGTACTCATATACATAAAATAAATGAAATAAATAAAAAATAAATCTTAAAATTAAAAAAGAATGGACAAGGGCCCGAGACTGCTATGCTGATTTATGCCATTTCTCCCTCCCTCCCTCCCTCTCTCCCTCTCTCCCTCCCTCCCTCCCCCCCTTCCTGTGTCTGTGTGTGTACATAGATGCCAGAAAGGGTCTTGGAGCTGGAGTTACAGATCTTTGTGAGCCACTACCCTGGGATTCCTGGCTTCAACACTGAAAAGAATTTCAGAACCAGCCATTACGATGAAGCAGAGTTGGAGATTCTAATAAAGATATTTAAGCCTTACAATAAAAGAGGAAGAGAGGGATTTGAGAAGAAAATGAATCAGATTCAAGAGCACGGCAGTGGGATTTTCTGAGGGGAGGCATTGCAGAAAACTAGACATCCTCTGTCTGTATGGGCTCCGCAAGGCAGGCTACAGAGCAGACTGCAGACATGAGTGTGGGTGTGAGCTCTGATCAATCATCAAAGGGTATTTGCTCCTGGTAAGATTTATAAGCAATTCTTTAAATGGTTATGTTTAATAAAGATCACTGAGTACTTGGGAAAACTGACAGCTTAGCCTTTATTTAAAATTGTTTGGGTTTTGTCTGAGCTATATCGGAATGTCAAGCAAAAGCTATTGATTTTATAAATGGTGGCCTGTTCTTCAAAATATTTTTTAAAAGGGTTTTCTTTTCTCTTACTTTTTTTTTTGGGGGGGGGGTAAGTTCCAGAACAGTTAAAGTAACAGGACACACCTTAAATAGACCAGGCTGGCCTTGAGCTCACAGAAGTACACCTGCCTCTACCTCCGGAGTGTGAGGACTAAAGATGTCTTCCTCTATGCCCAGTTAAAGATGTATTTTTTTAATGATTTTTATGTGTATTGGTGTGTTAGATCCCCTGGAGTTAGACAGTTGTGAGCTGCCATGCAGGTGCTGGGAATTGAACCTGGGTCCTCTAGACAAGCAGCCAGTGCTCTTCACTGCTGACCCATGTCTCCAGCCCCCTAAAGATTTATTTTTAATTATGTATGTTTGTACATTTCTATGGATGTTTACATGAGCATAGGTGCTGGCAGAGGCTGGAAGAGACCATTAAATTTCTCTCTCTCTTTTAAAGATTTTATTTATTTATTTATTTGAGTACACTGTAGCTGTCTTCAGACACACCAGAAGAGGGCATCAGATCCCATTACAGATGGTTGTGAGCCACCATGTGATCACTGGGAATTGAACTCAGGACCTCCGGAAGAGCAGTCAGTGCTCTTAACTGCTGAGCCATCACTCTAGCCCCCGTTAAATCTCTTAAAGCTGGAGTTGAAGGCAGCTATGAGTCGGCTGATATTGGCGCTGGGAACTGAGCTGGGGTCCTCTGCGTGAGTAACAAGTACCCAACTGCTGAGCCACCTCTCCAGGCTCCTCTTCATAAGATTTATAAGAAGTAGTTTATCTTTTCCAGTTGGATAAAACCATCTCTGGTTATTCACCGCTTTAACAGTTAGAGATTTCTACTTAAAGAATTGTTTCCACTTAAGACATTCCTAATAAGTTAGACAATAACCATAAAACTTATTTTGTTAGAAAATACTTAAATCTGTAATGTCTATGATCTTAGAGCCTATAGATTAGTGATTAAAGTAGTCACTGCCACTAATAATTGTTTTTTCACAGTAACTTCTTCCAAAACAAATATGAACAAATGGTTTCATTATTAACAGATTTCCTCCATTCTAAAGGGAAAGGATAAACCCATTATAATTAAGACCTTTGGAGGAGCTGGAGAGATGGCTCAGTGGTTAGAGCACTGGCTGCTCTTCCTAGAGGTCCTGAGTTCAATTCCCAGCAACCACATGGTGGCTCACAACCATCTGCAATGGGATCTGATGCCCTCTTCTGGTGTGTCTGAAGACATGACAGTGTACCCACATACTTAAATAAAATCTTTTTTTTAAAAAGGATATTTGGAATTTTGCTTCACACACACACACACACACACACACACACACACACACCTGTATGTACACTTGCATGCTAGAAGAGGGCATCAGATCCCATTACAGATGGTTGTGAGCCACCATGTGGTTGCTGGGAATTGAACTCAGGACCTCTGGAAAAGCAACCAGTGCTCTTAACTTCTGAGCCATCTCTCCAGCCCTGATTGGTATATTTCTAATTAATAAATATTTTACTAATCACCCAGGTAGTGAACCCCTTTAATCTTAGCACTCAGAAGGGAGTGGCAGGCAGATTTCTGTGAGTTTCAGGACAATTTGTTCTACACAGTAACTTCCAGTCTAGCTATGATACAAAATCAACCACATCTCAAACAAATACAAAGTGAGGGGCTAGAGAGATGGCTCAGCAATTAAGAGCACTTGCTTCTCCTGCAGAGTAACCAGATTTGATTCCCAACACCTACATGCTAGCTCATGACCATCTGAAACTCCAGTTCCAGGGGATCGGACATCCTCTTCTGGCCTAATCAGGTCATACATGCACATAATGCATGACATATATGCAGGTAAACTCTTACACATAAATAAAACAATAAATAAGACCTATTAAAAAGATGCTGATTGACAACCGGCAGTGGTTGTCAATCCCCCCTTTAATCCCAGCAGCCTGTACCTCCTCCTGCTCTCCAATCTCAAGGCCTGATCATGGTCCCTATGGTCACAAGACTCTCCTAATAAGAGTCATTCTGGGGGCTGAAAAGATGCTCAGCAGTTAAAGAACACTGACAGTTTTTCCAGAGGACCCAGGTTCAATTCCCAACACCCACATGGCAGCTCACAACTGTTGGTAACTCCAAGATATGACCCCCTCACACAGACATACACACAGGCAAAACACCAATGCACTTTTAAAATAAAATTAAAAAAAGTCATCCTGCAAGGTAACTGGCCTCATCTTCCTTTTCCACAGTCCAACCAAAGCCGCCTTCTCATTTGTTATAACAAGCTCCTGAAGAGAGAGACCTATCTATGTGTAGGTACTGGCTTAAAGGACAGAGACAATTTTCTCAGTATTAGCCACACAGACCCTTTGGAGGGCTCTCGAGTTGCACACCAAAAGTCTGCTAACATTTCCTCTTCTCCTTCTCCTTCTCCTTCTCCTTCTCCTTCTCCTTCTCCTTCTCCTTCTCCTTCTTCTTCTTTATAATTGAAATAAGTAAATAAGTGAGGTGGTTCTAGACAGGCCCAGTATAGAATTATAATCTGAGATGAGAAGAACAGGAACCACTAGGAAGGTTTCATAGGAAAAGTGGCATCTTTTTCCTATGAACGGGGTTGGTGGTGACATCCTTAGAGTATTGAAGGCATCTAGAGAGAGAAGGACCTGCAGCCATTGTTGACTGTGCTGGACTTCTCCCTTCTCTGCTGATGGGAGGCTTTGGTCAGATGCTTACTCGAGGGGTTCCTTTCCCCTTTTGTCCCCAAATGTTCACTGTTTCTATCAAAATGGGGCAATAGGGCTGGAGAGATGGCTCTGTGGTTAAGAGCACTGACTGCTCTTAACCTGAGTTCAATTCCCAGCAACCACATGGTGGCTCACAACCATCTGTAATGGGATCTGATGCCCTCTTCTGGTGTGTCTGAAGACACCTACAGTGTACTCATATAAATAAAATAAATCTAAAAAAAAGGGGGGGGGCAATAAAAATGTTAAGTTCTCCACTGTTGCTGACATTTAGGCTTTGAAGGATGATCAAGGAGCCCAGACAGGGCTGCTACTGCAGGCTCCCTGGAGGGTCTAGAGCTAACCCAGCAGAAGAGCAGATCCTACAGGTTTTTCGGGTGTCACATTTTGTGAGTTGTCTTCATGCAATGTCCTAAAAATTGTTTAAGATCTAACAGAAGGTTACAACAGTTCATAAAACTGCCTCTGACAAAAATAAAAGAGATAAAATATTTTGTCCTAGATAGGGTCACTACTGCTGTGACGAAGTGTCACGATCAAAGCAAATTGGGGGGGGATGGGTTTATCTCAGCTTACACTGTCAGGTGACAGTCTATCACAGAGGGAAGTCAGGGTAGAAACTCAAACAGAGCAGAAATCTGGAGGCAGGAACTGATGCGGAGGCCATGGAGAGGTGCTGCTTACGGGCTTGCTTGTCATGGCTTGCCCAGCCTGCTTTCTTATAGAAGCCAGACCCCCAGCCCAGGGATGGTGTAAAAGTAACTTTTATTTGCCTTTAATAATTGTCGTCTCTGAGACTTACTGCCTCCATCTGCTAAGCTGGGCCTAGTCCTGGAAGCTTCTGGCCTCTGTACAATCTAACCTAGGCCGAGAATGTTCTCAGCTTCTGAAACTGCTGAATAAGCTCACCCTTTCTTTTTTTCTGATCTCTGGCTGATTCAACTCCACTGTTCTGGCTCAAACTCCTGTCCAAGCTGAGTGATTGGAACTGCCTTCTCTCTCTCTGCTTCTCCTAACTTGCTCTGCTTGGCATCAAATTAACTCTAGCAATCTGTTCTAACCTTCTGGCTCCTTCTCATTCTCTGGCTCATTCTGTCTTCACCTGTGTCTAGCTTGTTGTCTCTCTGCCAGTTGTCTCTGGACAATTGTCCTGGTAAAACTTTCTCCCTCCTCTCTCCCTCTCTCTCTGCACTGCTCTCTTAAGTAGCTTCCCTTTCCTCTCTCTTCTCATGAGAGTTGAACATATCTCATTCTGCAAAATCTCTCTCTGATTCATCACTGTGTCTGACACTCAATTAGACATCACTTTTAAACATAGGTGTTTCTCTTTACAAACTAGCTTTACCTTCATTGTTTGGAATTAAAGGTATACTTGGACTGAGTCACACCACAACTAGAAACAGGTTTTCTCAGGAAATAATAAAACCTTGGAGTTTACAATATGATCATATATCCTGCAACAGAATGGTACCACTCACAATGGGTTGGGCCTGCTGACATCAAGAACTAATTAAGAAAATGACCTTCAGGTTTGCCTACATCCTGATCTTATGGGGGCATTTTCTTCATTGAGGCTCCCTCCTCTCAGATGACTTAGTGTGTGTCAAGCTCACATAAAACTACCCAGCACATACTCCCTCAGGTCTCTCCTATCTTTTCTTACCTTGTTGCTTCTGAGCATTACAGACCTTAGAGAAGCCTTCCTGGCTTTCCTTTCTAAAATCCCTCTCAGTACCAGGTGATGGTTGGGCATGCTTTTCAACCCAGCACTCAAGAGGCAGAGGCAGGTGAGTTAGAGGCCAGCCTAGTCTATGGAACAAGTTCCAGAACAGTCAGGGCTTGCCAAAGACCAGCCTCAGCTTGGAAAGGGTTTCTGAGGAAGGGGTGTTTGAAATCGGCCAAACAAATGACTCGAAGTCAAATCATGGGTCCAAGCTGAAGACCTATGTTCTGCTCAAGACAGCTCCCCAGATTGCTCTTGTGTGCCCCCCCTTCTCTCTCACTGTTCTGCTTGAGACAACTTTTTCTTGCTATTCTAAAAACTCTCTCTGGATAGCTCATCCCTTACAGATCAAAAGCCCAGTCTTTTATTTACATGTCACTTCAGCCATTGCCCCTGTTTTTGATCATCCCAGGAATCATCATCCCATGACCCCAGCCCCTTGATTCTTAGAAAGAGACAGCAGGCACAAACACAGACAATGAGATAGCCAAGTGGCATCCTGCCTTGAAAGTACTATTCCTGTCACACCTGGGCCTGGACCCAAACTCCCTCTGTCGAAAACTGATCATGAACTCAGGAATCTGCCTGCCTTTGTAAACATAAACAAAAAACTTAGCTGAGTGGGATCTTGCCCTGAAAACAGCACTCCCTAAATCTCTTTATCTCCTTCCTTAGGATCTTTCTGACAAGCTGGCTCTGTGCAGCTGCCTCTGTTCCTTTAGATCTGTGAAGCCTCTCATACAATTCATACTGCATCCTTATATTTTGCATAGTTGAAAAATTATCTATTTTTAAACTCATGCTTTCAGCGTTCTTTCCCACAGCCTTAAGGACTGTCCTGAAGGTCACAGCTTTCTACCATTTTGCTGAGACATTAGACACACCCTTGCCTCCCAGACATGGAGTCGTTAACCTTGTCAGAGAAACCTGTTCTCAAAGGAGATGCATGAAAATATGTACATTATCATACAAACAAGCCTTATGCCCACGTCAGCCATCAACACGCATGGAGGCCCACGCCCTGCCGTGTCTGTTCCAGGGGCAGGAACCATGTTGTTCCACAAGGGCTACATAGAGAAACAAAACGTTTCGCTGTTATATATTGGTGTGCTCTAGTGTATCCAGCTTTATGCCAAAAAGCTCCCTTACTGTTAAGATGTCATACCATCAATCAACCAAACACAGAGCAGCAGCATCTCATTGTTTATATGCTACTGATCTTACAGGTAGGAGTTAGTACTGATAGTGGGAAATGAAACGGACATGGGGGATGGGGAGGGAATTTTTTTTTTTTTTGGCAGAATGACTATAGATTTATTAAGGAAACACGAGAAAGAACCTCTGAGAGTGGGAGAGATGGCAAAGGAGTAGTAACACCCACAGCATCATATTCTGTCTTATTTGTACTTTATGATGAAGGGAATCTACACATACGTAGCATAAGTTGCTCGATGGTAGCATGTTGCTGCTGCTTTCTTCTATGTTAACCCTTTGCCCAGATAATGCTGCAGAGAAATGCAGGGTTCGGCAGCCTTGGGGATATGCTAGTCCAGCCCAATAGAAGACCATAATGAGGAAAAGGGGCAGGGGAAATAGAACAGACATGGATGACACGGTTGGACACTTTGGCCAGAGAGACAAAACTAACCTCTGGAATGATTAACTGCCTTTGTTTCCATTCCTGAGATAATCTGCTGACCAGAGATGAGATATACCCTGTATCTCTTGGAAGTTAATAGGCTGCCTTCACAGTCATAAAGTGCATACTGAAGAATCACTTTCTGTTTGTGCTCATTGGCATTTGTGAGGATAGGCAACCTGACCTTTGATCTCTGGTACTCTGTTTAAAGATTGTCTGCAAATGAGAGGAGGTAAAATTGAGACATCAACTAAACACACAGGTCCAAAGGCTAACAGAAGTGCCCTGCTAAAATTGTTGGGGTTCAGGAGTTGCCCACAACAAACCACACAAACACTGATCTCAGACAGGGATGGTTGATTGAACACACACCCCAAGACTGATTAATCAGGGCCATAGCTCAGAATTCAGGGGCTGAGAATACAACCCCAAACATCTTTTTCTGTCAGCATATAAAGGCTAAAACTGCAAAAACCATAATGAGCCGGGCAGTGGTGGCGCACGCCTTTCATCCCAGCACTTGGGAGGCAGAGGCAGGTGGATTTCTGAGTTCGAAGCCAGCCTGGTCTACAGAGTGAGTTTCAGGACAGCCAGGGCTACATAGAGAAACCCTGTCTTGAAAAAAACCAAAAACCAAAAACCAAACCAAAACAAAACAAAAAACCATAATGAGCTCATACACAGGTGAAGGGAATACTGCTCAGTGGTTGGCTCTGACTCAAGACAGTTTGGCTAGCTAAACAGAAAAGTTCTAACTGAACTTTATTCTGATTGGTCCTAAATTGAGCTTATGGTTGTCTCGAATTTCTTGTAACAGTCCTCAGAACATGCAGAACATAACAGGATGTGTGGTCAGCACAACCCTGCTCTGAGACAAGTTATTTTTCTGCATCAATGACTGGCAGGCATATTACAGCAGCAATATGAAATAGCTGGCACGCATGGAACAAAATGGCCGCAGTTATGCTGGGGGGGCGGGGAGGGGAGGAGAGGACGGGCAGGCCTCAACAAAAATTATAGCACATACAACCCGGAGATCCAGTTCCAAAGCTGTTCACCAAAAAGGATGGTGCTATCTGACATACTTTGAATCTAATTTTTAGATCATATAAAGCAGATTAGCTATTAGCAGAGTTATCAAGAATATACACAGAGCACTTAACCTTGATCAAATGAGATCTTTTAGTCCTGTAAATGGAATGAAAATAGAAACTAGATGATTATACCAGTGGAAAACATTTCTAGTCATAACGGGGATAAATTAGCATAGAAATCTAAGGCTTTTTATCTTGGCTATAAAAGGCAGAAACGAAAGGCTGGGCAGAGTCAAGGACACACAATAAGCACGGCTTTAATTATTTTATTTGCTGTGCACGAGTATCTGGCCTGTATGTGTGTGTGCCACGTGTTTCTGGTGCCCACAGAAACTGGAAAAGGACATCTGGCCTCTGAAAGTGGTATTAAAGAGAAGTTGTAAGCCACTGCATGGCTGCTGGAACAGGAAACTGGGTCCTCTGGGAAAGTAGGCCTTCTCCTTAGCCACTGAGCCACCGAACCGTCTCCCCAGTCCTAAGAAATGGTTGTTGTTATTTTGTTTTGTTTTTGTTTTTTGAGACAGTATTTCACTGTGCAGCTCTGGCTGTTGTGAAACCCACTCTGTAGACGAAGCTGGCCTCGAACTCAGAGATCGTCTGCCCCAGCCTCCAGAGTGCTGGGTTTAAAGCTGTGTGTTATCAGCTGGCCTCTTTCAGAAAGTTAACTGCTACCCCTGTGCACCCCCTACCTCATATACGTATAGATCTTTCTTTCTTTCTTTCTTTCTTTCTTTCCTTCTTTCTTTCTTTCCTTCTTTTTGATCAGGGTCTCACTGTGTCACGTTGTGATGTGTCTCACACATAAGTCTGCAGGTCTGGTTTTCCTGATATGATTTGAATATGCTCATGTACCACTGTGGTCTCAATTTGGATTGATAAATCTATCAGTCTGTGCTTTGCAGTTTCCAACCTGGGCTGGTGCTCACTATGTAGACTCTACTGGCTGGTTTTGTGTCAACTTGATACAAGCTAGAGTTATCACAGAGAAAGGAGTTTCAGTTGAGAAAATGCCTCTATCAGAGCCAGCGGTAAGGCATTTTCTCAATTAGTAATCAAGGGGGGAGGGCCCCTTGTGGGTGGTGCCATCCCTGGGCTGGTAGTCTTGGGTTCTATAAGAAAGCAAGCTGAGCAAGCCAGGAGAAGCAAGCAAGCCAGTAAGCAGCATCCCTCCATGGCCTCTGCATCAGTTCCTGCTTCCTGACCTGCTTGAGTTCCAGTCCTGACTTCCTTTGGTGATGAACAGCAATGTGGAAGAGTAAGCTGAATAAACCCTTTCCTCCCCAACTAGCATCTTGGTCATGATGTTTGTGCAGGAATAGAAACCCTGACTAAGCATAGACCAAGCTGGGCTTGTACTTACAGAGACCCTCTTGCCTCTAGATTTGCCTCCTGAGCGCCGGGATTAAAAGCATGCTACACCATGCCTGGCCTCACCCATATGTTTTAATCAACACCCACCAGTCGAAAGGATTGTCTTGTTTTTGTTTTTTTGTTTTTGTTTTTTTTTTTTGCATGCATTATGTGATTTTGGAGCCCATATTCTTTGACAGTCTGTTATAATTTACTAATTATAGAGGCCTAAAGATTGGGCTTTGTTGGGGGCTGGAGAGATAGCACAGTGGTTAAGAGCACTGGCTACTCTTCCAGAGATCTGAGTTCAATTCCCAGCAACCACATGGTGGCTCATAACCATCTGTAATGGGATCCAGTGCCCTCTTCTGATGTGTCTGAAGACAGCAACCATGTATGTACTCCCATACATAAAATAAATAAATTAATTAATTAATTTTTTTTTTTTTAAAAGTTGGGCTTTGTCATATACAGACACAACTGAATATAGTAAAGTGTACCATGATGCATCTAAGGGCTTGGACGGAGAGTTTAGCGAGAGTTTCTGGGGATAGGAGGATAGGCTCTGGGGGCGGGGAACGACGTAGGTAATATTGTCCTCCAGGTAAGATGAGAGTCTTTTTTAATTTATTGTTATTGTATGAGTGTGAATTTATGGTGAAGTTACTTGTGCTCTGGTGTGTGTGTGTGTGTGTGTGTGTGTGTAGGTCAGAGGACAACTTGTGGAGTTGGTTCTCTCCTTCCACCTTTACATGGGTTCCAGAGATGGAGCTCGGGTTAACAGATGTTTTTCCCCACTGAGCCCTCTCAGCAGCTCCTAGAAAGACTTTTTAATCAAAAACTTTGGGCATCTGATTAGCATACTTGATCTTTCCAGGGGATTGAGGTCAGTGGAGATCAGGGTGTGCCCTGCTCTAAGGTACTTCATATTGTGTAAAGCAGTGGTTTTCCAGACTGTTTTGTCCCAAAGGACTCCATTTTACAAGCAACATCTGACCTTATTTTGATGATGGAGTCATGCCCTACAGAAGTGCCATCTGTCCATCCTTTATTCACGAATAGGGACCTGATGTCCATCTGAGGGATTAGGAGTTAAACAGACTCGCAGATAGGCAGATGGGTTGGAAACGGTCACCTAGGTAAAAGGTAATCAATAATTACGTGGCTAGGTAATAAAGGCTTTTTCTTCCTGTCCAGACACAGACAAAGCCCGGCATCTTAAAACAAAGCCCCTGTGGGCCTTTTCTCCTTCCATAGGGTCCTAATGTTGAAGGCCTGGATGAACAAGTTCATGTCAGATTAGACAATGCTTACATAGCAGCTGTTGGCCAAACAGCCATCCTATCTTTCTTCAATCTGATCAACCCCAAATCAGGGGAGGAAGACCCTTCAAAGGCCTTTTTTTTAAAAAAAAAAAAAAATGCAGCCCTCAAAGAAAAGGTGGGTGTGTCTTCCCGAGTATCCCCCTGTTTGGTGGAGGGTCTTTTTCTCTGTGTGCCTGCTGCATGTGTGTTTTCTTAATCCAAATAAAGCTTTTTTTCAACTGATTTAGGAACGATTCCTGTTTGCTGTGTTCACAGTCTGTCCACTGCCACCTGGCATGCTGAGATTTTCCTTCCTTTTAATTCTTTAACCTGAAAAGAAAACGGATCTGATCAAGACTCCGAGCCATAACACATGGTCTGCCTACACCCAGTGTTTTTCAGCCTATGGCTTCTATCCTACTTCATGCTTGCTGATGGCTCTGACCCTGCACCCTCGTGTTATGGTAACCAGTAGCAGTAGGAGCTCAGACAGCAGACTTTGAAGTGTATTTGCCATAGTCTTGTTTTGGTTTTTCCAGACAGGGTTTCTCTGTATAGCTCTGGCTGTTCTGGAACTCACTCTGTAGACCAGGCTGGCCTCGAACTCAGGAATCCACTTGCCTCTGCCTCCCAAGTGTGGGGATTAAAGGCATGCGCCTCCACCACCCGGCCCCAGGATGCATAGTCTTATCTAATGAATCTCCCAAGTCTTCAGATTGTCTCCTTTTTTGACCTGTAACTTTAACCCTAAGAACATCTAGAAGAGCAGGTACTGCCAGCATCAGTTGAGTGGCCTAGTGCTTCAAGCTTCTCTGTAATTCTCTGATGGAACTCTGTGCTCCTCACACTGAAGAGAGACCATAGTGATTTCAAGATTTATTTCGGGTGTGGGGGGAGTATTGTGGGAGGGGGTGGCCAGGAGGAGGGGCAGTGAGCCAGATATAAAGTGAATAAATAAATAAAAATAAAGGGAAGAGTGATAGAAAATTGATCAATTAATTAATAATTAAAATATTCACAGCCGGGCAGTGGCGGCGCATGCCTTTAATCCCAGCACTTGGGAGGCAGAGGCAGGCAGATTTCTGAGTTCGAGGCCAGCCTGGTCTACAGAGTGAGTTCCAGGACAGCCAGGGCTACACAGAGAAACCCTGTCTCGAAAAACGAAAAAAAAAAAAAAAGAATATAAAAATCTTACATAAACATATCTGCCACCCTTTTGAAAACCCACACCTTAGTTTGGTTAGTGTGTATTTGACAAGGGACAGATGCAGTGGAGCAAGGGCAAATACTCTGAGCCATAGTGTCCTCCAAATATGAAAACAAGATGTATTCTGTAGCCAAGTGCAAACATGCAAACACTGAGAGAAGATGTAAGCAGGAAATTTTATAGCCTCATCCCAAGAGAGGAGAGTGAATCCACACCTTATTGTTAGGTCTCAGACCTGGCACAAAGGGCTGTACGGGAAACCAAATGGTAGTCAGGCCCAAACATCAGAAGGCGAAGGCATTACTGCAATCTGTCTCTGGTCTCCACTGGCTCGGCTCACTACTCCTTGTGATCAAGGTTTACCACAAAATAAATTGAGACTTGTGCAAGAGATAAGAGTAAACTATGGCCAGGTACCTCTAGGGGGAAGGCACTCTCATAGGGTGAAGTTGGACCATGCTCAAAGGCACCATTGTGAAAAAAACACCCTCACCGTGAGAATGGACAAGAGCTGGGAGACCATTGCGCCCACAGATCTATTTAGATGGGTCTTATACTGAAGTCTGCAGAACTTTCCTAAGGAGCAGTTTCTACCCAGGTGATTTATTGACAGGCCCCTTTGGAGTAACTGTTAAAGGAAGACACAAAGATCTGCATTGTTCTTTATCAGAAAGCCTCAGGTCAGATAGTAATCTTATCTTTTAGGGAGTTCAGAATGTCACTTCTGCTCTTAGGTTCCTGCAGTCTCAGTTCCCCGCTTTATCAGCAGCTAATTATGAGGGGGAGTGTGTTCCCCTTCATGACTTCTAAGCCTGCTCATACCCAAAAGCCCACCTAAGGCTAGACTCTGTTCTAGCCCAATATCTCATGCTCCAGACTGACTGTGGGAAACCCAGTGAAGATGGAGTGTTCTTTCACGACCAGTGGGTTAGGATATTATTTTCTAGTTGCACACACACACACCACCACCACCACCACCTACTCTGACGCCAACAACAACAAACCAATAAAATTAAAAACAAAAAAATCTCCACCAGGAAGCTGGCAAGATTGCCCAATGGGTAGAGACTTGCTACCAAACCTGACCTGAGTTGAATTTTTGGGACCTACATGGTAGAAGGAAAGAATACACTCCTGTAACTTGTTCTACATATGCACCATGGCAGGTGCATACACACACACATGCACACCCTCCCTCACATAAAATAATATGATAAAAATATTTTTATTGAAAGAAATCCAATCCCCACCCATCCCTGTTTCCATCCCAAGAGAACCACAACACTCGTCTCACTTGAGCCAGAGGGGGGAAAATCCCTCCCTCTGCCTCCCCAGGACAGCTTCCCACCCCCAAACCCACATGATGGCATAGTGACTCCAGTTCCAGAAGGTTTGTCACTCAGCTTCTGGTTTCTGTGGGCACCAGGCATACACACAGTGCATATACATACAAAATCAAATTTTTAAAAATCAAATCAAAACTGGATGGTGGTGGTGGCAGCTGTGGCAGCGACACACTTTACCTTTAACCCCAGGAAACAGAGATGGGGAGATCTCTGTGAGTTTGAGGCCAGCCAAGTCTACAGAGCGAGATCCAGGACAGCCTGGATTACATATTACACAGAGAAACCTTGTTTCAAAAAACCAACCAAAAAACCAAAACAAATCAAACCAACCAAATAAAACAAAGATCGGGCAGGTGTAGTATAGTGCTACATCTATTCAATCCCAGCATTCAAGAGGCAGAGGCATTCAACAGACCCTGTCTCAGACAAACAGCTAGATCAAGAGCCCTAAAATCCCTTCCATAATTTATTAAGACAGCTTTAGAGGTGTTTTGTTGAAACAGGGTTTCTCTGTACAGCCCTAGCGATCCTGGAACTAACAGAGATCTAACTGCCTCTGCCTCCCTAGTGATGGGATTAAAGGCGTGGGCCACCAACACCCAAGCTTTCAAGGTTTTTAATAACTAAGCAGAGACCCTGAATGCCAGAAAAGAGATAAACAACGGATTCAGTTTATGGCCACACTAATTGTCTCTTCTGTCTCAGGAAATTCTAGAGCGCCATCTAGTGGCCACTCAGTTCAGTCTGCAGGCACTAACTCAAGGCTTGAGTCAAAGGATTCTTTCCTGTTATTGATCAGCTGATACTTCTGCTGGGAGAGTCCAAAGCTACTGAGCCTCTCTTCTGGGATCAAGCACAATCACCAAAGTGGGAAACCCTTGGAAGCAGTAATGTCCTTTCTCTCTTGTGAGGGAAGGCAAGCTCATATCTGACAACCTCACACAGGTTGAACCTGAAAAGGGACGAATTCCTGGACCATAAAGAGCCCAGCAAAGAAGGAAGGAGGTCCCTTTCCCTGGGGCTGTGTGAGCACTTCTATTTTCCCCCTAGATATTGCAAGAATCAAAGTAACATTCTTTTCTTTAAGATTTATTTTTAGCCGGGCAGTGGTGGCGCAGACCTTTAATCCCAGCACTCGAGAGGCAGAGACAGGAGGATTTCTGAGTTCGAGGCCAGCCTAAGTCTACAGAGTGAGTTCCAGGACAGCCAGGGCTACACAGAGAAACCCTGTCTCAAAAAACCAAAAAAAAAAAAAAAAGATTTATTTTTAATTACAATTACATGTGTGTGTGTGTGTGTGTGTGTGTCTGCATGTAGGTATCTGACCAGGGCAAGTGTCCACAGAAGCCAGAGGTCTGAAGCAGAAGTTACAAGTGACTGTAGGCTTTCCAGTGAAAGTGAGAATTATTCTTTGGTTCTCTGCATTGAGCAGTAAGCATTCTTTTTTTTTTTTTTTTTGGTTTTTCAAGACAGGGTTTCTCTGGGTAGCCCTGGCTGTCCTGGAACTCTGTAGACTAGGCTGGCCTCAAACTCAGAAATCTGCCTGCCTCTGCCTCCCGAGTGCTGGGATTAAAGGCATGTGCCACCACTGCCCAGCAGAGCAGTAAGCATTTTTAAACGCTCCTGAATTATATTCCTTGTTAATACAAGAGTCAGGGGTTTTTTTGTTTGTTGTGGTTTTTTGGGTTTTTTGGTTTTTTGGAAACAGGGTTTCTCTGTGTAGCTCTGGCTGTCCTGAGTTACAAGTCATCTAGGGCTACACAGTGAAACCTTGTCTCAAAGTGGGGATGAGGATGGGAACAAGAGCTTAACTGGATCTTAAATCTAGATATGCTGCCCCTAGCTAGGAGAGGAATGAGACAGTTACACAGGAGCACTTCTACTGTAGAAGTTAAGAGGCACACAGAGTGGGTTTGTTGAGGCTTGTCATCAGTACCAGTGGGGAGGATTGATTACTGGAATGTTAACAAGAGAATTTGGTCATGACAGAAGAAGAAGAAGAAGAAAAAAAAAACCTGGCCGGGCAGGGCAGGTGGATTTCTGAGTTTGAGGCCAGCCTGGGCTACAGAATGAGTTCCAAGACAGCCTGTTACCTTTACTACCAGATTCTAATCCTGACGACCCTGCAGCTTTTCTGGGTGGGGAGACTCCACCTCACCTGCAGTAATAGATAAGCCCTGTGGGATGGACCTCTTTCTGAGGCTACTTCATTCACAGACAGAAATGGTTTATGGAGGTAGGACACAGACTTTTCAGAGAACACACAGTGAGTTTCACAAAGGTGATAGAATTTGGGTGCTTTGTGGGTAATTCTATATCAGCCCCAGAGGAGTAATCGCTCTCACTAGAGCTCTCCAGCTAGAGGCACAAATGAGACAAAATTGAAGTATGACTCAGCCCATGCTTTCTGTGCCCATGCAGTCACCTGGAGACAGAGAGGCTTCGTCACTGCCCATAATGCCCTCTTAAATAGGACCTTACTCAATGTCATCTGGCTTTCTCCATCCCAGGGAGCTCTTACACATCGCAAAGCCACCAACAAGACTATTCTGACACTTCTCAGTGGAGCAATCGAGCAAATCAGCAGGCTGAAGAGTCAGTTTGATTCTGACTCCTGGCTGCCTTAGTTCCCAATCTCTCCTCTACAAATGCCCCCCACCCCCATTCATGGGCTTTAGATCGGAGCTTCAAAGCCACTCCAGAGGGATGAATACGTACAGCCCAGCAGGCTCTGCCCCCTGAATCTTCCCAATGGGAAAGCCTTAACAGTTTATCAGGCCACAGGATTTGAGGACCAGGGCCTGCCAACTTCCAATTGAGTTCCTCTTTACAGGCATAACAATCCCCCGGACCTGTGGTCTCTTTCTTTCTTTCTTTTAGTTGTTTTGTTTTGTTTTTGAGGCAGGGTTTCTCTGTGTAGACCAGACTGGCCTCAAACTTAATGATCTGCTTGCCTCTGCTTTCTGAGTGCTAAGATTAAAGGTGTATGCCACTTACTGGCTAGTTCTTTTTTTAGATTTATTTATGTATTTATTTATTTTATGTATGTGAGTACACTGTAGCTGTCTTCAGACACACCAGAAGAAGACATCGGATCTCATTACACATGGTTGCTGGGAATTGAACTCAGGACCTCTGGAAGAGCAGTCAGTGCTCTTAACCTCTAAGCCATCTCTCCAGCCCCTGGCTAGTTCTTTTTTCTATTCTTTCTTTCTTTTTTAAAAATTCTGTGTGCCTGTGACACACAAGTCATGAGATTTGATTCTCTCCTTAAGCATGTGGAACATGGGGACTGAACAGAGGTCATCAGGCTTGGCGACAGAGTGCCGTTACCTACTGAACCATCTTGCCAGCCTTTTCATCCCCTTAATATGGATTCATCTTTTGTGTATGACTATTTTGCCTGCGTGTATTTATGTGTATTGCATGCATGTCTGGTGCCTGAGGAGGTCAGAAGTGGGGGTATAGAATCTCCCTAGAACAGGAGTAACTGGTGGTTGTGAGCCACCATGTAGATCCTAGAAACCAAAACAGGATCCTCTGCCAGAGCAGCAAATTCTCTTAACCGCTGAGCCGTCTCTCTAGCCCCACCTTGTGGTCTGATTCTAAAGTTTGTCCTTTGTGTTGTCAAGCTGAGGAACCCAAAGACCCTCAAGCCTTCTGTTTCAGCATAAGGGAACTGTGCTGAAGGAAGACTGGTGAATAAATTTAACATATACCATGTGCAAGGGACTCAAATATCTACTAGTTCTGGAAAATATATGCATCAGACAGATAGAAGCATCCGTAACACAGAGTGGGTCTGAGATAGAACCAGTTTCCTCATCGAAGACATGATTTCTTGCTTTGAGCTCCCTCAGTCCCTACTGCGTGATAATGGCCTGGCTGTTTCACTTTATTTCTCCTCCCTCTCTCCCTCCCTTATCTCCCATTTCTATTTTACTTCCTTCTTCTGTTTTCATTTCCCCAGTCCCCTCTTAGAATTTTTTTGAGGCAGGGTAACCTCGAATTTGTAGTGATCCTCCTGCCTCTGCCTCCTAAGTGCTAGGATTACAGGCGTTCCTCACTCACTATATCCAGTCTGGCTTTAACTTCCAGTGACACCCAAAGAATGTAAAGCATTTTAAATTAAATATATTACCTCCATGGCTGCCTACTATCTTCTATCTCCTGGAAAGACGGAGGTTAATCTAGTCCTTGAGAGGTTTCTTATTTGATTCAAGACTTGGCACATACTTCTTCCCATTGCACGTTTATAATCCCCCATCACACCCAGTTCCTTCAAAGCCCTTTACAGTGGTCCTCGCGTCAGTCAGACCTCTTGCTAGATTCAACATGTCACTGAGACAAAAGAGCAAGACAAACCACTGCCTAGTAGGACAAGCAGAACCCCATGGGGATGACCTCTTCTTGGGATCGCCCCTTGTACCATCTTGGGGGACTGCATCTAAAGAGAAAAGGCCACTTAGAGCTGCTTGGGGCAGACCTGGTCTAGTCTTCCTCATGTCTCAAATGGCAGTCAGCCACTATGGGCCTGTCACCACCAGTTCACCTGTCCATCAGTAAGACCATACACCTGTCACTCTGAGATGTCTGTGTCCTATTCCAGTGAGATCCAGGTAAAACCTACCCCTGAACACCACCAGACCTTAATGGGTAGCCAACTTTCTCTCATCTTCAAAGTTCTAGAATATAATTTTACAAGGTTTCTCTTATTCCAGGGACATTCTATAAAATCCAATCCAGTTTAGGATTTTTGTTTTGTTTTGTAGACAGGGTTTCTCTGTGTAGCCCTGGCTGTCCTGGAACTCACTCTGTAGACCAGGTTGGCCTTGAACTCAGAAATCTGCCTGCCTCTGCCTCCCAAGTTCTGGGATTAAAGGCATGGGCCACCACGCCCGGCCAGTTTAGGATATTTATCCTAGACCTGCACCTTCAGGGAGACTTAGAATATTCCTGGACACCTTGAATCACAAGATTATCTTTAACAACTCACCCCAACATGGCTCCTCTCCTGGCTTAGTTTCCCCTCATCTTTACCAGCATTCTCCTTAGACTTATCTGTCCTTCTGAAGTCACACTGTGGTTTCATTTTCAACCATTATGAGCCAGTCTAGGTGGCATAGAGCTGCAATTTAGCACTTGAGAAGCTGAGGCTCAGGGATTCAAAGTTAGCTGGGCTACATAAGACCTTGCCTCAAAATAAAAAAGGAAAGGAAAAAAATCAAACACAATAACAAAAAAATCCATTTTGCACTTCAGTTTCCCAGCTCTGTGGCCAGTCCCTACCGCTCCTTATCTCTTCTTGTCACTGTCGGCCAAAGGCCACGGTCTTAAGTTGCTGCTTTTCTGGTAACTCCCTCCCCAGAGCCCCTCTCATGCTTAACCTTATTCAACTGGGATCTGCCGTTAAGCTTTGGACGGCATTGTCTCAGGGATATTAACTATTACCGACATCCATGCCTTACACCACTGCAGCTCTCCGCCTCCGAGTGACGTCATGATCTCGCTGTCCACCTCTTATCACGAGCACTCCCTCAGTTCCTTGGGATGCTGCTCAAGCATTTTCCATCTTACAGAACTATGACCCTGTGATTAACTGCTAAGCCATCTCCCCAGACCTCCATAAAAAGAATTTGCTTTGGACAAACATTATCTCTATCTGGGATTAAGGGTGTGTACCACTATGCCCAGCTTTAATTTTCTTTGAAGTTGCATTTTATCTTGTATGGGGGAGTGTGTGTCATAGAGAGTGAAGTCTGGGCCAACTTGTGGGTCCCAGCGACTGAACTCAAGTCCCTAGGCTTGGTAGAGTTTCTTTATCCACTAAGCCATCTCTCCCATGTGTGTACACTTTTATATCGTCTCAGTTAGGTTTCTGCTGCTATGATAAAACACAATGACCAACAGAGGAAAGGGTTTATTTCATCTTCCAGCATATAGTCGATCATCCAGAGAAGTCAGGGAAGGAACCTGGAGGCAGGCACTGAAGCAGAGGCTATGGAGGACTGCCACTCATTGGTTTGCTCAACCAGATTTCTTACCACCATTAAGAACCACCTGCTCAGGGTCAATGCCACCCAAAGTGAACTGGTCCCTCCCACATCATCAATCAAGGCAATGTCCCACGGGCCAGCCTGGTGGGGGCATTTTCTGAACTGAGGTTCTTTCTTCTCAAATGACTCTGACTTGTGTCAAGTTGATACAACATTTGCCAGCACATACGGCAAGAGCCTTACCTAAAAGGCCTTCTTCCCAGCCTATGCCTTGTTCTATGCTGTTTATTTCTAAAAATTGTATATGTCTATGTGCTCCTGTCCCTGTGTGTTGTACATGGGTGTGCATACACTGTTAAATATCAAGGAGGCCAAGCATTGTGGCCCACACTTTTTAATTTCAGCACACAGGGTGTAGAGGCCTGCAGATTACAAGTTCAAGGCCAGCCTGGGCTACACAGTAAGACCTCATTTTGTTTTTTAATTTATTTGATATCTGGGAGTACAGTTGCTGTCTTCAGACACACCAGAAGAGGACATTGGATCCTATTACAGATGGTTGCTGGGAATTGAACACGGGACCTCTGGAAGAGCAGTCAGTGCTCTTAACCACGGAGTCATCTCTCCAGCTCCAGACTTAAATTTTTTTTTTAAAAAAGTTGTTTAACATAAATGTAAGGGCTTTATTCTCAATGCTCAGTTACATAGTCTGAGAATGAAACAGCTGGGGCTGGAGAGATGGCTCAGCGGTTAAGAACACTGATTGCTCTTCCAGAGGTCCTGAGTTCAATTCCCAGCAACCCCATGGTAGCTCACAATCATCTGTAATGGGATCAGATGCCCTCTTCTGGTGTGTGTCTGAAGACAGTGACAGTGTACTCATATATATATAAAATGAATAATTTTTTTTAAAAGAAAGAGAAGGAAGCGGCTGACCTGTATGATTTCCTTATGCTTTAACACCATCCTGCCTTTTAGAAAAGGATCTCATGGGGCTGGAGCATTTGCCACAGAGGACCTGGGTTTGGTTCCCAGGACCATGTGGTGGCTCACAACAATATGCAGTGTTCCCTCAGCCTTAGCTGAGGAGTTATGTTGTATATATATCCCTTGGGATTGAGCTCCACACTCTGAATCTCCACTGGTTGTGGTTGTCTGTAATGCTCTCTATCGATTACAAAAAAATAGTTTCCTTAACAAGGGGTAAAGACTACACTTACCTGGCTAGACCCTGGAGGAGGAGGTCTGGGCTTTTTTGTTTCTTTTGGTTTCTGTTGTTTTAAGTAGAGTTGGGATCTAATTAATACTTTGAATATAAGCTTACTAAGCACAAAGGTTAAGAGAAGCAGGAGGGACAGAAGGAAGACACACCCGAGGACACGGGTGTGGACTTCAAGGTGGACTGTTTCTTTGTGCTAGTCTTTCTAGGAATCCAATCCCAGTCTAAATTTTAGCGAGGTCTGTCCCATGGCAGTCTATTCTGGGGGTACGGCATATACCTGGTGGAGAGGGCACGATGTTAGGTCGAGCTGGTCTACAGGGTCGGGTCCTGCCTGCTATAATGCTTTACACATGCTCTCCCAATACTCTCTGTTTGCTGAATAGATGTTTCCACCTGTGTATTTTGTTTAGTTGTTTCTTGATGGAAGGTCTCATCTTTAATTCCAGGTGGCCCCTGGGCCTACTGAGTGATAGGATTATGGGAATGTGCTACTACATCTGGCTCAATTGTGTCATTTTAATTATTTTGTTATTTTATTTTTGTACTTTTAAAGTTGTTTACTTAGTAATTCTCTGGGTTAAAATTTTAAATATTTAAATAAAATTAACATAAGATTAAAAATAAATTAAAATTTCTGGATTAAACTTAATATCCTAAGATATATAGTTTTATTATATATACACACACACATACACATATATACACACAGACACACACACATATATGACTGTTTGTCAGAGTCTCTGAATATTCCTGTATTAGCCTGTATGTAACTCACTATGTAGATGGAGCTGGGCATGAATTCACAGAAATCCACTTGCTTCTGCCTCTCAAGTACTGGGGTTCAAGCAGGGTGTCACCATGCCCCGCAAAGTATAATTTCTACCCCTATTAATTCAACAGTATCAGAAACTTTCCTCCTGTAGATCCCATCTCTCACAGGGGCCAAAGAGATGGATGACTCAGGGCTTTGTAGGCACCAGGCACCACACACAGGAAATTTTTTTTAAAAAGGTGAAAAACTTAAAATATCCATAACTTTCACACAAATAACAACTACATGTTAAATCATAAATTATTAATTGCTGTTTTGTACTATTTGTATTTTTCTGCTCAACACGGTCATTTATTGTGATTTTTTTTTTTTTAAAGACAGGGTTTCTCTGTATACCCCTGGCTGTCCTGGAACTCACTCTGTAGACCAGGCTGGCCTTGAACTCAGAAATCCGCCTGCCTCTGCCTCCCAAGTGCTGGAGTTAAAGGCGTGCGCCAGCACTGCCCGGTCCCCCCACCATTTTTGTACTTTCTACACAGTTGTTTCGGTTTTGCCTTGCAGTGCTGGAGACTGAACCCAGAGTCTTGCACGTCCTAGACCAGTACTCTCCCACCGAGCTACACCCCAGTATTGCCCCTGTAGTTTGAATCAAATAAGATAAAAAGAATTCCCGAGGGGGATGTACATAAGGAGCTAAGGACCTGACTCCACCTCTAGGAAGGGAATGCAGTCCCGGGACTGCCTACCTAACACACACAGTGCCCTAAATTCAGTCCCTAGCACTGAAGAGCCTGGCTTGGTGGTGCTCATCTGTTGTCCCAGAACTCAAGGCAGGAGGATCCTTGGCTACAGTAAGTTTGAAGCCAGCCTGGGATACTTGAAATCTTGTTAAGGAAAGAAAAGAGAAGGGAAAGGTAGGGAAAGGAAAAAAGGACAGACAGACAGACAGACAGACAGACAGGAGGGGTAGAGGGGAAAGGGAGAGAAAAAGACAACGAACACTAGATTTGGAGCCCCGGACGCTCTGTGAGCACGGCCGCAAAGGGTTCCCTTGGAGGTAAGATGGGGAGGGAGGGGCCAAAGCGGCTATTTCTTGGAACTGCCAGTGTCACTCCTCTTGACTTCTGGCATCATAGAAATTAGGGAGATCCCTTTGAATTCAAGTGTGGTGACCCTTAAAGGATTGTCCTGTGTCTCCAAATCAGGATGAGTCTCTGAGCAGGGTTGAAAGGCTGTAACAGCTGCAGTTACATCAGAACCCACAGCTACTGGGGACTCAGTGGGCTGAGAATCCAGGAAGGCGAAGACATTGTCAGTCATTCTGTCCCAAAAAGACAACCCTTATCCCTGCATCATAGGCTGTCTCACATCTGGAAAAGAGGCTACCAGTGAATGGCCCTTTTCTGATTTCTAGGAGCCAAGGGGACATTCATGGTGGTGACACAGAAAACTGTGCAGTGTGGTGCAGCACTCAAGAGACTACTGCCTTCTGGGCCAAGAAGTCCGACTTCAGCAGTCCCTTCCTGTGGGGTGCCCTTCAACATTCTCTCCACCCAGCCAGGACTCAGAGACCTGGATGGTGGGCTATCCTGTCTGTCATGAATACCTATGGACTTGGAAGACAGCCTTACCTCCATCCTGGATCTGTTGTTTTTCCACCCTGTGTTACTTTGACCCTTGCCCGGGTTTTTCTGTGGCAGGACAGGAAGGCACTAGAACTTCAAAGAGTAGTGGCTTCCTCAAATCACTCACTTCTAGCACAGGCTGGGCCGGGATCTGGGGGACCCACTCCCTTCCCTCCAGGAGACCATACAGATCTGAAGGGCCATGCTGCCCCGTGGCCCTTGGATGTAGCACACATTGCACAAATCCACATGTGATAAGGCTGTGGTCAGATCACTGACCTGAGGAAGTCAAGACAGGGAGCCAGTCTCTAGCCTCAGGCAGCCAAGGAGGGAGGGGCCCCAGGCAAGGGTGCTGACCAGGGACAAGGGCAGAGTACAAAGGGGAAGAGGGTCACTGGCGCTAGAGTCCTGCAGAGTTGCTAGAGTCCTGCAGAGTTCCGGTCTCACTTGCTTTACCTCTGCAGGCCCCTCAGTACCTGCCTACCTTGCCATACCACTCTTGCTCCTCTGAGCCAATCCCTGAGTTACAGAAACTCCTAGGAGATCAGGGAGCTCCCCCTGCTCAGGTGATCCCAACTAGGTATGGGGTCCAGGGGCAGGAAAACAAAGCCAGGGTTAGCAAAGGACAGAAGTCTTAAGTTAGAAAGATCACCTGGAAGAACCTGGGCAGCAAGGGTGGGAATCCCCTTCTCCCACTGAACTCCTGTGAGAGTGAGGCTTCACGCTATTCTAAGTTACCTGGGGCAGGCTTGGTGTCCTGCCTCCCCCACAGGCTTCTTTCTCCAGTCTGCCATAAGACAAAGAGAATGCAGAAACCCAGGCCTTTGCCCTGGCATGGCCTCTAAAATCCCAAAGCCCTCTAGTGGTTCAAAGGATCTTTCCACTTCTGCCTTAGGCTCCAGCCCTTTGTGTGAGAGCCTTAGATCCACTCAGCTCAGAAACAACCTACAGATGCCCCGGGGTAAAGGCCCAGTTGATTATAAGCAGACTCTCCCAGCTTAGGTGGAAAATAGCTATGTGTGTACCTGAACAGACACATTGGAGAGCTTTGACTACAGAAGCTGAAAACTGGGAGCTGGGAGTTGGAGGGCTGGTAAGCAGTGCTCTCAGGTTGAAAGGTCCTGAGAGGGTCAGAACCTTAAAAACCAGTCCTTGGGCCTGGAGAGAAGGCTCAGTGGTTAAAAGCACTTACTGTTATTCCAGAGGACCTGGGTTCAATTCCCAGTACCCGCATGGCAGCTCACAGCAGTCTTTAACTCCAATTCCAGAAGATCGGACATTCAATTCTGACCTCCTCAAAGCAAAACATCCATGTACATAAAAAAGTAAAGCAAACAAACAAAAATCCAGCTTCACTGAGCTCCTTTTGCACCTGGACCTTGCACCAAACTCTTGACGAGAAGATCTTGGCAGGAGGGTCTGTGTGTAACCAGGGAGTTATACCCTCACCCCCAGGTTCCCTTGCTGGTTGACTCCCTGACCATGCCAGACCCTCACACCTTCAAGACCTGCTGTGGAGCAGTGACCCTGCTATTTGTCCAGCCGACTAGAGGCATTATCCTGCTTCAGCCCCTCATGGGCCCTGGGAGTTGGCCTTCATCTCCCAAAGTAGTTCCAGAAAAGCAATGGCACAGGAGTCCTGAGGTCACCCAAGACCCTGCAAGAACAACTAAGCAAGTGGAGGAATGTCTGCCCAGAAGCTGCAACCAGGATCTTGGGGATGAGAGGCTGCCTACGGAGGGAAGGAGGCCTGGCATAGTGAGCTGTGCTCATGGGATTAACAACCCATTGGATGAAGATACTTTATTGTACAAATCCCACAGAGGTCCCAGGGTGAAGGCCACAGTCCCAACCTATCCTTGGGTCTGGGCCTGCTCTTTGGTCCTCACCCTGGTCTTTTCTCAAAAGCCAAGTCTCTTATGGTGTGTGCAACATCCATATGATCTGTGTGTAGGGAGGCCACCTTGGGCCACAGGACCCAGGCACTGTGGCCCCCTCCAGGTGGAGACAAGTGTGAAGTAACTCCCACACGTCTGGGTTCAAGTGCGACACTGGTCCACACAGTCCTTTCCACTGCGAAATACCTGGTAAATGCTGGTAGGAGGGAACATAGCAACGGCGCCCAGCAGAGAGCCCACCTGAATAGCCACACCAGCTGCGAGCAATGCTGGCCGGCCTCCACTGTGTAACATGGAACTGATCGCCACCTTGATGTACGAGAACACGCCTGCACACAGTACCCATGAAAGCACCTGAAAGGTAGGGGTCAGAGAGGAGATTCGCAGCAGCGGGCTGAGCATGAAATCCCACTGCTGTGAGACAAGGTTCGTTCCTACTTCATGTACCCATATACTTACCACGAGGACCACACCTGCAGAGGTGCCCACCAGAGGAGGACAGGGACTTAGGACTGCCAGTGCCATCAGGTAGGTACCAAAGAACATGCCCAGCAGAGACAGACCATACAGCCCTGCCAGAGACCTGCCAAGGATGGGCTGAGATTCAGGACTCGCTGTGCCAGGCCCTGGCCCACCTCAAGTCCCTCCCCACAGGGATTTGGGATCCATGTGCACCTGCACAGCACTGCCATGGCCAGAAAGCAGGCAAGGGGGTTGGCAGAGCTACCCAGTACGACAGCCAAGTGGTAGGCCAGGCGCCCATAGGGCAGGCAGGAAAAGCTCTGTACAGCAGGCAGCACACCGTTGGTCAGAGCATTGGTGAGAGCCAGCAGCCCCAGGAGACAGGCACTTCGGGAAGAAAACAGCTGATGGGCCTTAGGGTCTGGGCTGGAAATAATGCCTGCCACCTGGCCTGGTGGCTCCTGCAGCGGTGAGGCCTCTTCCTCTTCCTTTTCCTCCTCTGTTCCTGGTGTTTCTACCTGAAGCCCTGTACCCATTGTGGGTTCAGATGTTGGGGATGGCAGTAGTAACAGGAGGCCTTGGAAGGCAGCAGCTGAAGTGCCCAGAAGAGCAGTCAACACCCAGAAGAACGTGCTGGCAGAAAATCGTTCAGGGAAATTGATGGGAGACACCTTGATCGGAGGCCCAGTGGTGCCGTTGGCAGGCACATGCAGGCACTCAAGGCGGCCCACCCCCTGCACCAGGGCTAGCACACAGAGCAGCAGGGCACTCAGGCCCTGACCCAGGAAGAAAGACCTTAAAAAGGGAGGTGGGAAGAGGCTCAGGAAGGGCAAGAAAGTGACATTAGAGGCACAGCAGGCCAATGCCATCACAAATGCCAGCGTTAGGAAGGCCACGGAGTGGGGCTGTCCTGCCACTGGGGCCACATGGTTCCACAGAGGGGCCAGCAGGCCTGTGCCCACTATGCTTAGACCCTGAACCACTTGGATGGGGACCCGCTCGCCCTTGCCGGGAGCCAGACGCCTCCACAGGGTCACCAGCAGCAGACCCAGGTTCCCCAGCGCCACAAGCACAGAGAGGTACGAAGGGAGGCTCCAACCTGCAGTTGAAGGAGGAGACGGTGTAAAGACACCAGGCTAAGGAATAAAGAGCAGCAACTGCAGCCCACCTCCGCCCACTTCTCTTCACTCACCCTCCGGGAGCTCTTTCACCACCACAGGCAGCTCTACCCAGATCCCATTGACCGCAGCCCAGGAGCCCATGCCGAAAAGGGCCACCAGCAGATGGGTCAGCACCAGTCGGCCCAGTGGAGGTGCTGCCATTAGGTCAAAGGGGGCCCTCCAGGACAAAGCGAGGGTAACAGTCCGCTCTTTCCCTACGTAGGTCCAAAGCTTCTCTAGCTATTCTAGAGAAAAAGAGTTAAGCTTCTTTCACCTGGAGGGAGACAAAAAGATGCGAGTGGACAGAGTCGAGGTCTGAGGTGGTCAGATTGCAAAACCAAGGCACATGGAGGGAGGCGGCAGAGAGATCAGGAGCTGCACCTACCAAGAAGCCTGCACCGGGACCCCTCAGAACAAGACTGGCAAGCGGGGGAGCAAGAAGCTGGCCTAAAGCGTGGCTCCGGGGAGAAGAACCAGCGAAAGAGCAGTCCTTGATGCTTGCATAGGACCAAGTCTCGGCGCGGCTAAACCAAACTGGATGACAGCGAACTTCAGGCAGCCGGAGTGGGTCGGTGAGGGGCGTGGCTGGCTGACTTTATTCAGGGCTCCTCCGCCGAGTGCTGCGCGTCAGGGGCTTGGGGCCAGGGCAACCCGCCCAGCACCCGGAGCAAGCCTCTTAGCCCGGAAGACAGCCAAACCTCAGCCCAAGAGCTGTGTAAATGCGCTAGACTAATGCGCTAGGCTAATGCGGCGGAAGTCCCACCCCCGGAAGCTAAGTGTAGTACAAGACAGGAGATAAGGGGCCACGCCTCTTCCTCTCTGCCCTCTGCCCACCGCCCACCTTCCGCTTTAGTGAAGTTCCCGGGGCTATGGCTCCTGTGGCTACTGGACGAGTTAGGCGTCGAGTTCGAGGCTCCAAGCGTCCCGATGTGCGGAGCCGCTCGGCCGAGGACTGGTGGTGGGACCGGCTGGCACCTCGCGGCTCTGGGTACCACCTGCTGCAAGGGGACAGCATGCTGCTCGTGCTACCAGACCTGGAGCCTACCCGCGCTCGTGCGCACAGGCGCGCCCCTCGCCGCGCTCCGAGGTCTCTGGCTCGTGGCCCCACGGCTGTCACCAAGCCCAGGGCCAAACCTCGACCGGAGCCGTCACTCGATCAGGGGCCGGACTCTGGCTGGGGAGACCGTATTCCCTTAGAAGTCCTGGTGCATATTTTCGGGTTGTTGGTTGAGGCTCATGGGCCCATGCCGTTTCTTGGCAGGTAAAATAACAGCGCCTGCCCGGGTGTAGACTGGCCCACTGAGCGGGTGGTGCAGAGCAGAGGGCAGAGCATCTCAATGGATGTACACAAGTGTTCCAGAACCTGTCTTCACTTGGAGCTCAAAGCATAGCTTTGAGTGCGGGCGACAGCAGGCTTTGAGACTGCTGTGCTGCGAGTTGCAAGGGCAACTATGCTGTTCCTAAGACACTTCATTGTAGGCATTTCCCACAAAAGGCCACGCACTCTCAGCGAACTGTTTCTTCTCCTAGGGCTGCACGAGTTTGCCGTCATTGGCATGAAGCCACCTCCCATCCTTCACTCTGGCATACTGTGACCCTGTCACCCCCTCTGGTTGGCCGGTCTGCCAAGGGCAACCTGAAGGGAGAGAAGAAGCTCCTTGCTTGCCTGGAGTGGCTCATACCCAATCGGTGAGGGTCCCTTGTCATCTTTTTCCTTGCTCTGTCTATCTCCCTGCATCAGTGTTGAGTAGGGAAGATTCTGGCCAGAAGGGGGCAACGTAAGGACTCTAGCACAACCACAGCTGGGCCTTGCTGTCACCCAGGTTCTCACAGCTCCAGATGTTGACCCTCATCCATTGGAAGTCTCAAGTACACTCTGTGTTGGAGGTGAGACCTTGAGACTGCCCTGCACACCAGCTGAAACGTTTGAGTTATCTACTATGGGGAGAGTGTTCTGGTGATGTTCCACAGAGATGTCTGCCTGCCTGCTCAGTTTCATCTTGCTGGCATCTTAGGAAGTTGCTGGAGGAGACAACACCCAAGTAGGCCTGGCATGGACAGAATGGAGTCATAGCTAGGACCATAGGATGGGCTTGTCATGATTACCAGTGACCCTGTAGATAGACCTTTACCTGCTCTCCACAACCCCAGATGGTTTCTCTCTTGCTGCAGCTGGTTAGCAAGTTCTGTCCCCGGCTCACCTTCCTCAAGCTTTCAGACTGCCACAATGTGACTGCTGAAACTCTGGTCATGTTAGCGAAAGCCTGCTGCCAGCTCCACAGCCTGGACCTACATCATTCCATGGTGAGTCCTTTGCAGTGAGGGACTCTGGAATAGCCTGGGCCCTTGTGACCTGAGCTGCACTTTTGTGCTGGATCCCCAGGTGGAGTCCACAGCTGTGGTGAGCTTCTTGGAGGAGGCAGGGTCCCGAATGCGTAAACTGTGGCTGACCTACAATTCCCAGACAACAGCCATCTTGGGTGCACTGCTGGTAGGTTGATGAGGGACAGGAAAAGGGCTCAGTGGGAGCTGCCAGGCCTTTGACTTAGTAGTGTGTCTCTCGACCATTTCAGGGCAACTGCTGCCCCCAGCTCCAAGTCCTCCAGGTCAGCACTGGCATGAACTGCAACAGCACACCCTTACAACTGCCTGTGGAAGCTTTGCAGAGAGGCTGCCCCCAGCTGCAGGTATTTATACCCTACTCGCTCCCATCTGCCACCCCTCTTCTTATCTGCAGCCTGTCCCTTGTCCTTCCTCCCAGGTGCTACGGCTGCTGAATCTGATTTGGCTACCCAAGCCGTGTGGCCGAGGAGTGCCCCTGGGACCAGGCTTCCCCAGTCTTGAGGAGCTCTGCTTGGCTGGCTCCACCTGCAACTTTGTGAGCAATGAGGTTCTGGGCCGCTTGCTCCATTGCTCCCCAAAACTGCGCCTGCTGGATCTTCGAGGCTGTGCTAGGATCACTCCTACTGGTCTGTGTCATTTGCCATGTCAAGGTCAGCTGGCTTTGCTTGGTAGGTGGGGTGTGGGATCACTGCCTGCCCTCTAGTCACACCGAGTTCTCTCATCTCAGAGCTGGAGCAACTCTACCTGGGCCTGTATGGCATGTCTGATGGCTTGACTCTAACTAAGAATGGCAGCCCCCTGTTGACCCAGAAGTGGTATCACACCCTGCGGGAGCTGGACTTCAGTGGCCAAGGCTTCAGCGAGAAAGACTTGGAACAGGCCATGGCTGTTTTCTCAGGCACCTCTGGAGGCTTACACCCAGCCTTGTGTTCCCTCAACCTAAGGGGTACCCGAGTTACACCAAGCACAGTCAGGTCAGTGCCCCATTCTCTAGTTCTGTGAATCTTGGGGACCAGAGGTGTGCTTCCTGACTCTACATTTCCAGGGGCCAAGAGGGGTGTAGACACTACTCTGACTCCTTGGGGATACCGAGAGTACTAGGCTTGGGCTTTGGGTGGTAGGCCTGGTGTAGAGTAAAGGCAGACAGGGCTCTCTGGCCAACAGCTCACTTTCCCATGGCCTGCTTGTTCCACAGCTCTGTGATTAGCAGTTGCCCAGGGCTGCTGTATCTCAATCTGGAGTCCTGTCGTTGCCTCCCCCGAGGTCTGAAGCGAGCCTACCGGGGCCTGGAGGAAGTCCAGCGGTGTCTAGAGCAGCTACTTATGGGCCCACCGTCTTCCGGAGAGTCCACTTAGATGGCTACCAGCTTTACCCTGCCCCTTTTCACTTTGAGTTTTTTTTTTTTTTTTTTTTTACAATAAAGTATTTTTAGGCAGTCCTTTACAGTCCTTTGTTGTTTTATTTGAGATTCTTCTCACACTAATCTAGGCTGGCTTGGAAATCACAGTGTAGCCCAGGCTGACTCACAGCAATCCACACATGTCTGCCTCCCATGTGGAACCAACATGTCAGACTATGTACGGTCCTTAAAGTAAGTTGTTGGGTGAGGACCAGGGTTTATACATAACGGAGTAGGCCACAGCAGGCCCGACCCCCCCTCCCCCCCGTGTGTGTGTGCACGTGTGGTGTCTTAGCCCAAGAGTTTGCTGTGTCTTAGCTCACTTTGGGTTTAACCCTTGGACTGTGTGAATCCCACCCTTGGGACGTAGTTGTCTGAGGATAGGGTAGGCAGTGAGGTGTAAAATAGTGGTGGGAAAAAAGACCTTTATCAGCTACCAGACTCCATGAAGTGACAGTGTCAGCAGCAGTGGCTCACGTTGTCCAGCCATGAGGGAGCCAGGCTACCTTCCAGGTAGTGTTGACTGACCAGGGAGTGCATGCTCACTAGAAAGGTGTGGTCAATAGAAAAGCCCCTTCTAGAACCCTTTACCCTGAGCTTCTAGAACCCAGGCAGCCCAGCCTGGACCGCTACCTGCTTTCCTGCCTTGCCGTTGTCTGGCAGTTCTTGCTTCTTCCCTCAGCTGCCACCCTGGAATTGTCTCGGGTGGGAGCCCTGTATAAAGACAGTGGGATGGCGGCAGTGGGCAAGCTGTGTGCTAACCAGATCTACCTAATTAGGTCCCCAAGGAGCAGCAGGCCAGTGGCTCCTTCACATCCATCTTTGCTAAGTGCTTTCAACTCTGGACCGTAGGACTCTTCTCTACTGAGCGCCATTTAGCCAACCAGCTCAAGAACAACAGCTTCTACCCCTTCAAGCAGCAGCAGCCGGATGGTGGGCAAGGGACTAGGCATGGTTAGGTGCCCAGAAGTGGGGAGGGGACTGGGTTAGGAGGGTAGGCAGGTGTACTTGTGGGAGTAGACAC
The DNA here is from genome assembly GCA_019843965.1 of Rhynchomys soricoides. Lineage (NCBI taxonomy): Eukaryota > Metazoa > Chordata > Mammalia > Rodentia > Muridae > Rhynchomys > Rhynchomys soricoides. Next base: position 1,010,547 of record JADRCH010000202.1, on the reverse strand, counting down.
AGTAGTACCATGGAGAACCTCCACTGGCTGGGCCCTTTCCCCCAAATCCCTGGTACTGTCCTGTGGCTGTGGGCAGCTCCCAGCTGTCCTCATGTGCTGGGTCATGCCGCCCTCAGTCTTTGTGCTCGAGTACTACTTGGACACGCTCTGGAAGGGGACGTTGCTCTTTGTCATCTGCCTTGTCTTCATTTCCTGTAATGTCTTGGGACAGGTCAGAGCTCCTGCACCCCACCCCACAGCCTCTTTGCATAGGGTCTCACAAGAGCCTCTTGCCTCAGAACTCACACCCGTTAATCCCTGGTGCCCACAGGTGAAGCATCAGGAGACCTGGTGCTTTCCTGCTTATGGCATGGTTATAGGCCTGTGGCTCATGCTCTCTTCACTGCCCCAGCGCCGCCTAGTGTTGAACCACACACGTGGCATGTACCACTTCTCCATCCAGGGCCGAACTGTATGTCAGGGGCCAATGCATCTGGTCTACGTGCGTCTGGCACTCAGCTCTGATGGTGATGCCTGGGATTGGAGAGGGTCAGAGGGGGAGGGGCATGGATTCAGAGCTGGGAGGGTTCTATAGTCCACCTAGACACGCCCACCTTGGAGGCCCCACCCCTACCATCCTACCCTTAGGCTCTAAGGAGGTTAGGTTCCTGGCTCAGTTGCTCATCTATTGGCAGCCTATGGAGGTCGCTTCTTTCAGCTGGTCCTTTGTGGCCATAAGCTAGAGCCACTTGTGCTGGTGCAGCTGTCGGATCGCTATGAGGTAGGTCCTGCCCCAAACTCCGCCCCCACCCCACCCCCACTCCCCCCCCCCCCCCGACAAAAAGACACTACTGTTTGCAGTTCTTGGATGGGGCTGTTTTGCATTCAGAGGCTAAATATTGCACTCCTGAGACCTCCACTCTGTTAAGGGTAGCAGGAGCGCTGAAATTCTGGGCAGGGGTAGGGTCGGGATACTCCCCCAGGGTAAGGGTAAGGGATACCTAAAGAGCATGCTGGTGGGGATTCTCTTATCCGGAGAATGGAGAACTGGCTGCCACTCACTTATTCATAGCAAATGGAATTCTTGGGCCGGCACATTGCCCGGAAACTCAACATCAACTACTTTGACTACCTGGCCTCCTCCTATCGTCATGTAGTCCGCCACTGGCCACTGGGGGCCACCTTTAGCCCTGGCATTGTGCAGCGAAAAACACAAGTCTACACTAAGTCAAGTGTCAACGACCTGGATGTGTAACCCTGAGGCCTGAACCCTGGCCTCCTTTTGCCTACCCTGTGTCCCTTGTCCCCATCCTGGAAGGACTGACAGCCAGTCCCACCCACTGCCCTTCCTCTAACTAAAGACACTTTAGCCTCCAGCCAGGAGGTTTTCTGTCTGTTGGTTTGTTTTCCAGGGGGCTTCCTTTCATGGTCTTCCCCTAGCCCAGACCTTCCAGGGCCTGGGGAACCGCATCTTCTCCAGCTGCTGAAGCAAATCTCAGAGTTTGGGTTGGAAGAAGATGGGAGAATATCAGGGGAGGGCTGCCGAGTGTCTGAACTCATCACCAGACTCAGGACTTCCTGCCCCTCTGAGCCAGCGTGTTGAACTGGTGTTAACTAATGAAGGCCAGGAGTCCGACTATGATTGGTCTGTCTGACTTAGGCACTTTTCCCCAGTCCAGCCAATAGTGATATGGAGCACAGTCAGATGATATGCCTTGGGCCTTTTGGTATATTGGAGACTGCATACCCCAGCGTTGCTTTTGAACACTTGGCTTCCAGAGTCCTTAGCCTGGTTACCAGGCCCACCATAGCATATGCTTTGTATCCCCAATGACCTCCTTATCTGGTAGAACACTCTGGCTCCCACACCAGCACCTGAAGCCTCCTGGTACCTGGGGCTGCCATGGGAGCAGAGGACCACTGTCCACCTGGCTCTGTGGTCAACATGTGTCCCTGGTACCAAGACTAGATACATAAATTGCAGAGCCACAAGATGAAAATATAGAGCCCTTGTTAAAACGTTAATAAGGAGCTGGATTTGGTGGAATACACCTGTAATCCCAGCTTTGGGGAGATGGAAGCAGGAAGATCAGAAGTTCAAAGTCATCCTCTGATTTATAGTAAATTCCGGGCCAGTCTTGGGCTACACAAGACCCTGTCTCAACAATAACAGCAAAAGTTATTAAGGGGCTAGGCATAGTGGATACCTTTAATCCCAGCACCCAGAAGGTGGAGGCCAGCAGATCAATATTAATGAGATTCTGGGTTTTTTTGTGGGGGACATTAATAAGGAATCTGAAGTATAGGATGTAGTTCATAAATACTTGTCTGGCATGTGCAAGGCATGGGCTCCATCAATCCAAAAGGACAAAAAACGTGGGGGAAGAGGAAGAGGGCAAGAAAGCAAGAATGATGGACAGGAAACATCCTTAGAAAGATCCGAACTGTCAATTATGACCATGGGAAATGGCTGGGAAGCTCAATGAGAGGTTCTGTGAACAAGAACAGGACATGTGGGAACACTGAAGTCGCAAGAACTGCAAAGAGGAGACAGCTGAGGCAGCTGAAGGATTTCCTGGCTAGGGACAGACTGGGAAGCAAAGCCACTTCTCATGAGGCTTGGGGCTTCTTGCCGGGGTGCTGGGGTTCATCTGGTTTCACTAGAGGAACAGAACAGAGAGCCAACAATGACTTCCTGCATGTTCAAGAAGCTTCGATCGTGGTAGATACTCAGTGCACAAAGCCAGGTGACTCAGTAGTCCCAATCTGGCTCTGAAGGGCTGAGTGTATACCTGGAGACCCTGCTCTTTGATCTTCTTTGGAGAAGCTTGAGGAATGTGACCAGGATTGAATAAGAGCTCTAGGGTGATTTAGGCCTGAGGTTGCTGGCAAGAGTGAATTGGTATTTCTTATTTTACAGATCTGAGCATTGAACCCGGGGACTCACTGATGCTAAGCATATGGTGTCCCACTGAGTGGTACTTTTATCCCTACACAGGTTTTTATTTTTAAATCAGGAAGGCATGGGGAGAAGGAAGGAGCTAAATGTTCAGGTCTGGATCTCTATCAGTTACTTGTTGCTGTGATCAAATATCTGAGGAGAAACAACTTAAGGGAGGAAAGGTTTACGGGATAGGATGCAGCCTGTCATGGTGGGGGAAGGCACAGTGAGCAAGAACATAAAGGAGCTGGTCTCATTTGTATCCACATACAGGAAGCAGAGAGGGACAAATACTGGTGCTCAGCTCACCAGCTGATTGTTTTTTAAACAATCCAGTGTTTTAACCCACAAGATGCTGTGACTCCACATTCCAGCTGGGTCTCATAGACAGACCAAGCCACTTGTTTCCATGGTGCTGCTAGGTTCAGTCAGATTGACAGAATTCGTCATTTCTCAAGGTAGAGAAAGAGATGGCAGTCTACGAGATCTGGGTCTTGTTTGAGTGCATTTAGAGCATATAGGGGGCTGGAGGCTCAGCTCAGTGGTTAATAGAGCAAGCATACTGCCCTTATAGAAGACCTAGCAATGATCTGCAGCATCCACAGGAAGTGGCTCACAGCCACCCACCCGCAACTCTAGCGCCAAGGAATTTATGTCTCTGGGGACACCTGTACGCACAAGGACACAGACAGACAATATTTTTTAAAAAGAATATCAGTGTACAGATGACAGTTCCAACAGATTTATTATTGAAGCAGGCGATGGAGTATTTGTAGGAACCATGTTCCTGGATGGTTGTGAGTGGGACTGGGAGTAGAGATCTATTCCTGTCCTCTGCTTCTGCCCTAGAAAACAACTGGTCAGGCATACGGTCACACACAATGGAATATACTGTCGGCCTGCAGTGCATACCATTTGGGAGATTATTTGAATCCCTCCTGGATAAAACAATGTAACAGTTGGTGGGTTTGATATCTGAAACTGATCTTACCAGATAAGCATTTTCAGTTTTTGCCATTTCTTTTTGTTGGAGGAATATGCCCACAATTACTCAGGTTGAGACAGGCGTCATCATTTATTTTTATTTTTTTTTATTTTTAATTTTTTTTTTTGGTTTTTCAAGACAGGGTTTCTCTGTAGCCTTGGCTGTCCTGGAACTCACTCTGTAGACCAGGCTGACCTCGAACTCAGAAATCCGCCTGCCTCTGCCTCCCAAGTGCTGGGATTAAAGGCGTGTGCCACCACTGCCAGACTATTTTTAATTTTTTAAGAAACCATTGCCAGGTGGTGATGGTGCACTCCTTTAATTCCAGCACTCAGGAGGCAGAGGCAGGCGGATCTCTGCATTGGAGGCTAGCCTGATCTACAGAGCTAGTTCTAGAACAACCAGAGCCATACAGAGAAACCCTGTCTCAACATCACCCCCCCCCCCAAAAAAACCTGTCACCAGGTGGTGGTGGCACACACCTTTCTTTAATCCAAACACTCAAGAGATAGAAGCAGGTAGACCTCTGCATTTGAGGCCAGCCTGGTCTACAGAGTGAGTTCCAGGGCAGCCAGGGCTGCAGAGAAACCCTGTCTTGAAAAACAAAAACAAAACAAAACAAAACGTCTCTCATGTATTTCAGGCTAGCTTCAAGCTTGCTTTGTGGTTGAGGCTGGCCTTAAATTCATGATGGTCCTCACGTCTCCCATGTGCTGATCACAGAGCAAGGACTTGGGCCTGGAGAGCTTGTTGCCATAGAGTTCCATTGAAGATGCTGGTGGTTCACAATGGGAGCTACTTGTGTGGAAAGGAGAGCTATGGTCTGGAGTTCTCTGACATTTGTAGTCAAGCTAGATCCTAACGATAAGGTGATGGCTTTACTATGAAATCTAGGTTTGTCTCAAACTTAAGACCCAGCTCCTCCTTCCTCTCAGGTGCTAGGATTACAGGCTCGCACACCATAAATAGCCAGATTATACTGGTGTTAGATATAGAACAGTAGGAGGTGTTTTGGTTTTTTGTGGGGTTCAAGACAGGGCTTCTCTGTGTAGCCCTGGCTGTCCTAGAAGTAGCTTTGTAGATCAGGCTGGCCTCCAGCTCAGAGATCCACCTGCCATTGCCTTCCTAGAGCTGGGATTAAAGGCATGTGCCACCACCACCCATAACCATCTTTATGCTCTGTCCCATAACCATCTTTATTGACTTGTTTGGTCTGTACCTGCTGAAACAGGATGTTGAAACTCAAGGGTCTCTTTTTGTTTTGAATGGTTTAGCTCATTCAGCCTAAGCCAGCATGATGCCTCTAAACACCAGGTAGGTTTTCAACAGTTTAGATAACAATCCAATCCATCAGGAAAGATTCACACCCAGGAAATGCTTCAAGGAAGCCTCCAGGACAAAGTGTTGCCAGCAATCGTTGGGGGCTGGAGAGATGGCTCAGCAGTTAAGAGCACTGGCTGCTCTTCCTGAGGTCCTGAGTTCAATTCCCAGCAACCACATGGCGGCTCACAACCATCTGTAATGGGATCCGGTGCCCTTTTCTGGTGTATCTGAAGACATCGACAGTGTACTCATATACATAAATAATTTTAAGAAAAAAAAAAGAAAAAAAAAAATCATTGGAAGAGCTGTCCATGGTAGCTCATGGCCTGTGGTGTCAGCATGTAGAAGGCTAAGACAGGAGACCAGTCACAAGTGCAAGGCCAGCCTGGACTCCAGAGGGACCACCTGTCCCAACCAACCAACCAACCAACCATCCTTGAATGTTGCCTCCGATCTCTGAGCTCACCGAATGGCAATCTTAACTCCTACATTCTGGACTTAACCTTGACACCAAAAGCATTTCACAGGTGGCGCCCTACATTTCAATCTATACCCAGAGGCTGTTCCTTAAAATGAAACCCTGAGCATGGCTCAGAGTGTGACTCAGTTTGTCCAGTGTTTACCTTACTTATACAAAATTATGAGTTCAATCTCAAGCCCTGCATAAAACCAGGTCTGGTGGGATGGGTCTCTTGTACCACCAGGAGGATCGAGTTCAAATTCATCCTTAGCCACACTGAATATTAAGACCAACGTGGGCTTCATAAAATCCTATCTGAAAATGCCAAAAACAAAACAAAACAAAACAAAAAAACCCCAAATGTTTTGTAAGCTGGTAACTATGTACAAATAAAAAGGTTTAACTTGGTGAGTTCTAAATAGATATTTTCTTCAGATTCAGCTCATGAATGGAGTTCTCTCTTCATCTGAAGCATCCCTTGCAACATCCCTCAAGGCTAAAAGAACTTAGGGGCAGGGGGTACAGCTCAGGGGATAGATACTCTGAGGGGATACCTAGTGGGAAGTTGTGGATTTACCTCCAGCTCTGTAACTAACCAGTTCTGATCTGAGTAGAACAATATTGGTTTCCTGGGACAGCAAAGTACCAAGGTCATCATCAGCCATACTTTCTCATAGCTCTGGAGACCCAGAGTTTGTGCTCTCCAAGGGACATCCCATTCCTCATCTCACTCCTAACTTCTGGTGGTTAATGTCAACCTTTAACTTTTACTTATCAATGGTTTATTATTCATTCATTCATTTAAAATACTGGGAATTGAACCCAAGGCTTCCCATGCACAGAATGTCTTTAACTGTTAACCTATATCACTGCAATCTCTGTTGATTATCCATTCATCTGTGATGGGCTCTCTGTTTTTATTAGCATATATCAATTATCCACAATAATGGGTTTCATCATGACATTTTTGTCCACATGCTGTATTCATCTGGGTTCACTAGAAAGTCAACAATAGCTCTCTGCGCCTTTGAGAAGCTGCGATCATGGTAGACACTTTTTAAAAGACAGGGTCTCTTTACATAGCCCTGGCTGTTCTGAAACAGTGTAGACCAGGCTCACCTTGAACTCACAGAGATCCACTTGCCTCTACTTTCCTAGTCCTGGGGCTGAAGGTGTGTGCCATTATGCCTGGCAAGAAGCTGGGTTTTGATACCAGTAAAGAAATGCATCGACAACAGAGTAGATGAATTTGCCAATGAGACAAAGAAACAAGCAGGTAAAAAGCAAAGCACTCGGGAGGCAGAGGCAGGTTGATGTGAGTTTGTTGGAGGCCAGCCTGGTCTACAGAGTGAGTTCTAGGACAGCTAAGGCTACCCAGAGAAACCCTGTCTTGGGGATGGGGGGAGTACTTATTTAGTGTGTGTGTGCGCGCGCGTGTGCGTGTGTTTTCTGGAATCAAAACTGAGGCTGCCAGGCCTGGGAGAGAACACCTTTATTCCCTGAGCTATACAGGAAATCCCACCCCCTTTTTTTTTTTTTTTTTTTTTTTTTTTTTTTTTTTAGAAAACAGTCTTCCGGGTTCAATAGAGGAACAGAACAGTGAGTAACACTTACCCTGAACTCATTAAATAGCCCATATGAGTCTACAAGTATAGATCTTCCCAAGTGTTGGTTTTTTGAGACAGGGTTTCTCTGTGTAGCCCTGGCTGTCCTGGAACTCACTCTGTAGACCAGGCTATCCTCGAACTCAGAAATCCGCCTGCCTCTGCCTCCCAAGTGCTGGGATTAAAGGCGTGCACCACCACTGCCCGGCACCTCTCTCTCTTTTTAAAAAGCACACCAATTTAATCACATAATGTGAATTTCAGGATTTTTTTTCCTGTAGAAAATATCAAATTATGCATTAAAGCAGAGTGAGTTTGAGAGTCTGCACCTGTCAACATGTTCACCAAAACCAGATCACCCACAGCCTTTTCTCTTTGTTCTACTGAAGTGAATCCCAGATAACATATTCTAAAATGCCTTCAGTTAATAGAGAATATAATCATAGGTACAGGTCTCCTTATGAACTGGCATGCTTTCTCTACTTTTATGAAAAAAAATATTTTTTCTTTTTTTTTTTTTTTTTTGAGACAGGGTTTTTCTGTATAGCCCCAGCCATCCTGGAACTCGATCTGTAGACTAGCTGGCCTTCAACTCAGAGATTCACCTATCTGGGACTAAATTGGCATGTTTTGGGGTCCTAGTAAATTATTGTATCCCAATTACCTGCTAACCTCTTTGGGGTCTAAGTATCTTTGTTCTGTAAACGTTCACTCATGGCCAGGTGGTGGTGCACGCCTTTTATCCCAGCACTCAGAGGGCAGAGGCAGGTGGATATCTGTTGAGTTTGAGGCTAGCCTGGTCTGCAAAGTGAGTTTCAGGATAGCCAGGGCTGTTACGCAGAGAAACCCTGTCTCAAAAAAAAACCAACAAAAAACCTAAACTAAACTAAAAAGTTCACTCATATTAAGTACTTTTTATAGACTACTAAACTGATGTTATATTTAATGAAAACATTTACTATTTTGATATCTGCTCTTTGTGTGTGTTCAGGTGCAAGTGGTCATGTGTGCAGGTGTGTGTGTATGAACACGTTCTGACCACAGGACATGTTTTACCACAGACATTCATTTTTTATTTTTTTGAGACAAGGTCTCTCATTGGCCAAGAACTCATCAAGTGGGCTAGGTGGAGTGGCCAATGAGCTTTAGGGATCTGCCTGGCTCTTATTCTCCCAGTGCTGAGATTATAGTACATGCCACCATGTCTGGCTTTTTTCTATGGCCTCCTGGGGCTTGAACTCGGGTTCTTGTGCTTTTCTTGTTTTTCATGGATATAGCTGTGGCTGTGCTGTGATCCAGACTCTTATGGTTCCCTGTAACCTTGGCTTTTGTCATTGTTTAAATACAAAGTATTCCTCCAAAAGGCTTGCATGTTAAAGGCCCGCTTCCCAGTGCAGCTAAGTTCAGAGATGGGACATTTGGAACCTGATTGGTTACCGGGCCTCACTAATCCATTAATGGAACCGGATTATAGTATTTTCGGACAGTGGTAGAAACTGGTAGGTGGGCCTAGCTGGAGGAAACAGATTTTTTTTTTCTGAGACAGGGTTTCTCTGTGTAGCCCTGACTGTCCTGGAACTCACTCTGTAGACCAGGCTGGCCTCGAACTCAGAAATCTGCCTGCCTCTGCCTCCCGAGTGCTGGGATTAAAGGCGTGCCCCACCACTGCCTGGCAAGGAAACAGAATATTGAGGTTGTGATTTGGAAATAAGTGCCCTGTCCAGCACTCTCCGACACCCCTCTCTGCTTTCTGGCTGCTGTGCAGCGAGTAACTTTGTTCTGCTATGCTTCTCCATCATGATGCTCTGCCTGAGAAGGGCCCAGGAACAAAAGAGGAAACAGGTGTTGGAGCCTCTAAAGCCATGGAATAAAAATAAACATTTCTTCTCTCTTTGCCATACGTTACAGTGGTGAAGTAGCTAACATAGCTTCCTATGATTCTGCCTCAGTGAGGACCAAGTCTGTTTTGCCCTTTAGGCCTTTTGAAGCAGACCTTTCCTGGGCCTTCATCCTGTCACTAGTGAGTCAGGACACATCACTTTCCTTTGTGCCTACTCCCTAACTTGGCAGCAATTTATGGAGGCTGCCGTTTCTCTCACAACAGATGCCCCTGGCATGAAAGGAGATGCCCCTCTTCCTTACTAAATTTGCAGAGCCCTGTTTCATTCTCTTCCAGGATTCCTAGCTCAGACATGTCATTAACTGCATAGCCCAGCTGCCATCATCACTGTGGCTGAATTAAGCAATCTCAAGGACCAGCCTCCATTTCCCTGCCACATCCTTGACCTCTTCTCGCTGATGACCTCATCTACCCAGTCACCACAGAAGCTGTTCCCACCAGTAATTTCAAGCCAACTTCTCATTCTTTGCCAATCACCTCAGCAGAAGGGGTGGACCCTCCAGTAAGGCTGTCCACTGCTCCCTAGGTGGATGGAGAAGTGACAGACCACAGGGCCTGAACACATCAGTAGGTTGTTGGCAATACAACAATGGGAACACTACCCCTTAAACCTTTCTGTAAGATGGTACCTAGGCAGGGTGGTAGCAACAAAAGCAGACTAAGACATTCATAGACCAAAACTTTATAGATCAAACATCCACGGAAAAGGGATAAGGGCAAAGCAAGTTGGGCCAGAATAGCAAGAGATTTTGTGGGAGCTGCTAGAAGGGCCTGCAGTTATCCACTTGGCTGGGGGCTGACTTGATTCTCTAAACACTCCGAAGAATCATTGAGACTCTCAGAGACTCAATGGGGCCTTGGGTAAAGGAGCCTACAACTTGTCAAAATGAGTGGTCAACTGTTTCTCAATCTCTCTGGCTTGGCCAAGGGTCTGGGGAACCTTTAGATGTGAAAGGGAAAGTGGGGACAGGGAGTCAGGCTCACAAGGAGGCCATTTGGAAAGCCCGAGTAATTGTACAGCTCCCGTGTGCATCATGCACCTGGGCTGGTGGGGACTGATGGCCATGGCCTGGACCCAGCTGCCTCTCCTAGCTGTGCGCCCCTCCACCTCCCGTGGAGGGGGGCGAGTCCTGAGGGATCCACCATAGCCAGAGCAAGGCCTGTTTGAATGGTTCATTTGATATTGCTTGGCCACGAGACTCAAGCCCATATGTGTCCGGCACGGTCTCTCCCATCAAGGGGGTTAAGGGGCCAAAGGAGATGGGAAATGGACAAAGAGAGGGAAGGGATGTGTGCATAACATAAGGATAGAGATTTGTGAAGGGATGGAGAAAAGAGGGCTGAGGACAGAGCGGCAGAGGAATGGGACTCAAGAGAGACCCAGGGAAGACTGGACGGGCAAAGGACCAGGACTAAGACAGAAGGGACGGGAGGGGCAAAGTATGGGGACAGAACTAGACAGAATGACGGGGCCTGTGAGGGGACCTAGAAGAAGGGATATAGAGTTAGAAGCAGGGACAATGTCCAGAAGAAGGGAGCAAACGGAGAGGGGGTGAGAACCGAGTCTGCCTGAGCCCTGAGGGTCCGTCTGGTAATTAGACCTTGTTCCAGATGAACCCCCCACCTCTGTCCAGCAATCAAAATGCTAATTGGCCTGACGCCTCCGGCTGCGCCTCAGCCGGTCCCCTCTGGGAAGGAGCCTGGACTGGTAGTGTGGCTGGCGAGGGAACCCTCGCCCCCTACCCCCCACTGCGAGCTTCGCCGGCTGCTGTTCAGCGATAAGGGGGAGGCCGCACCCGTCCTGCCCCTCGGGAGCGCCTGCCACGCAAGATGAATGTCCCGCCGCTGAGGAGCTGGGTCGCTAGCATAAAGCAGGAGAGTGCTCTCCACGCTCAGTGTAGGGCAGGTAGCTTACACCCACCGTGGCCGGACGCAAGGCAGTGGATGCAGGTAGCAGCCCAGCATGCCGCAGGAGGAAGGGAGCTGAGCTCAGCACTGCTGTGCCGCCCTGGCACCTGCGCCCGCCGGGCCAGTCCGTATAAGGTCACCACGCTGCAGTCTCTGCTTGCCTCTCCGAGACCATAGTCGATAGCCGGAGCAGGCTGCGTGGGGAGAGCTCAGCTCTGAGACCCCCAACGCGAGGAGGGGGCGAGGAAGGGACAATGGCGGCGCCCGGCCCTAATTGGGGACATATGCACCCGCGCGCTGCCATTGTGAGGCCCCCCAACCCCCAGTGCCCCGCCATTGGCCGTTGGGCCTGACGTCATGGGGGCTGCAAACTCCGGGCGGGCGGCCACGGGAAGGGTTATCCGCCTGGTTGCGGGCCTCCTGGAGAAGATGCAGACGCGCGGAAGGGCGGAAACCACCAATGAAGCGGAATTTCTGGAACAGGGGCATGGCAGCCCCTCTTGCCATAAACACGCATCTTGCACCGACGCCACTGTGCTGGACATCCGTCCCGCGGGAGAGGCGGGGGCAGAAAGGTCTCTCCAGCGGGCACAGGGTCAGCCGAGGTGACAGAGTGGCAAGAGGCACTGCGGCACAGAACGCACACAGGCTTCCACACTGCGTTTTCGCTGCCTCAGCATTCACTCCTTTGGTCTCCCGCCTCTCCCCGCCTCCGCACATCCCGTACCTAGCCTCCAGACCTTAGAGGAGGCAACGTGGACTCGACTAGGTCCGCTTGCGTTCTCCCCAAAAGAACCAGAGCCTGGGGTGGGAGAGTACCAGGCCCGTTCCCACCTCTCTCTCCACAAGCCCGACTATGCCACCAAGTATCAGGTCGCCATTCCCCGAGCTGCACGGGGGAACTCCGCTCAAGTACAGGCGAGGCATCCCCAGGACCCCTCCCAGGAGACCCTGGCCCGACCCAGCCCGGCGCAGCCATTTCCGCCGGCCTTTTCCCCTCCCCGCCCACCCCCTCCCCCAGCGCTTGGCTTTAAAAGCCAGAGGCTGCGCTCGGCGGTAGGCAGAAGAGGCTTGCGGGCTCAGGAGGCCTGCCCCAGAGCTGTCCGAGAGCGGAGCCCCGCCCCCGGACCCCCGTCCCTCCCTCTCTCCTTCCCTCCCTCGGCCCGCCCTCCCTGAGCACCCCTCCCCCTGAGGACCCCCGCCCGCCGCTGCCGCCGCCGCCCGCTCCGACTGCAGAACAATAAAGCCTGCCTCCCAGAGACCCCCGCCGAGGACCCCCGCCCCGCGACCAGGCCCGGGTGGCCCGCCCCTCTCCGGCAACGCCAGCTGAGCGCGCCCGGGCGCTGGCCGCGGTGCTGTCCTAGCCAGCGCTGGCCGCGGTGCTGAAGCTGCTGGTGCTCCTGCCGCTGCTACTGTCGTGTTCTCTTGGCCCGGCGCTGCCGCCCCCGGGGGCATGGGGCGCCGCTGACTGAGGTTCCGCCGCCGCGGCGGGGGGGGGAGGGGAAGGGGGCCGTGGGGCCGGGCCAGCCCTGCACCCATTCGCAGCCTCCGGGCCCGGGACGGAGCCGCTCCCCCCCCTCTCCGCCCCCCCCAGCCTCCTCCCCCGCCTGTCCAGGGGCGGCACTGCGGGCTGGGAAGCCGGGACCAGAGGAGGGAAGGAAGGAAGGAAGGAAAGAAGAGAAAAGAAGAGAAGAGGAGGAAGGAAGGAAAGAAGGAAGGAAGGAAGGAGAGAGAGAGAGAAAGCGAGACGAGTGATCCGGAGAGGAAGAAGAAAAGACGCAGGGCAGAAAGAAGAGAGAGGACCACACTCGCCCAGCAGCATCCACAGGCCAGACTGGGGACAGTGCTGCTTCCACCGCTCCTCGGATGGTGACGGGGCCTCGCCGCGGACGCAGTCCCCCTGAGCCCCGGCTCTGCAGGCCCTCACTGCCGGAGCCCCGCAGGAATCATGCCCAGGTCCTTCCTGGTTAAGAAGGTCAAACTTGACACATTCTCTTCGGCAGACCTCGACAGCTCCTACGGGCGCGCCCGCAGCGATCTCGGAGTGCGACTGCAAGATAAAGGTGCGCTCTGGACTGCAGCTGGGGCAGGGCCCAGGGCTTTGCAGGAAGGGGTGGGTGGTCAAAGTGTGGGGGTGGAGTGGCAAGGTAGGAGGGGATGTAGATCCAACGGAAGCAGCCTGAGGCTGGAACAGAGAATGAAGGCTGAGGAAAGGGGAGCAGAGAGTAAGGCCAGACAGCTTCCAAGATAGGACAGAGTACGGGTAGAGGAGAGGTAGGAAAGAGGGATCAGGAACAGAAAGCACTAAAGACACACACTGACCCACACACAGACTTGTGTTGAGATATACACAACTGCACAGACACCTGCTGACATAACAGGACCTAGTTAAATGGGCACATGCAAACCCACACCCAGAAATCTGGATCTGTTTCACTTTTCTTTGGCTGCACCTTCAAAGCCCATTGCTAGGGCCAGCTAGGGAATTCTGGGAACTCCAGGGAGTAGGCTTGGGGTCTGTCAGGGCCACCCACCTGTCAGGGCCTAGGTACCAGAAGATGCAACAGCAGAATCTTCCCTGGACTCAGGATTAGGGAGGAAGAGATAAGCAAGGGAAGCCAAGGCATTTGAGTCAGGGAGGCTCTTTGTGTAAGGATGCCCAAGTTCAAGGACAACTGTTAGCATGCAGGCTAGGGGGACAGGAGTGCCAGCCGTGTGGGGTGGCAGAGCAAGTGTGACCTGCAAGAGCATAAGCCTGTGTGGGCCCATGTGACTGCGTGTGGCCATGTGACTTTGTGCGCTTGTGTGTGACCCTGTGTGTGTGCCTGTCTGTGTGCCACTACATGAGACCACGTGACTCTGAGGCCGCTGTGCACCATGTGACTGAGAGTGTGTCTGGATGATTGCATATGTGACCCTGCATGTGTAGGAGTTGGGTTCCAGGGCTAGGGTCAGTGTACAGCATACCCTGTGAGATGCCACCAGGCCCAATGGTTGCTGAGAGCCCAAGTGTAACCCTGAACGAGCCAGAGCCTGCCTCGTAAAGGGTATACATTTGTGATTCTGAGATTGGGGGAACCATTTTGTACCTTGGGAACAACTGCAGTTATTGGCATGAAGGATGTCCACCTGCAGCTTGTCTCTGTTAAGGTGTCCCCTAGTGGGTGCCCTGGCAGTCTTTCTAGTCCCCTGTTGATGACTTGAGAAGGTCCCCAGTAAGGTTAGGGCATGGGGAGAAAACAAGGATGTGGAACAAAGTAGGACCCAGGATAATGGAAAGTAGTGGGCAAGGAGGTACGTGAGTTCAAGTCCAGTGAGTGGTTAGAGAGAAGAAAGATGAGGGAGTACTGGTGATGGCCAGAGATGCTGATTAGGTAGGAGTCGCTAGGGTTTTGTTGGCACACCTAAGGAACAAGAGGGACAGCACCAAGTCTGGAAGCAGATTCTGGGGCCTGAAGGAGGCCTCGGGCATCCCAAAGAGGCAGGACCGTCGGGGTCTCTGGGCTGGAGGCCCTGGCTTTGTGCGCGGCGGGTCTGCAGCGTGTTGCATAATCAGGGAAAACTGCTGAAGTGGGGAGAACCCGAGGGGGAGGGGAAGGGGGAGGAGGAAGAGAGGAGCGCCGCCCCTCCCCCCTGACCTTGAGGCTCGCTGAAGGGGGGCAGCCGCGCCCGAAGATGCATCTCTCTCCTCCCCGCGCGGGGGCGGGGCGCTAGGGCGGCGGGGGAGGAGCCCTTGCCTGGCCCTGTCTCATCCTCTGCTGTCTCTCTTCTCTCCTCTCTTCCCCTCCCCACGGTCTCCATCCTCTCTGCCCTGTGGTCCCCGGCCCTTTTCCTTTGTCCTAATCCCTGTTCGCCTTCCTTTCGGACCCCGACGTCTCCTGCTGTGTCTCCACGATCTCTCGCCGCCTGCTTTGCGTGTGTCTTGCCCCCGCTGCTCCGTTCCCCTCCCGCTGTCTGTCTGTCCGCCTCCGCCCTCAGGATACCTCAGTGACTACGTGGGGCCTGCGTCGGTCTACGATGGCGACGCTGAGGCGGCGTTGCTCAAAGGGCCATCTCCGGAGCCTATGTATGCTGCGGCTGTGCGGGGAGAGCTGGGTCCCGCGGCCTCTGGCTCAGCACCGCCGCCCACACCTCGCCCAGAGCTGGCTACTGCTGCTGGCGGCTACATCAACGGCGACGCGGCGGTCAGCGAAGGCTACGCGGCCGACGCCTTCTTCATCACTGACGGGCGCTCACGCCGTAAGGCTGCTAATGCCAACGCTGCTGCGGCCCCCTCGACAGCCTCGGTGGCAGCTCCCGACGGCGACGCTGGAGGTGGGGGTGGGCCGGGCACGCGAGGCTCTGGATCAGGGTCCGCGAGTCGGGGCGGTACGCGCGTGGGGGCGGGCACCGAGGCGCGTGCGGGGCCGGGAGCCACGGGCGCTGGTGGCCGGCACGCATGCGGAGAGTGTGGCAAAACTTACGCCACGTCGTCGAACCTGAGCCGCCACAAGCAAACGCACCGCAGCTTGGACAGCCAGCTGGCAAGGCGTTGCCCAACGTGCGGCAAGGTGTACGTGTCCATGCCGGCCATGGCTATGCACCTGCTCACGCACGATCTGCGCCACAAGTGCGGCGTGTGCGGCAAAGCCTTCTCCCGGCCCTGGCTGCTGCAGGGCCATATGCGTTCTCACACGGGCGAGAAACCCTTCGGCTGCGCGCACTGCGGCAAGGCCTTCGCAGACCGCTCCAACCTGCGCGCACACATGCAGACGCACTCCGCCTTCAAGCACTTCCAGTGCAAGCGCTGCAAGAAGAGCTTCGCGCTCAAGTCTTATCTCAACAAGCACTACGAGTCAGCCTGCTTCAAGGGCGGTGCCAGCGGCCCCGCAACCCCTGCGCCGCCTCAGCTCAGCCCGGTTCAAGCCTAGGGCAGCGGGGCCTCCGCCAGCCAGGTCGACTCTCAGCAATACGGGCCCCCAGGGAAGTCTCCGCTGGCGTCCGGGCGGAGGGGCTGGAGGGCGGGCCCCTCCTCACAGCAATAGGGGCAGGGAGCCGGCCCCACCCCGCCCCGCTCGCCAGGAGCCTTGCCAGCCCCTTCAAGCAATAGGGTCCCGAGGGGAGACCCACCCCGAAAACCCTCCCCTCTCCTCCAGGGTGCCCCAGGCTTTCTCCCAGCAATAGGGTCGACCAGACCCAGAACCGAACCTCATCTCTTAGTTGGGTCTCTGAAGACAGGGGTGAGGTGAGGTAAGGAGCGCCCTCCTCCCTCCTCTGCGCCCCTGGATCGCGTTGCAGAGACTCAGGTCTTCCCCACCCCTTCCCAAGCCTTCCAGGCCAAGCCTTCAGCCCGGCGTCCAGGGAGTCAGCTCCACTCGGGCAGTTGGCCGGAGGAGGAGCAGGATATCAGGCGGGCCACAGAGGCGTTCTGTTCCGCAGGCTTTGCAAACCTCCCGGGAGTGCTAGACGATTTGGGGATGGGGAGGGGCGCGGACGGCGGCAACCCTCTCCCTCGGGTTCTTTCTGGGGCCTCAGTCCGAGCCTCCCTCCAACCCACGCCTCGCATCCTCTGCCAAATCCTAATTCTTCCAGCCCGGCTTCCGGGGCTCTGTCCTCCATAACGAATAATAATGACGCATATCGGAATCGCATGAACTTATCCGACCTACTCAGACCCCGATCCCGCCCTGCCCCGGGGCCCCCTCCCTCGCTCCCCAGGCTTCGGGTGTTGGAGGACGGATACCCGGGCCGGCAGGCTGGCGTGCCACTGCCCTCTACACACCTCTGTATTCGCTTTGCGGGTAAAGCCCCCTGGGGGGGTTGCGGACGCGTCGGGTTTCTTTCTTTCTGTATTTATACGTTTTATTTATGAACGGATTGCACTCGGGTCAGGGAGGGGGCGCCGAACCCTCATCCTTCCCGCCGACGCCCGGGGCTAAGGTTGTCCAGGACCACTTCCTCTGCCCCTGAGGCCAGCCCTTTCCCGGAGGCCCAGGCCCCACCCCCACTCGGTTGCCAACTTTCACCCGTCTATGCCAAAGCCTCGGCGGTGACCCTACCCCAAGGGCCCGCTCCATTGGCCGCCGCCTTTGTGACATCACTGCATGCAGTCCCACCCTTCTTCCCAACCCTTCCCGGGGCTGCCCGCTCCCCTTCCTCTTAGTTAGTCCGATGCAGACTATAGAGCAATAATGCGCACTGCATGTGAAGCTGCCGCAGCCTCTAGAGTTACTGAGAATCAGGTATCCCCTGCCCTACCCATCCCATAGGCCCCTAGATCAGGGATGCTGCGCGGGGCCGGCCACGCAGACTTTCTTTCCCCATATCCTACCCCAGGGCAGAGCCCGGCAGGCGTCATGGTTCCAGAGGCTGGGATGGAATGGTATCACCCAAGGCCTCTCTTGTCAGTCCTTCATCACTCACCGACCCGTCATTGGGTACCTACGATATGCCAGGCCCATTCCTGAATCAGTCAGAGATGTGGCAATCTTCTAGGAGGTGCCCGTCAGTGACAGGGCCCAATAAGCATGGGTAGGCCAGGGTGGAAGGTAGATGCAGAGGGCTGAATCCCTGGGCCCCTATGGCCTCTCCTACCCACCTCAGTCCTAGAATACGCTGGGTGTAGTCAGGTTCTGCCTTTGACTTGGGCCTTATGTTTCCCAGCTCAAAATTGGACAGGTCCCAGGGTCTCTGGGGCCCAGCTTCACCAGGGCCACCCATACAGGTACCCATTTTCTGATTCCCTGAGATACGAGGCTCTGCTGTCTATGTGCCGCTAAGGTGCAACATGCTGGAGTATATGATATGGCCAGCCTCAACCCAGCACCAAGCTTGGCTACCCTCCTGGTGCGGACCCGCAGGCCTAAGCATAGCAGTGCCCATATCTAATCCCCTTACTCCACCTGGCGAAATGCCCACAGTTCCTAGCCTGGGCCTGCCAGCCTGTGCCGCATGCACACGCACACAGAGGCGCCCACCCCGCCCCACTCTTTACTCCTGTCTACCTACCTATGGAGAAGGCTGGAAGGGCTGTGGGCCCGCCAGGATCTCCCGCTTCGCCCACACCCTGCCGCCGTGGAAAGCCATGGGCCCCCTCCCGCCCCCATAACTAAGCAGCACAATAACCGACTTAGCGAATTCAGGTAGAAGGAACGTTTAGGTAGCACCTATTTTGTACTGATTCTACAAGTAGGGCCCGAGGTGCGGGGGGCCCTCGGGTGGGGGCTGTGGCTGCCGGCCCGCCCCGCCCCCACCCCCGCCTGCGCCCCGCCACCTTGTACATACTTCCTGGCCCGCAATAGGCCGGGATTTTTACTCGGGCCGTGTCCCTCTTCCGCCCCCGTTTGGGGCCGGGCCGGCCGGACAGACGGACGGACGGACAGACCTCCTTCCTAAGCACAATAGCACCAGCTCCTCGGAGCGCCGCACCTCCACGAGGAGAATAAATGCCACTCTTGATAGAATTTGGAGTGTTGACTGGCGTGTCCTGTTGGGGTGCTTGCTGTTAGGGGTATTGGAGGGTGTCTAAGGGGAGAATTCCTGGTTCTGCAGGCTCGGATGGATTAGTGCTAAAATCCCAAGTGAAGCACGGGGGGGGGGGGGGATTGGCCTTTCTCCTACTGGCGAGGGTACGTCAGGCCAGCTGAGCCAGTGGAGCACCTGTCTGAAGGCAAAGCCATTGACAATTCCCCGGGGGCAATCAACTCTGCTCTGTCTCAGGTATTCAGGGGCCTCGACTCTGGGCCGCAAGGCCAAAGTTAGGTCCTGCCCAAGCTGATCTAGAAGCAGTTCCTGGCTTGGAATGCCTTTACTCTGTTTTCCTTAGTACTTCTGCAGCTGCATCAACAGCTCTGGCTCCCTCATTCTTTGCATCCTGAGATGGTGTTGGAGCAAACGGAACAGTAGACGCCTTTACTGGGTGTAGCCCCTCTCTTGAAGGCCTGCTGTTCTCAACCAGATGTAGTGCCAAGGAAGTGTTAGTGAACCCCAAAAGACCAGTCAGAGGAGCCGATCAGATGCAAACACACCAGAGCCTTTCCCTCAGGCTAACTCAGGCTCAGCCCACCACCAACATGCAGGATGATTTGGGTAGAGAGGAGCCCCGAACATCTATCAGGGCAAGGTTTTGTAGAAAGTAGCAAGCAGGGAGTGGGGGTGAGAATGGAGGGTGGTGGTGGTGGTGGTGAAGGGTGGGGGATGGTGGAGGTGGTGGTGGTGATGGTGGAGGGTGGTGGTGGTGGTGGTGGTGTTTCTAACCTGGCAAGCATCTGATTGGAGTGCTACTATGGCCTTTAGCATAATTGGCTGGTGCTGGGAGTCAGCCTATAAGCTTCTGTTTCCCTCTGCATTGGTGGTTGTGAGAGAGGGGTGGGCTTGTAACCTAGGAGTGCAGATTTGTTGGGGGGGGGGTTTAACCTGGAAACTGGAGTTAGACACAGGTCTTGTCGGGGGAATAACCTGGAGACATAGGTCTTGTTGGGGGGTAACTTGGAAACTAATGCTAGGTACTGGCCTGCTAGTTTACCTGAGTTCACACTTAGGTCAAGTGCTCTAAAATGGAGTCTGAACTTAAAAGATTTGGTCTCTCATAGACCCCTAAACTGTGGGTGTGTGCTCCTGTACTGCTAGACAGTTAGGCTGGGCCAGTATGAAGATTCCCAGGGGGAGAGACACTTCTATAACAACACATAGCCCTCAGATTCTAGACAAGGAGAACAGAGGAAATAGAAGGCAAGGCTGTGCTGGGTAGAGTCACAGCAGCTACAGGAGTGAGGGTGGAGGGTTTGTCTAGCAATGACCCCTGGTAAGCAGGGTCAGCATGGATGAGTTGAGTGGCTCAAAAACTTTGATGTGACCAAACTAGGTAAGTCTTAGGTCAGAGCAAGTTCAACTGCCCACATCCTGGCAAGAACAGGAGCCAGACTCACTCAGATTCCATCCAGTGTGGAAAAGGGAGAGATGTATCTGCAGCAGGTCATGGTCTTTGTGCCAGCAGCTTGGAGCATATTCCAGTGGTGGAGGGCATGCTCTCTGGGAAGCTCGGATAGCCGTAACACCAGGAATGAAGGCACATCTGGCACTGGGAGAAATGGTTAATCAGGCCCTCCACAGAAGGATCTGAACTGTCACTGTCTCTAGCTGGAATGAGATCAGCAAGGTCTCTCTGGCTGCCCCAGAACTCAGAGATTTACCTGCCTCTGCCTCCCCAGTGCTGGGATTAAAAGGTGTGCGCTACCACTGCTCAGTAAGAGATTTCCTATTTGTAAAAGGAAACCCAAGGCTCAGATAAACAGCTGTGGATGGACAAATAGCCCAGGACTGCCTTTACATAGCTCTGTCTCCATCCACCCAAACACTACTTGGGCTGTAGCAAAGACACACTAGGCGCTCTCTCTCTCTCTCTCTCTCTCTCTCTCTCTCTCTCTCTCTCTCTCAGAAGTCTCTTATCTTCCTGTTTACTAGAGGACCTCACAGTTTTAGGGGCTTGATTGCTTCTGTTTTTTTAGGGTGGTACGCCAAAGGGATGGACACAGCTTTCTGGAGGGTTGAGATGAGCCTACTTCTCCATTGCTGCAAACTCTCCAAAGCAGGTTTTCCTTGGCCTGTTTGTAATCCTAGGATACTGGGTTCAGCCTGAAGCTGTTTGTGATTTTTATTTTGTTATTAAATTTTTAAAACTTTATTGTATGAGTGCTCTGCTGCATATACATCTGCAGGCCAGAAGAGGGCACCAGTTCCCCTTATAGATGGTTGAGAGCCCCCATGTGATTGCTGGGAACTGAACTCAGGACCTCTTGGATGAGCAGCCAGGGCTCATAACTGCTGAGTCATCTCTCCAGCTCTGTCTGCACACTTCTACACCATCCTGGCCCTCTTACTCAGACCTCAGGCTTGCAAGGATCCTTACTCTAGGGCCTGAACCTGTTTTGTTGCCACCTCCAGCAGGGCTACACCATGATTTCCTTGCCAATGCGTTTATCCACACTTTATTCCCAGCTCATCTCAACCGTACTTTTTCTCTTCTCTTGGTACTCTGGGTCACGCTTCACGCTAGATTTCAACAGTGAAGCTGTCTGAACCTCTCAGTCCATTCCAGCCTTTCCTCCTTGAATCAGGCCCTGGGACTCTGACATAGGTCCCATCTCTTTTCCACAGGTCTCCATAGAACCATTCTTCCTGGTGGCTCTGGGCCATCCTATGGTCCCTTCACTTCCATTGGCCTCTTGTAGGCTGACAGTTTTAAGCCTGAATGTCAACGAATAGCTGTCTCCAAGAAGAACTTTCATTCTATTGGATGATGTGAATTCATCTCTGGATCTCTGGCTTTAGTGGCAGCCTAGGCCTCAATCTTCCACTTTTAGGTTTTGGTTTCATACTGGAAGTTGGTTTAGCCAATGAGCTAGCCCAGGAACATGTGGAGGCCTCATATTCACTTAACAGAGGGAGGACTGGGAAAGGGATGATAGAGCTCACATAACTTACTCTCATTTCAGGCTCCCAAAGAGACTTTTTTTTCCCACTCTGCCTCCTTTTGGGGTCACTATTTATAAAGATCTAGCCCTTGCCTTGCCAGATGAAGGCACACTGGGCCAGCAACAAAGGAATTTTCTGAGACACTGACCAGGTTGGCTCTGATCTACAAAAGTCCGTGCCGGGGTCTGCTTTTCTCTGCATATGTACACAAAGACATCTGCAAGTTAGCCTAGATTGCTCATCATGAGGTGTGACATGAAGAAAGAGTGACCTGAGAGAAGGAGTCAGTGGATACTACAGAAATGAGCTCAATAGGAAGACTGGTGGCACCCTGTAGGAGAGGCTGCCAACCTTGTCCTATACAGGTGCTTCTTAGGCCTGCTATCCCCCAGAAGAGAAAGTCACTATTTTCCTTGGTTCTTACAGTGTTTCTGAAGGAAAGCAGGTGCTTCCTGAGGACCAGGATATATGCACTGCGGTGTTTAAATCAGGAGGGTTGCTTATCAGGCCCCAGACAGCATTGTGAGGTGGTGGAGGAAGAGGCCATGGTTTCTGATGAGTTGCTTCATTTAACAACTGGGCGGTTGCACACATTTACTGTGATGTGAGTCTGGGTATTTCTGCAGTTTGATCCTTTGACAGGGTATGTCCTCTAAGGTCCATTTAAAGCGGCTCTTGCCTAGCAGCCGAGGTTCTTTCAGAGAACGACGCTGCCAGGGCAGATAGGTCTGTCGGTTGTGTGTTCAAAAGTGGATTTGGGGCCCAAGACATCAGCGCAGTTTCATAAATGACCTACAGTCAAACCGGTGCTGGAGATGATGAAACTATGTTTTTACAGAAGTGGGACAAGGGGCAAGCAAGAGATCAAGGGAAGTGCGTAGCTGCCAGGGAGCCAGGAGCCAGGGCAGTCAGTACTCCTCCAGCTTGCTCCTCCCAGTGAGAGCACCTTGGACCTCTTCCACCGAAGTTCACAGCCAAGCTGCGCACTAGTTGCTTCCGCCAGCCTGCGACTGCAGTTCCCAGAGTGCTATACGTCATCAGCGCATGGTGCCTTCAACTCCCAGGAGGCTCCGCGCTCTGCTCCTGCAATTCCCAGCGTGCTCCGCGTCTTCGATTGGGCCCCGCCTTAGCTTGGCCTCGGACTACAAATGGACTCTCATTTGACGCCACAGCCAGTCAGCTGCTCCGCAGCGTCTTAGCCTCAGAGTCGCAGAGGTAGTCGTGCCCTGCACCGGCTACGGAGGCCGGCAGGGGGCGGCGGAGGAGGCGGAGGCCGTTGCTCAGGGTCCAGAGGCGGGGCCGCGGGCTCCAGGCGCTGAGAGCCGGCGAAGCACCACTGGGCCGCGACGAGGTGCGGGCCGAAGCCATGGGCGACCGCGGAGACGCGGGAAACTCTCGGCGTCGGAGGACCGGCTCGCGGGTTTCCGTCCAGGGTGGTAGTGGGCCCACGGTAGAAGAAGAGGAGGTGCGAGACAAGGCTGTGGGCCCCGACTTGGGCGCCGGGGGTGACGCGCCGGCTCCGGCTCCGGCTCCAGCTCCAACCCACACCCGGGACAAAGACGGACAGGCCAGAGTGGGCGACGCCTACTGGGAGCTGAGGTAGCGGAGTGCCTGATCCCCTTACATCTCTGTCTGATCTCCCCTGCGACGCTCCTAGTTCTTAAAAGTTGGCCACAGCTTTGCGAGTTCCGCGTCCGGGGCTTCCCTTGGGCTACACTAGGACACTGGCTTCTGGGAGAGGGTCACTTGCCAAGGTCACCCAGGTGGGGTCGGGTAGCGGACCAGGGAGCCTGGCAGAGGAGTAGGCAGCAGCCCCTTTTTTCCATATTGCTTAGGGAAGTAAGCACACCTTGAGGCAAAGTCCCTTGAGGTCCTTTCTGATGGGTAGGTAGCAAGAAATCTGAGTCCTAGGGGTTGGAGATGAATGGGCTTTCTTCAATGGAAGGAGGTAGATGTTTTCCTGGGAGGGTTATGGTGAAGAGTGACGTTTGCAAAACTATGAGGGGTGTCTTGTGGGAAGAGAAGGCTGCTAGAGGCTCCAGAGGACACAAGCCTGTTTGAGGAGAAGGGTATGGGCGTTTGCTCAGGGCAGGGGACAGTACAGGAAGCTTTCTCTTACTAACAGGCTGCAAGGCTTATTCACCCCTCTTCCAGCAAGTAGGAGGGCCAGAAGCCCTGCTTATTTTTATCAGAATGACTGCGGGCTATAGGGACAGAGCTGACTACTAAGTGAGACTTTCATCCCTTGGTTGGAGTACCAGAGAGAGGTTTGGTATGGACACACCTATGGGAGAGGCCCTGCTTAGCTGAATGACTGACTGAAGAAAAGGAGACATGCACCATGTTCTTTGGCAACATTGACTCCTCCAAGCTGGCCCCAAGACTCTTTATGGTGATCATCATGGGACCCTTTAGTAGCTCTGGGTTAGGAGGTAGCTGAGTGGCTTGGAGGAAGTGGATATCTAGGTTGACAAAGTCTGGTTCTCTTTGTATCAGCAGTCTTTTTCTAGTGAGCACTGTGGGGAGTCCCCCCCCCCCAGCTGCCCTAGGGTGTTCACAGTTCACCTGGGAGATAAAATAACTTCTGTGTGAGGCAGGCATGGTAGGTTATGAACAAAGGTCAGGTAAGGAGGCCAAAGAGGGAAAAGTGGGGGAGGAGGTTGCCCTTCCTTAGAGGGATGGTGATTTTCTGTAATTCAGAGCTGGTCTTGAGAGAGACTGGCTTCCCATTTTCCATCTGAAAAGATGTTGTGTGTTTCCCCCCCCCCCCCTCTCTCTCTCTCCCTCTCTCTCAAACATGGTTTCTCTGTGTAGCCCTGGTTGTCCTGGAACTAGCTCTATAGATTAGGCTGGCCTCAATTAGATCCACCTGTCTCTGTCTCCCAAGTGGTGGATTAAAGGTGCCCTCTGCATCAGAAACGATTAAGGGTCCTAAGACCTAAGGTCCTATGACCCTAAGAGTCCCCTATGTTGACTTCCTCACTGTCCCTTCCTTTAGGAGTCAGGAGTTTGGCTAGTATGATCTCTGGAAGGGTGGAGAAAGTATCTTTTTATCTGAGGTCTCAGTGGTAAGTCAAGTTACTATTCAGGGATAGGCAAGAGAGAAAAATCACATCTTTGGATGACAATTGAACTTTTTCAGTGTCTTC
Organism: Rhynchomys soricoides; assembly: GCA_019843965.1. NCBI lineage: Eukaryota > Metazoa > Chordata > Mammalia > Rodentia > Muridae > Rhynchomys > Rhynchomys soricoides. The sequence continues at coordinate 985,846 of JADRCH010000202.1, read as the reverse complement.
TGGTATGCAAAAGCTAGGAAAGATGTATATGTGTGTGTGTGAAAAGGGTCTCTGCTGTGGCCCCTTCTCCTCCATACACGGATGTTGCATTGCAGGGATGGAGATGATGAGTTTGTCATCCCCCAGTGGGTCTCATTCCAATTTGGGGATGTCACAGGGCTTGAGGCCCCCTAGTTGAGCTAGATTCCATTCCTCAATGTTGGTGGGCCAGGCTCTGACTGCCCTCTTGGAGTTAGCCTGTAGCTTACCCCATTGCCACTCTTCTCTTGCCAGCTTTCCCTCCCTTTGTTTGTTGCTCTTGGCAGCCCAACTCTCCTCTCCCCTTCCTCTTGACTCCTTGAGCTTCTTTATCTTCCCCTCCCTAATACTTCCTGTTCACTTTAAGCTGGGCCATTGAGCCAGGTTCTGGATGTCAGCTTATCTCTCCTACTCTATGGCAAGGTGTGGTTGTATATTTTTGCCTACTGAATGGGCACCCAAGGCAAGACCTTATGGTGGTGAGTTTTTCCCAAGGTATCTTTTGTATATCTCTATAGCAGGGCCTAGGAATTATGAGTAGCTTGCTTCCATCTTGTACCCCAGGGCTTGGCTCAGAGAGCAGCACAGAGGAAGTGTCAGGTGTCAGCTGGAAGAGGAGCTGGCATTCTATTCTCTTTCTATTTGGTGTCAGATCTGAACTGTGTGGTCCCCAGATGAAGCCCATACTTAGAGGTTGGTCCTTTGGGTATGACATAGATCTTGGCATGTGTGTGTGTGGATGGGCTTGTTCTTGTTTTACAGTTGTTTATGTGTGGTTAAAGGAGAGTCAAGAGAGGATGCCACCTCTTCCTTATTCTGTGTGGTTTATCTGAGTAGGCCTGGGTAAAGGACCTACCATAAGACATAGAAAGGAGGGCCAGATATCCTGTGTCCTTTTGGAGTGAGTATAAGATAGTTGGAAGGCACAGGGCATGGGCAGGCTCTTTAGTAGGTGAGAGGGTAGCCAAAAAAAGCTGTCATTATGGCTAGTCAGCTCCTTTTTTCCCTGCTGGCCATTTTTGCAGCCTGCCCTTCAGCCTACTAGCTTCTGGTCACAGTGGCAGGCTCAGCGCTTTGCAGGCATTGGTTGATGGAGGCTTCCTTCACTGGGACAGATGTCTCTGACCTAGGGAGGGAGGGAGTGGCATGGGTGGAGGCAGGGCAGTGGGAATGCTGCCTTCAAGATGCTGGATGGGAGAGCCAGAGAGGACCCAAGACACCAGTGTGGACAGTTGAGGAAGAAAGTGGAAGCCCAACAGAAGAACCCTGAAAAAAAACTAAAACCAACTAACCAACTAACCAACCAAACAAAAACTCTTAAGACCTTGTCTGCTAAACCAGCAAGGTGTCCCATCAGGTAGCACATGCTTTCAATACCAGCACTTGGGAGGTTGAGGCAGGAAAATCAAGGCCAGCCTGGCCTACATAGGTCATGTCTTCTAAAACCAAACTAAACCAAAACAAAAATTATCTGCTTGCTGTTAGCTCTGGAAAGCAGGACCCATTCTCTTCTTTTGTCCTCATTCTGGAGATGGCCATAGAAAAAGCAGCATGGTCTCCTTGGTTACCCAAAGAGGAGAGAGGTCATTCTTGTGAAACAGCTTTGGTTCTGTGCAGGCAGTAGCTGGTGGGTTGTGCCACAGAGGCCAGCCATGAGGTTTTGGGGACAGGAGGCTTTGGGATAGTTGTGCTGCAAGCACAGGGCTTCAGCGTGGAGAAGGGGGGTTGGTGGGAGGTCTAGTAGGCAGACTGGGAGATGCTTTCCTGCTTGTCTCATGGTGTTGCCTCTTAAAGGCAGCCACAGCAAACCAGTGACACCAGTTGGGTGGGAGTGAGGGAATACCCCAAACAAGGGCAGCTATCAGGAGGCAGGCTCAGATTTGGGAAGAAAAGGGACTCAAGGTAGAGACATAGCACGGTCATATCACGTGGGCCTAGTATGTAGATGCTGGAAGCCTAGTCCTGAGGAGATGGACAGTTGGGAGTGGTGTCGGGCTGGAGCTGGGGTGGCTCTGTCTCACTTTGGTGCTGTAGCATGGCATGGACAGTAAGAAGGGTGTGACTCCCCCTCCTAACCAGAATCTAGTGTAGATGGAACTAGGGGCCAAGGAGGTATCAATCCTATTTAGTTATTTGTTTGAGATAGGGTTTCTCTTGCATCCCTAGCTATCCTAGAACTCTGTAGACCAGGCTGGCCTCAAAGTCAGAGATCTGCCTGCCTCTGCCTCCTGAGTGCTGGGATCAAAGGTGTGTGTTTTTTGTTTTGTGTTTTTTTGGGTTTTTTTTGGATCTCATCCTTGACAGCAAAGATTGAGTTTGTTGGCACTGCCCCTCAGCCTCTTTGACCCTTCTTCTGGAGAGGGCTGTCAGATTTCCAACCCTAACCAAAGCTAGGGCTTGCCCCTTGTTATTGAGGGTCACTAACAAGGTCATTCCTAAAAGGGCTTCTATAGGATGGTGCCTATAATAGGTTTTCTGGACTGCTCCTCATCAAATGCCCCAGGGTAGAGGTGTATGTGGTGAGAGGGAAGGGGAGGCCCTAGCCTCTTTGCTTACAAAATCTAGGTCTTGCTCAATTCTGTATGGCTTCCTGGTGGCACAGCAGCTGGAGGGCAAGGTGGAGCCACAGTTGGTGTGAGTGAGGGCATTAGTTACCAGGACTAGGGCTCTGGGTTTTTCCTGTTGTCTTTGCCAGGAGCTGAGTCTGGGCTTTATTTTAGTCACACAGTCCTCTGCCAGGCTTGGTATTCTTCACAGACAGGGTCTATTTAGATGCCTTGTATCCTACCACAGGGTAGAAGCTCTGAGGGTTTCCCTGTCATCATGGCCCCTGAAGGAAGTCAGGGACACAGACTTAACATGCTAATAGAGGGCCAAATCATTGCTTGTAAGAAATTAAGGGTGGGCACTTGGCCAGCTATTATATTGGGCCTATGTGTCTAAATGTCAGGAAAATGCTCTTTCTATAGTGGGGACTCCTCCACGAGCGATTTGGTAGACGGGATGAACAGATCCGGCAATCTGCAGTAGTACTGGGTAGGGCCACAGATACCCAAGTGGGATTATCTTTGTGGTCCAAGAGCCTGTTTTCAGTTGGTTTCTGGGGAACTCAAGCTTCATGGAAGCCTGTCTAGCCTCTTCTGCCTGTAATGAGCATCTTCTGCTGCCTAGAGGGGAGGTCTCTATGTGGTTCTGAGACGTTTTCCTCCGTAGCTATATAACCACTGGAATGGCCTTGTCTTGAGTCTTCCTGTTTGCAAATGGGTAGTGAACTTTTGTTGAAAAACCTGGGCAGGAGTGGGTTTATCCTTGACCTGCTCATGTTTGCTCACTGGGCAGGATCCTGTCTCCTTTTTGCTAGGTGCCATCGTCTGCAAGATTCTTTGTTCAGCTCAGACAGTGGTTTCAGCAATTACCGTGGTATCCTGAATTGGTGTGTGGTGATGCTGGTGAGTAGGAATGTGGGAGCAGGCTCACTGTGGCCAGGTGTGGCAGAACCTTCAAAGGTGCCCTTTCCCTGGGCAGAGGCTATGCCCTTTGAAGACTATAGCTCCATGTGGTTGCTAGCACTAGGCTGGTCGTGAGGGAAGCAGGGGTAGTCCCTGCAGCAGGACTGCCTTTCTCTTGAATCCCAGGTTAGTTCTGTGGATGGCTCAGTGGTAGTGGAGACTATGAGTATCTTGAATACTCTGGGAGAGCAAGAAGATGGTGGGGAGTATTGGTTGCTCTCCAGGCTGGGAGGCTGGGAGGCTGAGGAGGGGGCACTCTGGGTCCAAGGCCTCCCTGGAAACATATAGAAAGAATCTTGAGGATGTATGTCCTATGCCATGTGGATTCATGAACATAGAGCCCTTGACAGAACCAGCCACTGTTTTACAGGCCTTCTAGTCCCTTTCCTTTGGCCTTGTGTATTGGTGAGTGCTATGCCATGTCCAAGCCTGCTGCCACTAGGGCCTGGTTCTTACTGGTGCTATGCATCCCCACCCCAGAGGCTGTTGGAGTCTAAGGCTCAAAAGGACAACCTGATGTGTGGGTCAGGGACAAAGGGTTATCATCACCCAGCTTCTAACACTTAGATAGGGTCTAATACCTATTGCCCTCACCCAGGTTTCTGCTTTAGGCATGGCTTCTTTGGCTATCAGTATGGAAGGGACTTTACCCTATCATGCTCTGAAAGGTTTCTGAGGCTTTCAGCATTTTTCCCCCGGAGAGAGCTTCAGACCTTGGTTAGCTGTGGGGCTATCAGGCTTGATGAATGAGAAGTGAGCAGTGGGGGCCCGTAGGTTCAAGGCCAGCTTTGCCCATGGGAAATGGCACACTATTTTTGGCCAAGCCTGGTCTATAAAGAAGCTTTTAGGCATGGAAGTGCTTGGCTGGTCCAGATAGCAGTCTCTTCTCTTGGAACTTCTTGTACCCACCCGGCTTTTCTTTTCTTTTTTTTTCAAGACAGGGTTTCTCTGTGTAGCCCTGGCTGTCCTGGAACTCACTCTGTAGACCAGGCTGGCCTCGAACTCAGAAATCCACCTGCCTCTGCCTCTTGAGTGCTGGGATTAAAGGCGTGTGCCACCACTGCCCGGTGGCTTTTCATTTTTAAAATGTGTTTGGGTGTTTTGCCTTCCTATGTGTCTCTGCACCACGTACATGCAGTGTTCATGGAGGCCAGAAGATATCCTGGAACTGGAGTTAACAGATAGTTGTGACCCACTATTTGAATGGTGGGAATTGAACCAAGTCCTCTGGAAGAGCAGCCAGTGTTGTTAACTACTGGGCCATCTCTTCAGGCCCTACCTGGCCTTTGGGCTTTGGCCCTTCTATTCTTCCCTTCCAGGATATATGAGTCCTGGCTCAGCTACCTGTAGTGGGCAATCAGGAGGTGGTATAGAGCAGTGTGTTTTTAAGTACCAAGCTGGAGTTTGGTGTCCCTGAACTTGCCACCTCCATGGTCCCTTCTCTGAGCATCCAGGCAAGGAGCCTTACCAATGTTCCCTTGTCAGCATTATCCACTGCTTTTATCTGTTTGGGTAGTTGGACAAGTTGGTGGCACCAGGCCTGTATCTAGTGCTTTTGAGATGGATGAGGATGGAGGCCAAACACTGAGTCTTAGGCTAGAGTCTAGAGGCCCACTCCTTAGTTTAGCTACATTGGGGCCACGTTCTTGCAGTTTTGAGTATTGCTAGAGTATTTGACTCAGGTACAGAAAAACCCACTCCTGCCCTTTTTTGCTTTTATGGGTTTTTCTGCTGCCTGCTGTAGCCTCTCGTCTGACACTGAAGGGACCAGTACTTGGGCAAGGGCAGGCAGCCCTCCTCTCAACCCTCCAGTTGGTCTGCACTGTCAAGAGGGACTGGTCCCTTCTTAAGAGTGCTACAGTTATTTTCCTGGCTAAGAGTAGAGGTGCTGGGGTAAAGTGAGCTGTGATTGCACCAGCAGGACTGAACCCTCCTGATTGTCTCTTACAGATCCTGAGTAATGCAAGGTTATTTTTAGAGAACCTTATCAAGTGAGTACCTTCTTCAGGCTCCTTTTTACCCCACCCCGGCCTGCTTAGGCCCTGAGGACCACCTCTACTCAGGCCCCCATTGCCCCACTCTCAGGTATGGCATCCTCGTGGATCCCATCCAGGTGGTGTCTCTGTTTCTGAAGGACCCCTACAGCTGGCCTGCCCCATGCCTGATTATTGGTGAGCTGCAGTCCAAGAAAGGCCATGGGTGGGTGAACAGGCTGATCAGGGCCTGAACCTGTCCTGTGATACTTCTGTCCTCAGCATCCAATATCTTTGTTGTGGCTACATTTCAGATTGAGAAGCGCCTGGCAGTGGTAAGTGGTGCCTATCCCCATCCTTGCTAAAAGTCACTGGTGGCTTGCTTGAGATAGGCTCTTCTTCCTAGGCCTGATAGTTATCTCCCAAGGCAGAGGACCTGGCTAAATGTTCTCTTCCTCTCCAGGGTGCCCTGACAGAGCAGATGGGGCTGCTGTTACATGTGGTTAACCTGGCCACAATCATCTGCTTCCCAGCAGCTGTGGCCTTACTGGTTGAGTCTATCACTCCAGGTGTGCCTCCATCCTAACCATCCCATCCCATCCCATGTTGAGCTGACCCCAGGTTGTTCATGGGATGTGGGTGGTCACATCTGAGCCCTCCTTTCTTTCCTGTGTTAACTGTGGTGTATGGGCGGACATGGCTGAGCCACCTCTCTTGCAGTGGGTTCCCTGTTTGCTCTGGGATCATACTCCATCATCTTCCTCAAGCTTTTTTCCTACCGGGATGTCAATCTGTGGTGCCGTCAGCAAAGGGCCAAGCCCAAAGCTGGTAAGAGGCTGTCAGGATTGGGATTCACCTATAAGACCGAGCCTGGGCTACATGGCTCACACTACTGTCTTTGCTGGCAGCTTCTGCAGGAAAGAAGGTCAGTGAGGCCCAGCAGACTGTGAGCTATCCAGACAACCTGACCTACCGAGGTGAGGAGTTGTGAGTGGGACTCCGAGGCAAGACTGTAAGTCAGGTTCAGGGATGTGTGGTCCAAGCACCTACCCTTTCCTTCTAGATCTCTATTACTTCATCTTTGCTCCTACTTTGTGTTATGAACTCAACTTTCCTCGATCCCCCCGAATACGAAAGCGCTTTCTGCTACGACGGGTTCTTGAGATGGTGAGGTTTGGACCTTGAGGGCTGGTATGGGCAGGGCTTGGGTTGTGTGCAACTCAAGTCTCAACTGACTACTCTGTTCTTCCCCCAGCTGTTTTTCACCCAGCTTCAAGTGGGGCTGATCCAACAGGTAAGTGGTGTGAGTGGGTGTATGGTGGGGCTCAGTATAGCTGAGGGAAACTGATATGGTACTCTCCTTTGCAGTGGATGGTCCCTACTATCCAGAACTCCATGAAGCCCTTCAAGGTGAGGTTAGGCTCCCTTGTGGCAGGGGTGGGTAGGGTAGATGATACTGCTAGCTAAGGCAGCCTATTTCCACAGGATATGGACTATTCACGTATCATTGAGCGTCTCTTAAAGCTGGCGGTGAGTGTCAGAGACTCCAGTGGGATGAGTGTGAAGGATAGGTGGAGTCTGTAAGTTTGCAACCTGGAGCTTTGTCTCCCAAAGGTCCCCAACCATCTGATCTGGCTTATCTTCTTCTATTGGCTTTTCCACTCCTGTCTCAATGCTGTGGCAGAGCTAATGCAGTTTGGAGACCGCGAGTTCTACAGGGACTGGTGGTGAGTGGTGTGTTCCTGGGGATCTGGGTAGGTCACAGCATGTTCTGCTTATCCCATTGTTTCTTGACCCCAAGGAATGCTGAGTCTGTCACCTACTTTTGGCAGAACTGGAATATCCCCGTGCACAAGTGGTGCACCAGGTAGGATGGTGTATGTACCCGTGGAATGTGGTTGTGGACCTGGACCTGGGCCCTTATGGCATCAGCCTCATCTTATGGCTTCCTTGCTCTGCAGACACTTCTACAAGCCTATGCTCAGACAGGGCAGCAGCAGATGGATGGCCAAGACAGGGGTATTTTTAGCCTCAGCCTTCTTCCATGAGGTCAGTGCTCTGTGTGTACCCCACTTCACCTCTGGGCAGGGCCGTGGCCACCAGTTGAAACACTGACCTCTTTTATTCCTACTCTAGTACCTAGTGAGCATTCCCCTGCGGATGTTCCGTCTCTGGGCATTCACAGCCATGATGGCTCAGGTGAGCAGCTCTGTGAAGCCTCTCTCTCTTAGCTTAAATCTGTGCTGAACCCCATCTCCTGTGGCCATGGTAGCCACCTGACTGTAGCCTCATGTGTTCTCAGGTCCCACTGGCCTGGATTGTGGGCCGCTTCTTCCAAGGGAACTATGGCAATGCAGCTGTGTGGGTGACACTCATCATTGGGCAACCGGTAGCTGTGCTCATGTATGTCCACGACTACTACGTGCTCAACTATGATGGACCAGTGGGGGTCTGAGCTACTGCCAAAGGCCAGCCCTCCCTAACCTGGGCCTGGATTTCTGGAGAGGTTCCTGGCTGCCTGCACACTCCTCCTAGTCTGGGAGGCCTCTCTGCCCCTATGGGACCTATTCCTGCTCTTGGTGATGGCATCTGAGTCCAGCTGGTATGAGCCAGTGAGCTGACTGGGGCTGAGGGTATCAATAAAGTGCTGTCTAAAAAACCTTCCTACAGGGGTTGTGGAGGCTGCTGAGGATGACCTGCACCCATATGTGCTATTTTAGGGACTGAAATTCTCAGGCTCCATCTCAGATGGAGCTGGAAGGACTGGGCTTACATGGTTGCCGTTTACAACCTCATAGACGGTGTGCACAAAACTGTTTAGCTGCAGAACAGGACACAGTAGGAGGTAGCAGCATGCAGGGGTGCGGCAATGTCACTGCTCAGGAAAGTCCAGTGAGTTCTTATCCTACTCTGCCAATTCATGCAGGACCAGGGCTCAGAGCTTTGTAGACTTAACGGAGGATGACTCTGTGGCAGGTAAATACCCTGATTCCAGTGCCACCAGTAGGAATGTAAACCCACACTTTTAGAGGTGGAGCCGCCCATGGAGAGGACATTTGTACCCTGACTGTCTGGGGCCCAGGGATTATACACCTTGTACCCTTAGGGTATGTCTCAACTCCTGGGGGTCAGGCTACTCAACAAGTTGGGCTAGTGGCTCTAGGCTGTGCTGCACAGAGGCCAAACTTGACTGGGCTTGGCCCACTCTTCCAAACCACCCTTGGCTCAGACAGTAGAGACAGCGTTGAACAGAGGGATACTTTGCCCCCAAGTTCTAGTAGCTGCCAAATTAGAAAACTTTTACAGAGTCTGACAATCCAAAGTCCTCATCCTTGCCTTAGTGAGGTTTGTGCTGGTCAAGGCTATAGACCCTAACCTGCAGTTAGGTGGTTATCTGGTGCTAGGCAGGGCTGGCAGTCAGCTCAGCTGCCTCAGAGCACAGGTATGCATGCACCACAGCTTGCCCTAGGCCACCTGTGAGGAAGCCATTTCTACCGTTTTTTCCCTCAATCTAAGACAGCAGGAACAAATTCAGAACCAGTCCAGTACCTGATAAGATACAGGGGCCTGGCTCTGCCAATATGTCCAGCATGACAGTGCAGAACACTCTTGCTGACAACAACATGGGGCAGATTGTCCTTTTTGGTCCCCTAAAGAAAAAGCTGTGAGCAAATACTAGCTCTGTGGCATCAAGGTGGGCCTAGGGAGTATCACAGGTACCTGTACTTTTCCAAGGAGACATGTAGTGAATTCTGAACTCCTTGCCTACATCCCTACCTCCCGGATCCCTCAGGGCAGGAGGAAACACACAGGAGGCCACGATAGAACCTGTCTGTTTATCATCTGCCCATCTCTCTTTCTCTCTCTGTGTGTGTGTGTGTGTGTGTGTGTGTGTGTGTGTGTATATATATATATATATATATATTTATTTATTTGTGAAGGGTTAAAGGGGACTCTCATGTAAAAATCCAAAATACAATTTTATGAACAACCTGCAAGGTCAGTCCAAGTGTGTCTGTGAAGCTCTGACCAGAGAGTAGACCTGGGGCTGGGGTGAAGGCAGCAGATATGCAGCCCTCAGGATCTTCCTCTTGATCCAAGGTACTGCCCAGGCCCAAGTTCCATCTGTGCTCCACTGGGGTTGTGGTGGCTTGACCAAGGATTCCCTGGACTACCCAACTGTCTTGTCTCCCCAGGACCAGCCATGTCCCAGGGATAGGTTGGGGGCCAAGCACAAGCCAGCCTGACAACTCCTGAGACCTCTAGGAGACAGTGGGGTCCTTGGCTTTGTGGGGTTCAGTGCCCGTCAGAAGAGAGATGGTGGGATCGTCTGTGTAGTCATCTCCCTCAGAGAAGTAGGAGCTCTCCCCCAGCTCAAAGAGCACAGGCAGTTCACTGCCCCCTGTGTCCACAGCATCAGGGTCCAGCAGGAACAGAGGCTGAGCCGTGTAGTGCACCAGCTGCTTTCCTGTGGGGAATGGGGTCAGGACGGTGGGGGTGGGCAAGTTGGAAGTGAGGGTTGGGAATAGCACAGAAGCTTAGCTCACCTGAGTCGGGGTTACTGTTCTCTGCCTCAATAGGCTTGGGAGGCTCTTGTGGAGAGAGAAGCTCCTGAATCTGTGGGACAGAGAACACAGTGAGGGTTGTTGATGGTCCCCTCTACCCCCCACCCTGCCCGCCTACGCACGCTGGCCAGGCTGTTGTCCATGTCAGGCAGGCTCATGTCGGGCATGGTCACTGAGGGGCTGAACAGCTGCAGGAGGAGGGAGGGAAGTCAGGGCTGGCTTGTGGGCAGGATGGAACAGGGTGGGTAGGGATGACCAGACTCACGTCCAGCAGGGCGCTGGTGTCCACACTGAAGCCGTGGCTTGTCAGCATGGTCTGCAGGTTGTCCAGGTTGGAGTCCATGGCATCCAGGTGATCACTTAGCTCGTTCCTGGCCCAGGGCAAGTGGGCAGGTGAACTAGTGCCCCAGGATCCCACCCAGCCGTACTCCTGCTGGAGAAGGGCTCCCCTTTGGTTGCAGCCCCCCAAGCAAGGTCCTTCTGCATAGCCAGCATGGACTGGAGGACTGTGTGTGCATCTCTGGGAAGATGCCAAAAGGACAAGTAGTAAGCTTGCCTTCCATGGTTGCTGAGGGTGGGGTATATAGCATGGCCCATGGGCAGGGCATCCTAGAAGGCTTTAGTAGTTACTAAGGCTGGGCCAAGAGGGAGGTAGAGAAAAAGGACAAGGGGCATTGGCTCTAGAGATGGGTAGAAGGGTAGATTTTTTCAGTTTTGACAGTCTTGCCACTGCATCAGGAAGAGAGTAAGGAGAGGAAACAGGACTATGCTTGACATGGGTAGACCTCCCTTAGATCAGAAGGCCTTAGGCCATGGACACACCTGAGCCATGGGCAAGGCAGTTAAAAATGGCTCTGTAGGTGCCATGGGGCCTACCCTACCCTGACAGGAAGCCCATTGTAGCAGCCTGTACTGGTAGCTGGGCAGGCAGGAAACTTGTCCCTATTGCAGCCTTGGCTTGTGCAAAGGGCAGTCAGTGGGGGTGCAGAGCCTGTGAGACCATCCCCTGGTGCTCTTCGCCAGGCAGGGCAAGTGCTACACCCAGGTTGGGAACTGGTCCATGGCTGTGGGAGGGGGCCTGGCGGAGTCCTCCTCCCTCCCAAGTGGGGGCAGCGCTAACCCTGGCTGGACTCGGCCATGCAGAAAGGAAGAGGGGCAGGGGAAGAGGCGGGCGACCCCAGACATCTGTGGAGCGCGAGCCAAACTGCAAGATACAAAGACAAGAGCCCCCCCATTGCAGGCGGGGGACGGGGGGATCTATGCCCACCGTCCTCGCTCAGCTTTTGGGATGTGCCTGAAGGGTGGTGGTCAAGGCTGGGCCTTGGCTCATCATTTCCTGTGTCAGGACTAGGGAGAATGACAGATCCAAAGATCTTGCCATAAGAGAGGGTGATGGCAGTAGTAAGGGTAGCCCAGGAGGCAGGGGCATATCCCATTTCTAGTGATGTGGTTGGTCTCCCTCCCCAGCTTCAACCTCACTCAGGTCTCGGGGAACAGATCCAACCCATCACTCCCAACAAACTGCAGGGATTGTGTCTTGCTAAGACATAGATACCCTGTGTCCAGCCTGAGGAAATCCCATGCTGTTGGGGTTCAGAGGCTATAGGGAGGCAAGATGGGCACAGCACTCACTTGTCTAGGCAGGCTACGCTGAGGCACTTCTCGGGGGTGGAGGGGGTTGGGAGTGCGGGGGCTTGGGCTCCGGTTGTGTCCATAGGGGCTGTGTTTGAGGCAGCAGGGGTAGGTTCACTCTCTCGAAGGATGGAGTCAATGAAGGCAGTTGGGGACAAAGGGGTATCCATGGAGGATGGGCGCCCAGGGCTTGCCTCCAGTACCCGAGGGCTGTGAGGTGGGCTGGGGGGCTCTTCCTTGACACGGACCAGGGTGCTGCTGGACAGAAGCCTGAACATGTTAGACAATGACAGACATGTTAGAAGGAGCCTAAGTTAGTTCCACCCATTTCCAACTCTGCTCAAGGTCCATAAGGGCTGACCCACTAAGGTGATAAGAGGGATAAAGGTGCTTCAGCCCCACCTCTCATCTATGCTCCTGCCTGGGGAGGCCAAAGGGCTGGTGGGAGCCAGCTCAGTGATATCGGAGATTATGGGTCCAGAGCTGGTGACAGCATCAGAGGAGTAAAGACTAGAGCTGCTGTAGGCTGGAGATGGAGCCTGCAATTAGAGACAAAGGCCACATGCAAGGCATACTTGTGGTAGCCTGGGCCACCCAGCACCCACTACACACTTATTGGCAGTCCCATGGAGCTTGGTGCTTACTGAGTATGGGCCAGGACCATGGACATGCTCCAGGGAGTACTGTCGACCATACTTGGGCACAGAGTGTGCTGAGCTGCTGTCACTCAACATCAGAGGGCTGCAGGGAAGAGACAGGTCAACTGCCTACACAGACCTTGGTGGTGCCCAGGATAAACAGCAAGCAGAGGACACCAAAGAGCAGGGTCAGAGTGGACAGTGTAGACATTCCCAGAGCTGAGCTCACATCTTTCTCTTTACCCCCAGGATCCGGTTCGACTGCACCAGTGAGATCAGGAACTGAATGAGCTGTGGGGCAGAGGAAGGAGACAGTTACCCTGGCCCAGTCATGGAGGGGACCCACCTACCACCAGCCCTGCCCACCTTGTTGACAACTTTTTGCTGCTGGGCATGCTTCTGCCGAAGACTGGCCACCTCCCGCCACAGGGCCTCGTTCTCACTGCAACACATTGCTGGGTCAATTGGGTCACATTAGACGAGCCAGAGAGTCAGGCTGTTGATGGACAGGGCTGGACCAGATGAGGGCTCACTGCACCACTGATTCCCTAACTTTACTCTACTTACAGGGCAGGATGCAAGTGTCAGCCAGGGCTGACGGAGGGCATGGATAGAATCTGATGGTACACCTTAGGATCCTAGCTGAAATGGGGGACTTGTCACAGACTGGCTAGACATAGACACACAGGACAGGACTCTGGGATGCCATGTACTGAGTGATAAAGGGTTAGTTGGAATCACTGGAACAGAGAACAGTGGGGAGGTCTGGCCCGAGGACTGTTGTGGTCAGCTCCTGCCAGCCCTGGTTTTCAGGGAGGCACCTGGAAATGGGCTTTGGGTGCTCAAATCCTGAAAAATGTGAAGCCCAGCAGGGGAGTGAGAAATGGGTACAGTAGGAGACCTCCAACCCCATTCTGTGTTTGGAGATGTACAGGACAAGGTTTTGTCATGGAAACAATAAAGGCAGGCTGGGAAGAGGGAAGGAGGCTTGAATGGCTCTGCAGGGTGGGGTAGGAGACCCAAAGCAACCTGGCCACCCTCCTGAGCCTTGGGACCTACTGCTTCATGGCCAGGAGCTTGGAGTCCATACACTCCTGTTTCCCCTTCATCAGCTGCACATCTGTCAACAGCCTGGTGACACTGTCCTGGCGTATTTTTATGTCCTCACTCTTCAGGGTGGACACCTAAGGGGTGGGGCATACAAGAGTCAAAAGTGGCTCTGGAGTGTGGGAGGCTCCTGTGCTTCACCTAGACATCCAGAGAATGAGGAGGGAAAGGGGAGGGGCCAGAGGTAGAGAACACAGACTACACCACCACCTAGATACTGTTCCCAGCCCATAGCCTGCAGGGGTATCTGAGGGAAGGCAGGGGCTGTACTCAGGGCTGGTGACTCACGCTGGTCACTTTCCTCTTGATGTTCTCAAGGAGCTGTTCCTGGCCACGCAGGAAACAAGGATGCTGGAACTCGGTGTCATCCCTCTCAGGCTTGACCAGGCCACCCTGCTCAATGTGGACTACTTTTCGGAAGCCATCTGTGCATATGGGGTGGGGGAGTTCTGTTTGAGGGCCAGGGACCAGACCTTAAACAGCCTAGCCATGGCCTAGGGTAGGCAAGGGGCTTCCTAGAAAACTATGAGATTCTGACTGGTGTCCATTTACCATACCAAAAGGTTGGAAGAGACCTTGTCCCAGCACAGCTTCCCCTCTTGCAAATGAAGTGTGGCTATTAGGTTATGGCCTCATATCCCATATTCTTCCCTGGAAAATTCAGGCTCAACTTCCTGAGGACCTTTCCTCAGCCAACCCAGGCCTACATCTCTTAGTAATATGCTGGGGTCTGTTTCTCCACACCCAGGGAAGCAGGCACACCATCCTGAAAGAAGTACTCACACATGTTGAGCTGCCGCACGAAGCTAGCCATGTTGTTGTGCTTGAAGTACTTGGGCAGTACCTCCTTGGCAAACTGGCCCTGGTCAAACACGTGGAAGCTGTTGCCACTCTGTCAGGAGATACATGGGCAGGTCATATATAGCAGATGCCATCCTATTTCCACTGTGGCCTGAAGCGGCTCTCCATGTGTGGTAGGCATTGCACATTCTCCCTCCATAGTAGCATGAGGTGAGCTCAATCTTAGGACTCCATGGCTGGTATCCAGGCCATGGAACTTAGGTCTGAGCAGTGAGGACCATGTAGCCAGAGACAGGATCTTAACTCCAGGGCAGTTTTCAGTTGCTAGGTTTAGATCCATAAATCACCCACAGCATTCTGGTCATCTCTAGGGACTGACAAGAATTTAGTTTTAATCAGCAAACTTTCTTTAAGAATAGCTAAGCCAGGCAGTGGTGGTACAGTAAAGCTGGCTTTGCTGGACCTGAGGCTGTCCCAATCCAAAGACATAAAGGATCATGTAGAGGAAGATTGTTCTCGGTTGCTGAGATAATATATAGCACAGGCTAGCCAGCAAACTTAAAAAGTTATGAATCATTATGGATCATTATGGACTCTGAAATATTCCTGGGAACTCAAAGGCTATGCATACATTAGAGCTGTGCACATGCTCAGTTAGACCTATGAGGACTATAAGCTTTCCCTCTGACATGAACAGGAAGATAGAAAGTCGAGTTGTCACTCCCAGGCTATGTGTTAAAGATGGGAATCAGCATATACAGAGAGGCCCCAGGAAAGACTGCAAACTCACCGGCTCGTTTTTTAAAGGAAATTTCAGCTTGACTTATTCAATTAAGGCAGCTGGACAAACTGCAATGGCCACCAAGAACACAAATACAACATAATCAGTCCAGGGAAGTCACCAGAACCAACAATGGCATAATGACAAAAGTGAGAGATGCAGGGGACGGTGCACTTTCACAGCAGCCACCACATATTAACAGAGAGTCAAAAACAATGAGGCACTTAAACAAAGCCATGGCTGGTACTGCTGTGATGGCTCAATCCCTGGTATCCACAGTAGAAGGAGAGAACTGACTTCACAAGTCACCCTCTAACTTCTATACACATGTATGTGCATACTCAAACTGATGTGGATATGACCTTGCTGCCTGCAAGATCCTTCCCTGGTCTTGAGTTTGCAGTTGGATTATGAAGTAACCATTATGAATCCCCTTTATTTTATTTTATATTTTTAGATAAATTCAATTAAAAAGAAAAGCTACAGCTTATAATAGGAAAGAAAAGAGCAACCAATATACCCCCTATGTTGGAATATAGATTCTAACTTTTAGTATGGCCAGAGACCTCAACTGTACTTGAAGGACTAGGTGTAAGGATGATGTCCTACTAATGGAGAATTTCAGTAAAGCAATAAAAAGTGAAAAAGAAACACCAAGTTGACATTCTGGATTTATTTGTTTGTTTGGTTTTTTAAAAAAATTCATTAAGTATTTTCTTTTTTTTTTTAAACATTTATTTTTATATATGAGTACACTGTAGCTGTCTTCAGACACCCCAGAAGAGGGCATCAGATCTCATTACAGATGGTTGTGAGCCACAATGTGGTTGCTGGGATTTGAACTCAGGACCTCTGGAAGAGCAGTTAGTGCTCTTAACCGCTGAGCCATCTCTCCAGCCCCAATATTCTGGATTTGTAAAGCACAACTCAGGTTAAAAATTCACCTGGGGGCCAGGCAGTGGTGGCGCACACCTTTAATTCCAGCACATGGGAGGCAGAGGCAGGCGGATTTCTGAGTTCAAGGCCAGCCTGGTCTACAGAGTGAGTTCCAAGACAGCCAGGGCTACACAGAGAAACCCTGTCTCAAAAAAAAATTTTTACCTGGGGACTCAAGATGAGAACAGGGAGAAGAGTCAACTGAGGTTATAGACTGAAGACAGCCATTGGGAGTGGGCTTTCAAGTTTAAAAAGCCTATTCCAGACCCAGTCACTCAGTCAGTCTGTCTATCTGTCTGTCTCTGGATCAAGACATAGCTTTACTCTAGTACATGCATGCCATCATGCTGCCTTGATGACAACAGACTAACTCTAACTGTAAGCCAGCCCCAGTGAAATGTTTTCTCTTACAAGAGTTGCTGTGGTCTTGGAGTCTCTTCACAGCAACAGAACAGTGACTAAGTGAATACAATGAACAGAGCTGAGAAAGACCTGTAAGACATCATCAGACCTTCAGTGCTTAATGGTGTCTCAGAAGATGAGACTGGACAAATGACTATATTTAGGAAAACTGATCAATAACATAACAAATTTGATGAAAAACATCCAAGACACTAAATGAACTTCAAACAGGAGAAAACTAAAAGGAATTCATACATGGTCACTCCGTAACCCAACTGCCAAGCTCAGGACCAGGGAAGAAGGGCCGACTCACAGCCATGTCAGCACAGGTGGTGGAGGACCCACTGATTAGCTGCAGGAGGAAGACTTCTAATCAGGAATTCATATCCTTGAAGATGGAAGGAAAGCCTCATTGGATTGGGACTGTGGAGCTCTTGGACAGCACTTCCTCTCCAGTGACACACACAAAGCTTGTTTAGATTTATTAATGTCCCTGGAATTGTTCCACATGCATCAACCAAATAAGAGTGACCATTGGATCTGTGTCTTTCACGGACTACAGTCTACTGTCCCTGGCACTAACCCCATATCACATGTTGCACTCTGGAAGGTGTGACTAAATTGTAGGGATTCTTCTCTTTAGTTTTGTCAAAGTTTAAGGATACTTCTGGAAGGATGTGTCTTCTCTATCTGTAGGTTGAAGAGATCCTATTACTGCTTGGACAGGTCTTCCATCTCATAGTGTTCCCAGGTAAGAGATTCCACCTAGTCCCAGGGGCAAAGAAGACCAGGTCCAACCACCCTCACCTTAGTTGGCAGGAAGGACAGAATATGTACAGTCAGAGTGCTCAGCAGAGAAGTACAGTAGCTACAGTCCATGAGGAAGGCACTCTAGCTCACTTGAGGTCAAACAGTATTGGAAAGCTCAAGCCCCAGTGTGTGCTAACAATACATGAGCTGAGCTCCAGGCCAGTCTGTCAAGATGGGAAAAGTAAGCTGAAAAGAGCCCTTTGGGATTAGAATG
Source organism: Rhynchomys soricoides (assembly GCA_019843965.1). Lineage (NCBI taxonomy): Eukaryota > Metazoa > Chordata > Mammalia > Rodentia > Muridae > Rhynchomys > Rhynchomys soricoides. Next base: position 968,460 of record JADRCH010000202.1, on the reverse strand, counting down.
TAAGACTAACTCAAATCCGCCTTTGCTCAATGAACCCACTGAAATACCCCAAGAAAAGCAGCCTGACAACTTCACTAATGCTCACAAATTTAACTGGATCTGACTGTTCAATAACCCATGTCCCAGAGCATTACAAAACACAGCAGCAAGTCCAGGCAGTAACTGCTGGTGCTTCAATGCTGAATGCGACAACTGCGAAGCAGTGAATGTCATCAAGGAGAGAAGCAGTCTTTCTGAAGCAGCCTAGCCAAGTCACAAGTAGTAAGCAAGCAAAGATGATTTAGCCACCATTGAGTCCCATAATACACCAGTGACAGAAAATGCAAGACTGAAGTGTGACTCACACATGGTGGACAGGGAGGAACAGCAGAGACTGCCCAGGAAGGACAAGATAATAAACTTCACCAAAGATGCAATGTTGCTGTAAACATGCTGAATGCACCAGGAGATGGCTCAGCAGGTCAGAGCAGCTGCTGCTCTGCAGAGGACAAAGTTCAGTCCTCAGCACCTACAGAGCAGCTTACAAGTCTACATCTCCAGTTCCAGGGGATCTGGCATGCTCTTCTGGCCTCCACGGGCACCAGGCATGGAAGCAGTACACTTTCACATATGCAGGTAAAACACTCATACGTGTGAAATAATACATGCAAAATAATAATATACTCAGAGAAACAAGGAAATAAAGTTTCAAACAGCAAAAGAAGGACCATCAAACAGAGCATTATTAAAGGTAAATGTCCCAAGGGAAATTCTGCTTCAAACCCACCACAGAATGCTGATTAGGAAGCACAACAGTACATCTGAGTGCAGGGACAAAAAAAATAAGGAAACTTAAAAAAAAAAATAGAGCCGGGCAGTGGTGGCGCACGCCTTTAATCCCGGCACTTGGGAAGTTCGAGGCCAGCCTGGTCTACAGAGTGAGTTCCAGGACAGCCAGGGCTACACAGAGAAACCCCGTCTCGAAAAACCAAAAAAGATGAAAGAAAATAGGGAAACAGGAGGAAAAGATATTACTGGAAATTACTTAAAAAAAAAAAAAAATTCCCTACCTATGGATTCTACCAACAGCAAACTTAAGGTACTAAAGGAACTATCTCAGTACTTAACACATACAGGATTGGTTTTGCCATTATTAACTACGCAAATCATCAAAGTATCTATATAGCATTTATGTCATAGTAGTTACTATAAACCATCCAGGAATAATTTAACTACATGGGAAAATGTGTGTGGTCCCATGAGAGTACTACTCTAGAATACCAACGGAGGACGGTACTTAGTACTTAATTCACTTGATCAACTGTAAAAGGAGTGATTTTGTTGTTTTGTTTTCTTGGCCAGGGAAGAGGGGTTCAAGACAGGGTTTCTCTGTGTAGCCATGGCTGTCCTGGAACTCAATCTGTAGACCAGGCTGGACCTGACCTTGCAGAGACCTGTCTATGCTGGGATTAAAGGTGTGCACCACCACCCAGCTAGAAGGATGTATTTCAAGTTTTGAAGTTTTCAAGTCAGTCCAGACTGCTCTATCCAGCAAAGATAAATGCAAGGAGAAACAAAAACTGTGTAAAGGAGTTCATAATCAGAAAACTCTACAGAACATGCCTCAAGGAATCCTTCAGACTGAAAAGGGACCATCCATGAAGCCAAAGGAAGGAATAAGTCACAGTAGAATAGAAGAACAGTTGAGAAAGACAGAAAAGAAGAAACCCAAATACCACAAAACTAACGAAATGTCAGGCATTAGTATATACCTCAAATAAGCAACTGAATGATACATCTTAGAGCCCCAGAAAAAGAATAGGCCAAACCCCAAATCTTTATTTAATCTTAGTGCAGAAATTAGTGAAATGGAGAAAAATATCCAAAAAGCCAAACAAAACCAAAAAAACTTAAATAGAAAGAAAAAAAGGGGGTGGAGGGTTCTTTGAAAGGATAAGGAAGACAAACCCATTGGGTGGCACACACTTTTAATCCCAGCATTTGGGTAGGAGGCAGAGGCAGGTGGATGTCTGTCAGTTCAAGGTCAGCCTAATCTACATAGTGAATTTCAAGGACACCAGGGTTGTGTAGAGAAACCTTGTCTAAGCAAAATAAAACAAAGCAAATAAACAAAAAGATTGACAAACCTCTGACCAAACTAGCTAAAAGGAAAAGATGGATCATCATTCTGAGACATATATCACCCACCTGAATTAAATCAAGATAAGTGATTTAGATCTATAACAAAAAATGAAATTCAAGCAGTAATTAAAAAACTTCCAGAAAGACACAGAATGTCCAGGTCTTGATGGGTTTATTGGTGCATTTTTACCAGATCTACAAAGAACTGACACCAAAGCTTTTCAGACTACTCTAGAAAACATCAAAGGAAGGAGCACCACCCAACTATACTTCCCTCTTAATGATGTGGATCTCGTGAGTGTGTGCACATGAGTGAGGTGCTCATGGAGGCCAGAGACAGCAGATCCCCCTAGAGCTAGTGTTATAGGCAGTTATGAGCTGTGTGGTGTGGGTGCTGGGAACTGAACTTGGATTCCCTGTAAGAGTACACACTCTTAGCCCCTGAGCTGTTTCTCCAACCCTAGCCAAACTCTTGTTAGATACCAAAACAGATAAAAGCACAGATAGAGCCAAGTGCTTTTAATCTCAGCACCTGAGAGGCAGAGGCTTCGGATCTCTGTGAGTTCCAGATAGGTCTACCCAGAGAAACCCTGCCTTGAAAAAACAAACAAACAAACAATCTACCTTCAGCAAAGAGGCTGGATACAAGATTACCTAAAAAAAAAAACAAACAACAAAAAACAAAACAGTAGCCCTCTTATATACAAATGGCAAACAGACTAAGAAAGAAGTCGAGAAAACAACACCCTTCTCAAGAGCCACAAAAATTACAAAATATCTTGGGATAGCCCTAACTAACCAAGTGAAAGACTTGTATAACAAAAATTTCAAGTCTTTAAAGAAAGAAACTGAAGGGAATATCATGGAGAGATCTTCTATGCTCATGGATCAGTAGAATTAACATAGTAAGAATGGCCATCCTACTAAAAGCAATCTACAGATTCAATACAATCCCCATCAAAATTCCAACACAATTCTTCACAGACCTTGAAATGACAATTCCAACTTCATATGGAAAAACAAAAAACAAACAAATAAACAAAAAACAACCCACAGGCTAGCTAACACAATTCTGAACAATAAAAACTTCCAGAGGTATCACCATCGCTGACCTTAAGCTGCACTACAGAATAGTAATAAACACTGCATAATATTGGTATAGGAACAGACATGTTGATCAATGGAATCGAACCAAAGACCCTGAAATAAACCCACAAACCTAGGACAGTTGATTTTTGACAAAAGAAGGCAAAACCATACAATGAAAAAAAGAAATCATCTCCAACAAATGGTGCTGGTCTAACTGGATGCCCGCATGTAGAAGATTGCAAATATCTCCTTATCTATCAGCCTGCACAAAACTCAAGTCCAAGTGGATCAAGAACCTCAACATAAAACCAGATACACTAAATAGATCTAATAGAACAGAAAGAGAATAGTCTTAAACTCACTGGTACAGGAGACAACTTCCTGAACAGACACTAGAGGCTCAGGCTCTAAGATCAACAATTGATAAATGGGACCTCATGAAACTGAAAAGCTTCTGAAAGGCAAAGGACAAAACGGCAGCCTACAGATTGGGAAAGGATCTTCACCAACCCTACATCTGACAGAGGGCTAATATCCAAAATTTAAAAAGAACTCAAGAAGTTAGACACCAACAACACAAATAACCCAATTAAAAACTGGTACAAGGCTGGAGAGATGGCTCAATGGTTAAGAGCACCGACTGCTCTTCCAAAGGTCCTGAGTTCAATTCCCAGCAACCACATGGTGGCTCACAACCATCTGTAATGGGATCTGATGCCCTCTTCTGGTGTGTCTGAAGACAGTCACAGTGTACTCATATAAATAAAATATATGAATATTTTAAAAAATGCATCTATTTTAAAAAAATGGGGTACAGAGCTAAACAGAGAATTCTCAACAAAGGAATCTCAAATGGCTGAGAAGCACTTTTAAAAATGTTCAAAGTCTTTAGTCATCAGAAAAATGCAAATCGAAACTCTGAGATTCCATCTTACAGCGGTCAGAACAGCTAAGATCAAGTGACAGCACATGCTATCAAGGCTGTGGAGCAAGGGGAACACTCTTCCATTGCTGATGAAGAGTACAAACTTAACTTGTACAACCACTTTGCAAATCAATTTGGTGTTTTCTCAGAAAACGGAATAGTTCTACTTCAAGACCCAGCTATACCACTCCTGGGCATATACCCAGAAGATGCTCTACCACCCCACAAAGACACTTGCTCAACTATGTCCATAGCAGCTTTACTCGTAAAAGCCAGAATCTGGAAACCACCTGGATGTCCTCAACTGAAGACCGGATAAAGACAATGTGGGGTCTTTATATAATGGAGTATTATGCAGCTGTTAGAAAAAAAATGACATCATCAAATTCGCAAGCAATGGATGAAACTAGAAAAAAAAATCTTCATGAGCAAAGCAATCCAGACCCAGAAAGACTTACTTATAAGTGCATATTAGCCATTAAGGATAATCACAATAGAATCCAGAGACCCAGAGAGACTAAGTAACTAGGAGGGCTCAAGGGGCACACCTGAGTCTCTCTGGGATGGGGAGATGGATTTGTGGGTGGACTGGGGGAGTTGTGCATGAGGAGTCAGGCTGGGGAAGGAGGGTAGGAAGAAGAGATAGATGACTGGACTAGGGGATGTTTAGGGGCTCCCGTGGAAACACAGAGCAGTGAAAACTTCTCGGCACTTATGATGGTGACCCTAGCAAGGACTCCTAGCAATGGAGGATATGGAACCTGACCTAGCCATGTCCTGTAACCAGGTGTGTGGCCTTGTTGGAGGACACGTGCCACTGTGGGGATGGGCTTTGAGACCCTCCTAGTTGCCTGGAAGCCAATCTTCTAGATAACCTTCAGAACAAGAGGTAGACTCTCAGCCCCCCTTCCAGCACCATGCCTGCCTGGATGCCGCCATGCTTCCTGCCATAATGATAATGGACTGAACCTCTGAACCTGTATGTAAGCCCCAATTAAATGTTGTCCTTCATAAGAGTTGCCATGGTCATGGTGTTTCTTCCCAGCAATGAAACCCTAAGACACCAGGTAAGGCTGCCAGGGGTGGTACTGTGACGCCTGTCCTGCCTGCAAGTTGTGCTGGGGCTCAAAGCATATGGGAGTAGCCAATCAATGACTGATCTAACTTGAGGCCCAAACCACGAAAAGGAGCCCATGCCCAACATTGCCAGGATGGCCACGACTTACAAAAAAAAAAGGCCAATGAAATGATTCCTAATGATATTCTGCTCAACCATCATCAGGCTTTCTCCGGCAGTTGACAGACGCAGATGCTGAGACCCACATACTCAAACACTAGCTGGAGTGGAGCTTGAGGAAGTCCTCAGAAGAGGGGAAGGAAGCATTCTAGGAGTAAGAGAGGTCAAGGACACCAGGAGAACAAAGCCCACAGAATCAACTAAGAAGGGTCCAAAGGGGCTCATACAGACTGAAGGGGCAGTCCCGGAGCCTGCATGGGTCTGCACTAGGTCCTCTGTAAACATGCTGTGGTTGCTTAGGTTGGGCTTTATGTGATTTCTGACAGTGGAAGTAGGAGTGTCTGTCTCTTGCCTTCTCCTAGGACCTTTTCTTCCTAACTGGGTCACTCACTGAGCCTCCACATGTGGGTCTGCGCCTAGTCCTACTGTGACCATGTTCTGCTATGTTCAGATGATATCACTGGGAGGCTTACTCTTTTCTGAAAGGAAATGGAGGAACAGTAGACCCGGGGGAGAAGGGAGGTGGGGGAGACTAGGAGGAGTGGAGGGAGAGAAGGCTGAGATTGAAATTATTGTGTAAGAATAAGTAAAAAGAAGAAGAAGAAAAAAAAAAAAGCACAAATTAAAAAGAAAATTAGAGCCAGGCAGTGGTGGTGCATGCCTTTAATCCCAGCACTTGGGAGTTCAAGGCCAGTCTGGTCTACAGACTGAGTCCCAGGACATCCAGGGCTACACAGAGAGACTCTGTCCTGAACTCCTCCTCCCCTCAAAATAATTACAAACCAATTTCAGTGATGAATACAGATGCAAAAATTCCTTCGAACTGAATTTAAGAATGCATTAAAAAGATCATTCACCATGAGCAAGTTGGGTTTACTTTCGATAAGGACTTCTTGAAGAGGAAGCTCAGGAAATAAGGCCAGTAACTGACCAGCAGGACCCCATGAAACTGAAAAGGTTTTAAATAGCAAAGGGAGCTGTTAAAGGAGTGAAGCAGCCTTCAGAATGGGAAAGTCTTTCTAGCTATACATCTGACAAATAAGTCTGCAATATGACAGAGACCCTAGCTCAAAAAAACCCACCACTACCAACAACAACAACAAAAAAACCCAACCAACCAACAACAATAACCACCACCACCAAAACAAAATCAAAGCTGGGGATGGTGGGTGTAGGGCATCCTCGGGAGATAGTGGCAGGCAGATATCTGAGTGTGAGGCAGCATACAAGCACCTGTAACTCCAGCAGAGCATCAAATGCTTTCAACCTCCATGGGCACCTGCACATAAACACATGCAGGCACACATATATATACATAATAAAGAATCTTTTTTTTTAAGGACAGAAAATAGGGAAGAAAGATGGGGGCACTGGGCACAACACAGGTAATAACTGCTTGTGACAATGCTTCCATTGTAGAGACAGTCTGGTAGTATCATCCCAGGCAGGCTGGTGGTAGTACACACCTTTAATCCCAGTACCTGGGAGGCAGAGGCAGGAGGAATTCTTTGAGTTCAAGGTCAGCCTGGTCTACAGAGTTAGGTTCAGGACAGTCAGGGCTACACAGAGAAACCCCGTGTTGAAAAACCAAAAAAACAAAACACAGCAAACAACAAATAACCCAAAACATTTTTATTGTTGAATATACCACATACTTTGGTTACAAGACAGAGAGAAATCAAGTTGGAGCTCATCTAGCAATTTATCCCTCCTAGCAAGCTTTCATGCCTCAGCTATGAAAGCCGCTTAGAGAGGATCCTATATCCCATAATACTGACTTGCTGAGCAAGGTTAGTCCAATGGTACAACAGTGACATGAATACATAGCAGTAAGCAACCCCTCTGAGTTTGAGCTCTACTCAAATTTATGCCTTATACTATAAACCTGGTCAAAAGCCCATGACTGGGAATTTGAGTCCCTGGGGGAATCTACCACTGATGTTTGCAAATTGGACATGTTGTCAAGCTGCCTTCTAAACATTTATATTTGTATCCATAGATTAGTGCTAAAAAATTTTATTTTTGCAGTGAGCAGTAGTTAAGTGGACTCAATGAATGACTGTTCCGTGCTCAGGCCTAAAAGGGACATCTAGACCACTCTACTCCACACCAAGGCTCAGGGAACGTCACTGATGAAAGAGCTGAAAGAATGTACAAATGGGCAGATGGGACATGACTTGGCCATGGCACTGAAGAACACATGGCAGCTGTTGCTGACCTGTAATTAGCAGAGACTGCTAACATTCCAGCACAGACGGGGAAGGGGCACAGCAAGCACTACCTAGGCTGGGGAGCTACTGGTGAGTAGTGGCTGCTGGGGGAGGAGGAGAGGGTAGAGTCATTGTTAAGGGGTGTAGACAGGGTTAAGTTACCCATAATCCAATAATACCTCCCACCTGTGCACGTACAAGCATGACTAATTGAACTCAGTGGCTATAATGGAAAAACGAAGGAAGGAAGGAAGGAAGGAAGGAAGGAAGGAAAGAAAAGATTTGTGCAGTGGTACAACAGTGGGAAGAAGGGCTGCAGAGGGAGTGGGGGAGGGGAGAGAGGAATAAGGGGTTAAAAAAATGGGGGGGAGGGGAGAGAGGGATACATTCAAGCCCTAACCTCTATACCTCGGAATGCAACTACCTGTAAATAGGGTTGGTGCAGATGTGAAGTCATATTGGAAAACAATAATTTGAATGGACTAATGTTCTTACAAGACAGCCAAAATAAATTAGTCACTCAGGGAGAATGCCAAGCAATGACAAAGACAGACTGGAGCCTCGCAGCTATAAACCAAGGAATAACCACAGAATAACAGCAAGTACCACAAGTGGGAAACGCAAGAAAGGGCGTCTCCTGCAGGCTCTGGACTAGAATGGAAGTGCTCTCTGAGTGGCATTTATCATCCAGCCTCAAGACTCAGAACACAACCTATTTCCACCTTAGGATGGAGCTCTTACCTGCTCACAGTGGCTGCCAAAGACTTGCTTGTGTTTTCTGATATTATTAAAAATATTTCAACTAAAAGAAAAAAAAAATCATGTGCATGTGTACATGCCTCTAGAGGCCAGACGAGGGCATCAGATCCCTGGAGTAGAAGAGAGTAACAGGTGGTTGTCAGCTGCCATATGAGTCCTCGGTAAGACCAAGAAGCACTTAACTGCTGAGCCTTCTCTTCAGCCCTGTCACAGTTCAACGATAATTCATTGTTCATATGTAGATATATGATTCACTTCTGTGTACTGACCCTGGATCTTGTGACCTCACAAACTGCTGTGTAGGTTCTTTAGGATTTTCTAGTTATCCTTGAACAGTCTTACTCCTTCCTAATTTGTATTTTTTTAAGGTCTACATGTGGGCTTACCTCAGTTTTTATCTACTTTTTAATGCTTGAGTGCTTGAGTGCTGCTCAATGGTTTTTTAGTCCTTAATAGCTATTATGATTTTCTAGGGCTAGCTGGTGAAGTTGTGACGAAGCCAATGTTTATCTCTGTACCTCAGTGGCTTATGGGTCCTCTTTTGCTGACCATGAGCAGTTTTAGGAAGGGGGTGTCATAACTTATAGTTGTATATAGTGAAAATCTGTCAGTGGAATTAAGGGAGCCACAACCAGGCAGAAGTGGTTGTCTAACCTGGTTAGTAAACTGAAATACAGTTGTCAGTAAACAGTGACTCTTGTTTCCAGTCTGTAATCTTATCTTCTACAGACCAGCAACTGGAAATGCATATAAAATTCTGTCTGAATATGTTTTATACGGAGCCAACCTGAAACTATGCATATTTTCTCAAAGGTTCCATGATTCCAGAAGCTTAACAGCCATGGTGTTCCATGAAGTAAGCGTGCCACCTGCTCTCTGAGTATCTGCCAGTCACAGTCCTTGCCATTTTAGTTTCTCTGTATCTCCACAGATGAGGCTGGTGATGGATTTGCCTCCTCTCTTGAGCTTAGCTGCCTGGCCATTTTCTGGGTCTCAGATGCTAGGGCTTTAGGAGCAGCAAGCTAGAGAATTGAAACAAGTGTCAGAACCAGCATATTCCCTTTCATGCCCAGCCACCTGCAACTCCAACCTCCATTGCCACCACACACATGGCCCAGTCAACTTTGTTTACCATGGGGCGTGGAAGGTTGGAATAAGGAGCCTGGCAGTACTTGTAGGCCTCAAGTACTGAGTATTGATGCAGGGCTGAGTATTCAGGGGCTGAGTACCTCTTCTCTAATAGTCTGTGAGGCTAGCCTCCTCCTCCTGCTAGGACGTGAAGAAATTCTGCTGCCAGAGGCAGGCTCTAGTCTAAGCACTGTGATCCAAAGAGAGCTGTTTCTTGCCTCTAGAGTGGTCCATCCACAGCCCCTAAACTCTGGCTTTCCCTGTATACATACCTACTCTTTCCTAAATGATCTAACCCTAGGCTGGATTCACTTTCAGTAAAGAACACAGTATCTGTTCTTCCAAGGAGGCCTGCAGAGACCCTGGTTCCTGGACCTCTCTGTATATCTACCTCCTTTCCCTACCCAGCAGGAAGAAGTACACAGGTCAGACCACAGAGCCCATCACTATACAGATCTCTGCTGGTTCCTTTCTCTGTGCAGAGGTACAAATCCAAAATGGCATTCTGATTATGAACCAGCAGTGCTGGTCACAGCAAAAGTGTTTGGGGGAATCAAACTAAGAAAGCAAGTGACCAGGAAAGACTGGAGGTGCAGGCCTGCAATCCTAGCTACTTGAGAGACTGAGACAGGGGGATTACAAATTCAAGGTCAGTTTGGTCAATTAGTG